>JAPMOR010104527.1:125609-381452 GCA_026543865.1 Argiope aurantia
AAAAAAAAAAAAAAAATGGAGCTGAAAAAATTTTGAGGCTTAAAAAAAGAAAATCGCTTTTTCTAAAAAAATTAACGATTGCGCATAACAATAGTTACGTAATCAATCCAAACCAATTTAAACCAGATTTTTACTCACACACACACACACAAAAAAAAAAAAAAAAAAAAAATTCTGGCCTCAAGAAAAAGTACTGGAATTCGACCTATTTTGAACTGTAAAAAATCATCATTTTTCTAAATATCCACGCATGCGTAATCTAATAATCGCCCGATTATTTCAATCCGGTTTTAACTGGTTAATGACTTAAATTAAACAAGAGAAACAGTGACAAAAAATAATAATGTTCTCTCATGATAACTTGAAATTTGCGACAGCAGATTTCAATTATATATATATTTATATTATCTTCAATTCCATTGAGGCACCATTTTTTTTTCAATCACCCAAAAAGATAGCCTTCTATTAATATGTTTAATAAGATCACATAATATTGCTAATAAATATTCATTGTCTCGATTTGGCTGAGTATGAATTGAATAACTCCCCTCATCTATTTATTACTTTT
The DNA here is from genome assembly GCA_026543865.1 of Argiope aurantia. Taxonomy (NCBI): domain Eukaryota; kingdom Metazoa; phylum Arthropoda; class Arachnida; order Araneae; family Araneidae; genus Argiope; species Argiope aurantia. The sequence goes on from JAPMOR010104527.1 coordinate 126,178, forward strand.
GACATGAACTGCATTATAAGTCATATATAGGTCAACTGCATAATAGTCAATCTATTTGACTATAAAGCGTTCAGAACGATTAGTAGTGGAGTGTTTGGAAGAAATTTTATTGTTTTTTTTATCGATAATTGAAAAACAAAAAATCTTCATGATAATAATAATATCCGCTTACGAAGTTTGAAAAGTAGATTTTGTTGACACATGCGAAATTGCAAGAAAACAGAATAGCATTTTGTGAAGGTGTGTTTACATTCGGTCAGTAGACAACTCATGCGTTGAAAGATTGAAAAATGCTATTCGGTACATGGCAAGTACTTGGTCCAACGGACAATAACATACAGCTGTATTGTATTTTTTTTTCTTATTGCGCATGCGTTTGTAGATTTTTTTTTTTTTGCGTTTAAAAATTGATTATTTATCATAGATAAATTCCAACATTTTTTGCTCTTTTTAATGAGAGGTGGTTTTTTTTTTTATAGTTTTCCAAATTTAGGTATGTTGACCTCTTCTTTTTTTATTCAACCACGGTTCCTTGTGTAAATATCCATCGTTTTAATATGATACACAGTGTAAAAGAAAAATTCAGGGACGCTAAAACGGTAATTTATAGCAAAACATGGAATGCCTGAATTTATCTTATGAACTTGTGGCAAACATAAATCAGTCCCTTTCTGCGCACGCGCTGCCTATTAGCCGTCTTATAACTGGTGTAATGCAAACCTGGTATGAGAAAAAAATTAATATTCACTCTATTGTCTTGAATTGCGAATGGATTAACTTTAAAAAAATAAAAAATAGTTGTTTTTCATCACTCATTCAATTTCTGAAGATTCAGTATTAGAACTCTGAATCTTTATTTTCATAAAAGTTAGACATTATTCACTTTCAAAATAGTTTATAAGTAACAGTACGATATAATTTAGTCATTTCTAATTCGCCGGTGATGTAATATATTACTTCAGGAAAAATAACAGATGTGGTAAAAGCAGATGGTTTTCAATCACATCGATTAATTTTAATTTTTCATTAGAAATAAATGTCTGTTAATAATCTCAACATCGTTTTAACCTGCCGAATCAACCAAATTGCGAAACATGCCACTCTTTGAATAATTTGGGGTACGACCGGAGTTTAACCCCCTGCTTGGCGCAAATTTCAAAAATCGCCAATAACGGTCTTGCGAAATGTTCAAAAGCAAGAGAGCAGATGTCCAATCATAATGTATAATAAAGATTGCCAGCTTTGGCGCGTTATCGCAACTTGGCGGAGAAGGGGGTTAAACTCCGGTTCAACCTAATTTGGATCATATCTTACTGCAGTGCCGAAAATACTCAAGCATGAGACGTTGCCTCTGGTCGAAGTTAGGCCTCAACTCTCTTTCAACCTGTAGTTTTAAACAACTCACGAGCAAAGTATTTGCAGATAAACTGCCTCTCCATATTTTCCTTCAACACTTGAAATTTGTTGACATTTATAATTTGGAGATATTGTTGGACGCTGGGATGATAGCCTTTGTAGCTAAAAATCCCTTAATCTTCCTCATTCAAACAAACAAAACAAAATCCCAACATTGTGATAAGAATTTTATCAAATATGATTAAATGACCACCTCCTTCAAAGTTGTGAAACAACTGTTAAGCATCGCAAAAGATTTTGTGAAAAATGCGACTTATACCTGTAGTAAAGCTTTACTGAAGGTAATATTAGCTGGTGTGTCGCCAAATGCCAATATTGTATGAAGAGCATAATGATAAAATATTGATACTTTTTGCAGTTACCATATTCTTTAGTTTCCTGTCAATTCCTTTTGGCATTACAATGAAGACTTTACATTATTCAAGTCGGTTTGTTACATTGTGTATGCAATATGACCTTCAAGCCGATGACATTGGAGTTTTTTTTTCTTCGTTTTGGAACTGGTCTTATGATTTCATGCATTGCATACACATATGTAAATCGTGAAAGTATCATAGGTTCTATATAAAGTGACGGAACGAGAAATAATTATTCTGTTATATAGATAATGTAAGAGAAACTATCGATAATAAGAGTATGATTTTTGCATATACGTGTGTAATGATGATAAATAAGTTGGATAAAACAATGGCATGTGTGTGTGTGTTTGATTCAACTATTAAGGATACAACGGTATGGATTTTTAAGAAATTCTCTTCTGAAATGCATTGCTTATTTGAACGTTAAAAGATCCAAAAAATGGCCAAATGTAGTCGCGGATTCATCGTCATTATTGGCGACAACGAATTATTATTATCGCCAATCCCTCACAGTTAATTGTCGTTTCTAATGGCACTTGTCCTAAACAAGCCCACTGACTTTCAGACATTAGTGGATAAAGCCAAGGGTACGTCTTTTGCTTTTACAGTAGCGCCAACAAGGGCCAAGAGAACGACTTAGCTACGCACGTGTCACAACCCTATTTTACGGGCGGACTTCATTCATGCATTTCGTTCACTCAACCAAAGATCGTAATTTAGACCTGAATCAGAGAACGATCACCCCTGATCCAGTACCCCTGACATGGAGGACTTTGTGACCACGACAGATCTATACGCGCGTCGGTCACCACACACGCGGGGAGTCTTCGGCCGGCGGGGTTCGAACTTGCAACCCAAGAGATGCGAATCCAATGCCCTACCAACCAGGCAATTCCGGCCACACAGTAAATTAATAAGTACCAATATAAGATTCAAAATCAGTTTTTATGAATAATTATATACAATTCTCATTTGACTTATTTAAATACTGTTATTTTAATTAATTATTATTGTACAAGTGTACTAAGAATAAAAAATGACAATGTGCTCTCTAATAGCAGAAAAAAAATAGAGTAATACTTCAGATTAGTATTCAATTTCTCGGCAAACACAATAGAATCGTTCCAATCTACCAAAAACTTGTCAAACTTCGGATTGATGGTAATAGTTACAATATATGGCCAGAAATATGTATCTTCGATTGCATTAAAAATTATCAAAATTACATATTTGGCGAAAAATTGCCCTCAAAAATTCGACATTGGTATTAATTCAAAGAGCATTAAGTCAGACTTCCCCTTTGGTGTTTTTGACTTTCTAAAGTAAACTATATTTGAAATCTAATTCACTCAACGGAAAAGTATCAAACTAAATAATGGCAGATTTAACAATGGCAAGAATAATCATTTCTAGAGTGTTTGTGACCCATTTAATATCAAATTAATGTCTGGGAGAATTAAAAATATATATAAATGTTATGTTTGCGTCTTTGTAATCGTCATTTCGTAATCATCATTTAGAAATAGTCAATAGTTTAAGTGCAGATACTTTTATTGGTGCATTGAATTTTAAATATTAATTAAAAACTAACTTTCCCTCCAAAAAAATCTTCATTTCCCCCACTGCCAAATGAGTAAGGCTTCAGTTTTTTTTTTTTTTTTTTTCCTTTTGCTAAAGAGGATAGGTTTAAGATTTTTCGGCCGATTATTTCAAACGACTCTGTTTATTTTCTTAATGTTTGATGCATTTAAAATTAAACATTGTTAATTAATCCATCTTTCAGATTCATTCTGAAGTACTTTTGAATTAAAATAACACAGAATAAAGGAAATTAAAAATTTCTAATCTGAATAGCATTAAGTCCAACTAGCGTAGAAAAATTCCCTCATTTGCGTTACCGTAACTGGCGTTGAAAATTCACGCATGCGCATTGTGTTCTGATTGTTGACAATATTATCAAAGGATGATTCTAGATTTAAATTATTTTTAGGTTAGCTGCATGCTTTTGCAATTAAATTGTATTAATGTTATATATTTTTTGTATATGCTTATAGTTTTAAGTAAATCGTTTTTTAAGTAGTTTTTTTTACCTGTTTTCAACCGATTATTTTAAACGATTCGTTTTATTTTCACAGTGCTTGATGCATTAAAAATTAAACATTATTAATTAATCGATCTGCTCATGATGAATCTGAGAAAATTCTGTTCACAAATTCTTGAGATATTACATAAATTAAGAAATATATTCTTTAGTGCCCATAAACTTTAAACTCTCAGTGACTTTGTTTTCAGTAATCATGTTATAAAAAAATTACTTTGTTTCAGTAAAAAATATTATTATATTAATTGCAAATTAATCCTTTCCACTTTAATTTAAGGCGTAAATTCTACGGGAGCTAACAGAAAATTAGAGAGATACATATTACGTTATGACTCAAGGTCTTTAAAATATTATGAGTGAATTTTATGACTATCAAAATTTGAAGTTTTAAAATATTTTGATGAAGAAGCTATTAATGTAGGAATTGCATAAAATATTTAATTATTAAAATTTTAACGAACATTAAGATTGGCAAACCGGCTGGTCGCCAAAGGTGGCTAGTATTCAAATAAAAGCACTAATTTTGGTTTTTAATATGAACTGGTGATTTTTTTTATGTATGATTACTTCTTCGTAGAACATTAGTTATATTTCGGCACGACTTGCCATTAGTGAATTATTTATATAATTTTACTTCAGTTAATTTTCCTTAAAAAAAACCCATGAAATAAGAAAAAAATCAGCGAACTTTATCGGTCTGGGAAAATCAAAGGAAAATTGCAAAAATGTTTAAAAATGGAGACGAGAGAATTTACCACCAAGCATGCACGTAATCGTCGATTTGCAATATTATTTCTTCACATCCGGTGCCTGATTTCGCCAAAACGATGTTAATAATAGCAACTTGAGACAGCTGTCTTTTCGAAGGGTCGATCGACAACTCGCCGTTTGTGTTGCCGAAGAGAATGCCGTGAACAGGGTGCGTAGCATCATGAGGAGTGCTTAAATTTGAAAATCATTTTTAAGCACTTTAAAAGTGCTTACTTTTCAGAAGAGGTCCTTAGAAATAGCTTAATTTTCTCGTGAAGAGGAATTATTTTCGTTTTGTTTCGTTTCCCCATAGGTTGAATATGATAATTCGAAATCATGGTCGTAGAGGCTAGTTTGCCAGTTGTATCAGAAAAGAAAACCAGCAAAAGAAAAGAATTCTAAGAAATATTCCAGCCAGCACCTCCTAAAATACTCTACTTTCTCTTCCTGTACTTAAGGAGGTGTTGGTTTCAGCTCATATTGAGATAACACTTGATACTTTTTCTTTTCCCTTTCCTTTTTTTTTTTTTTTCCCTTGCTTCCTTTTTCTTCAACAATGTGCTTTGTCATTTATTAAAATACTGGAATAGTTATTTGGAAGGTGCAGTACGAAATACATACTATACCATACTTATTGTGAATCGAAAAACATTTCAATTTTTATTGTTTTAGATGATGAATAATTTATTTAAGTTATTCCTGTTAAGTATATATTTAAACTTTTATGTGTTATTAAAGAATATGCGATATGATCCGATCAACGGAAAATAGGAAAAAGCAGAATGAATTTTATGCGCCAAAATGATATATCAAACATGGAAAAAGCTGCTTTAAAAACCCTAACATATTTGATCATCAATCTCATTAATATGTCGTTTTTGAGCAATCGCTCGAAAGACCTACTACAGGTATTCAACTGTACTATATTGAATTGCAATTAACTGCGGTATGTAATTACGTTATTCAATTGCGTAAAATCTGGTATGATGAAATTTTAACCTAAAACCTTAAATTTTCAATGATCGTGATATCTTTCGCGATATATTTTGAATGTCCATTGAATATTTTTATTTGATGAGCTAATCTTAGTTTTGATTAATGAAAAAAAAAACTGTGTAGATCTGGTACTTAAATAATTTTAAAGAAAAAAAAAGTTTTTTTCTCCCAAGATAAAATTTAAATCATTTCATAATGATTTTTTTTTCTTCTTTTTATAACTCATAGAATTTTTTTTACAATGAAATGTCTCTTTATATATAAAGTCTTGTCCTGAGCAATGTCCAACATAAAGCCATTGAAGTTCGGAGCATGAAATTTGGAAAGTTATTTTTTGGGCATTAGAGGCATACTAAGAACAGATTTCTCAAACGTTTAATTCGAAGTTTAGTTAAAAAATAGAATTTTAATGTGTTTTCATCATAATACCAAAGCATATTATTATTTTAACACCGTTTTTAAGGTTAAAAAAAGAATAGCTTTTGAATAACAAAGATTTTGTTTGGTTGAATGTAATTTTTAAAAAAAATAATTTCTGAGAAATTAGTTTTGGATACAGTTTAGAACAAAGATTTTTATTGTAATGAAATTCAAAATGATATTGCTTCTTCGAATCGTTCAATTGCATTATTCTGCAGTTGTGAAAATTGTAGTAAAAGAAAAGGAAAATACGCTTCCTTTGCTTTTGAATGTTGTCCATTGAATAAAATTCTTGATTTGATAAGTTTTGCTAAATTTTGAAGCAATTTTTTTTAAAAAAATGCTTCAGTTGGCATTTTTACATTTTCGTATACAGAATGTAAAGAAAAGATTGTAATCATAAAAAAAAAAAAAAAAAAAAAAAAAAAATCCGAACTCGAGATTTTAATGAATCTCCATGTTTCATACCTCTTTGAATTCGAAATCACATTCACATAAAATATCTGTATATGACGAAGATAACACAAAAACACTTCATGCTAGATGGATGAAATTTGGTATACGGTCATCACACCAAACTTGTAGAATTCAATCAAATTTTCAACAATGTTTGTTTAAATTAAATCTGTTTGTCTGTTCGAATATAATTTAGCATGGTAACTACAAAACAGAGCTAGATAGTTAAAATTCAACAAACAGATTAAAAATATTTTGTTTAAAGATCTGCCAAATTTTGAGCCAAATCCAACGAGGGGCTTGCCATATGTCGGTCTTTAATTTCAGAAATTTGTAAATGCAATAGCTCAAAATTGTAGTGACTTCTTAAATATATCAAATTTGGTATGTAATTTTGTGACATATAAGTGTAGATTCCAGTTCAAATTTTTGTTTTTAATCAATTGGGAAGAATACGTCTCGCTTCTCGGATACTTTCAATCGCATGCCAGAGATTAATCCCATAAAACCTGCCAATGATTACACGATAGAATCAGTAAAAATATTACATTCACGCTAAGTGTTAATATTCTGTAACTATTGTTCGCCAATGCCACACAAAGCATTTCCTGGCAATATGCGAGAAAAATTTGGGGAGATGCTTTTTTTTTTTTTTTACTTTATAAATTTGTTCCTGTTATTTATGAAAACTAGGACTTGTTAAAGCATTTTCATTTCTTCATAATATATATATATATATATATATATATATATATATATATATATAATATAATATAATGTTTCTTCTGTAATTTTTTGTGAGTAAGAATTTTTTTCTTATAGGCTAAAAAGCTGGTTTTCCTTAAATTTTAAAAATGTTAAACAATCAAAAAAAGACTTTTACTACACTTTAGAAATAAAAGGCGATAAAACAGTTCCTTTTTAGTCTGATCATTTGTGAATGTTGCTATTATTCCTATTAAAAAGGTTTTTAAAAACTTATTTAGAACATGGCGTTGTTCTATCATCAATTTCATGGCAGTTTTGCCAGTCGTATGATGATAACCATAGAAATGCTTTAGTTCTCAGGTTCATAATATTACAAATAAAAGTACTTAATAGAATGAGTCAGTGTATTAAAAAGAAAGAAATTTACTTTTTCCATCCCAGCCATGTCGGATCTTAATTTTTGTTGCTTATATAAAAATCAAATAAAAAATGTGTGGTCATGCTGAGTGTTTACATCAGGATCGACATTTTCAGAAATATTGTATCTATTTAATATTTAATATTAATTTTATAAAATGTTAAAAAAGCTCACAGATCTTTATTGTTAATATCATAAAAGTTGACTTAATTTTTTTGGTATTAATATTTTATTTTTGATTTTTGTGATCATTTCTGTTTTTTTGTCAAATCCAAAAAGGTGTAATTTTACAATAGAAAATATGCAAATAAAGAAATAAATATTAAAATTAAAAAAAACATTTTAATTTAATTTTAATAATTTTTTTCAATAAAAACTATGTATTATAGAAGAGAAAGAAAAAAAAAATGCTATGCGTAGAGAATACGCAGTTTACGTATGCATACTAAGGTGCTTAAAAGCACTTAATTTTTGCAACAGTTTGTCACTACGCACCCTGGTGGAGTCGCCTCTCAAGTTCGAAAGGTTAAAAGGCTTGATAAATTGTTCAGTTTTCTTTTTTTATTTTTATTCAATGGTTTTGAACATAAATAAATTTTTTTTTGTGTTTGTAAGAAAATCAAAATTATTCATGTTTGTAAAAAGAGATATTACAAAAGACTGTAAAAATTATTGACCCGTTGCCATAATATTAGTTTTGATGTTAATTAAACTATTTGACTTTATATACCGATTTAAGTAATTGAGTGCTTTGCTTTAATAATTCTTCTTCTCACTTGTTTGCACATTTTTCTGGAGTACTACAAGATTTTAATCTGGTTCTCTACTTTTTATTTTATTATAATGACAATTGTTATATTTTAAAATTCTCTGGATATACAATTTCAGATTATCAACAAATAAAGAATAAGTTTGTCATGTCAGTAACCACCACAGAATTGTTCTGACCATCCTCAAAAGATCGTGAAGTGAAGAGTGTAGGAACAGTTGCGCAGGGTTAGAAGCCACGCGTAAGATGAAGGACCCTGGTTCTCGAAAGAGAGCGTGCAGTTATAACATCGTTATTAATGATGACTCGGGAGTTCTCTCCTACGTGTGAGATAGCAACTCCTACAAAAGACGCACACACTCTCTGCGTCCAGAAACCTTCATCTCACTCATGGCTTCTAATCCCGCACAACTGTTCCTCCACATCCTTTAGAGGACGACCAGAACAGTTCCGTGGTGGTTAGTGATACGACAAAGCTTATACAATACAATACTTTTTTGCTAAGTGACTTGAATAATTTGTGCCAATGGTATATGGGCATATTTACTTCTGAATACTGAGAAAAGTAGCATCCACAGTTGCACTTGGAAATCTCAATTTTTGCTTTACTCCGACACACTTTAAGATCAGAAACTGAATCAGAGTAATAATAAAGAGATTCTTGATATATATCTTCAAATGGCATATTAAAATACAAAGTTCCATCAGATGTTTTTAAAATAAAATGTGAAAAACTTATAAATTCCTAATGCATTTTTAAGGTTTTTAAAAAATTGTGTAATCTTAATCTTTAGTGAGTTTTTTAAAAATATTTTTAGATTAACTGCACATATACACACATTAAATACCTAATATATAATAATCTTTTCAATCACTACCTGAAACTTTTACTTTTTGTGTTTGTTGATTTTGTAATGCACTCTGTAACCAGAGTTTTTTTTTTTATATTTCAGGACCTGTATCACCCTTGTGAATTGCAGACTATAATTGAAATACTCAAATTAGCTGGATTGGAAGAGGGTGTGCATATTCTGCAAAAAAATTTAGCTTCTAAAAAACATTAAAATCATGCATGTGATATTTGGTTTGTAAAGTTGACTAGTCTATTCTGTTGTTTTATTATTTAGCTTTTAAATTTGTATACCAATTTCTGGGTGTTTTTGAACTAAGAAAAAGATTGAGAAAGTAATTACATATAAAAAATATTTTATGTGACACTCTAAATGAATATCTGTTTATTTAGTAAAGAGGTTAAGGTAATACTTTCATTTCTTGTATTCCTAAATATTGTTTTTTAAATGGATTACCATTTCAGCTATAAATAATATATGCATTGGCGACATTTTTAAACAAATAGGAAAAGTGTTTTTTTTTTTTTTTTTTTTTTTTTTTTTTGCAGTGAAAACAAGACTATTTATATTATTGTGTTCAAAAATTCTCAAAGTCGATTATTGTAACTTGAAGATTCTTTGTTATTAAAAAAAATACACACTAAACATTGGAATTTTTCTTTTGATAAAACTTTTAACAGCCTATTAACTAAAAGTTCTGATCCTCTTCTGTTTAAAATAGTTTTACTTTTTAGGTGATAACAAGGCTTTCACTCTATTTATTAACAACGATCTTAAAAAAAAAATCACTGCTAATAGATAATTCCCCTTTACCTTGATTCAATGATCATCAAAAAAACTTAAACAATAAAGTTGAAATACGTCAAAATAATAGAAGTACGTCAATAATTGCATTGAATTCAACTTTCAGCAAGATTAAAACTTTAATAACTCATAATAATAAATAATGACCATTCCTTGAAATATAGAAATGTTAAAGATAGATTTAAATTAGTAGGGATTTAAATCAAAAAAATCTATTTACTCCTTAATAGTAAATCTTTTTTTAAGACTTGAGTAGAATTTGTTGTTAAAAATATTCTGAAAATAGATGGATTTTTGAAATCTGTGTGCCTAAATTTAATGCAGTGAAACATTTATTTCAGCATTTAAGAAAAAACTAATAAACAACATGCTAAAATTTTACCTTAAATTTCTTAAAATCTTTGGATGAAATACAGCTGGTTATTAAATGATTCTTAAGAAATTTGTAAGGTACATCTTATTCAAGTAATTACATTCCAATGTCTCCAACATTTTTAATGTGGCTTTTAGGAGTGGTGCAATGTAAGCAAATTTTGCTGTGCATTACTTTACTGTTTATCATTATTGTCAATTGTGTTTAAATGTATTTTATCCATGTATCTGTTTGGCGTTTAATTTCTTGAAATCACTTTACTTGTATATCAGTTTTATTTTAAAAATTCATTTAACTCAATTTTTAAAATTTTGTTCCTTGCTGATTCCAAGGGAAGGGGGAAGAAATGCACAATCTATAATGTTTATATATTTGTGCTGAAACATTTTATACGACCTTTAATGACTTATCAATAAGTTTTTCATTGGGAAACACTGAAAATTACAAAGGGCTTTTAGTATTTGATAACTTAGGGTTTCACTTTAATGGACTTTATTCAAAGAAATGTGCACTGTATAAGACAGAAAACAACAACAACAACAACTATTGAGCACATAGAATATACCTTTTTAATCACAAAAGGCTTATATTTAAAAAATTATGGTTTTCACATTAAACTTTGAGGAGTACTCATCTGCTTACAAAGAAAAATACTTTCAGTAATAAGACAATACCACAAGTTGGACTAATATTTTAAAAGGCGCTTTTTTAATACTGGAGTTATAATCTATAGAATTAAAAAAAAAAAACATCCAGTGATAATACAAAAGAATATTGTCACTTGCAATGTAAAAGGTCTTGTATTAAAACCACTAGTTGGTATTTTTTCATATTGCCATATAAAAATGTAGGGTGTAGATTAAAAGATAGAAGAGATAATTATATTCTAAACAAGAAATATATAGAAACATTATACCAGTTTCAAATTAAAACAAAGTTTGTGTACCCCCCAATATAAAATATCACCATTAAGAACAAAATTCAAAATATATCAGGAAAATGTTTTTGCTTTTCTGAAAAGCTAAAGAAACATTTTTTTTTTTTTTTTACCGATTTTCATCATACATTCTTTCAGTGACAAAACTACAGCAACCCATAAAGGCTAAAAAAATCTGAGTTTTTTAAAACTAAAATTGAACATTTCTTTTCAGATTCAACAGTTAAAGATTTAACTTTGTCTGCTTCATCGCATTGTTTATTGTAACCCTATCTTCGCATCTGTTAGTACTAACTAGTGAAATTTTTTATATATGACCTTTTGCATTAAGAGGGAGCATACAGTAAACAGAAAGTTTTGTACTTTAAGATACTGAGTTATAAGAGAACTGATATTGCACAAAGAAAACAAATGCATGAAAAATTATCAAAAATAACAGTTAGAGCCATTTCTAGGTTAAAAGCTGTTTAAATTACAAGGGAAAGTATGTTACCCTATTTAATCAATAAATAAAAACCATATCTTCTTAAAGGCATAAAATGCTAGATATAATTCAAAAGCACAAAAATCCTCCAATGTTAAAATTGAATAAAATGTTTTTCTCGGTTAGTGAAGTTTTGAGAGTGCATTTTCAAACATAGTGAAAAATGTTTGGTTATAGCTGTCATTTGAAATTCAGGTTAGTTAATAGTCAGAACAATATTTTTATCTTCATTAGGTGACAATACATGACTCTTTTCCCTTGAATTCACTGCAAAAGTGCCGTCCAAGCCAGGAATGGCTCTAACAAAAAATTCTTATTTGAAATTCTCCATTGAAATTAATATATATACACATATATATATATATATATTGCACATCTATCCCATTTCTTAGATGGGACAAAAATAAATGACTACAGAGAAGCATTCTTAACAAATTTTTATACAGGCAAACTTTGGTATATTAAGTTGTAAAAAAAAAAGTTGTACTATACATATGTATATATTAACTAATTAAGTGAAAAAAGAAAATATTGAACTGCACATTGGTGCATCAGTTCATTAGCAAACTTTTTACATAATCTAATTAGAATAAATATAATGTACAAAGCACCTTATTGTGCGAAAAATGGGATAAATATTAAGTGTGTGAATTCCTTTTGGAGTAAATGCAAAAGTAAAAATAATTAAAAGTAAGTTTCTCTCCCATAAAATTTTTGGCAAACAACTTAAAATAGTTCTCATAAATGACTAGACATAACAAAAGAAGTACAATTTTATAAATTTCCATCCTTCAAGAAGTCTGTTCATATTTGGCAACTAAGGCTTCCAACAGCTTGAGTTTAGCTTTGGCATTCTGAAAGAGATATAAATAAGCATTTTTACAATTGTTGTACTAACTGTAATTAAAAGCAAAGCTCACAGCAGCGATCTTTGTGATAGTATTGAATTGTGAAGGGCTCCACTGAGAAACAAAAGGGTATTGAGCACTGCAAATAACCAACAATTAACCTACCCCCTTCGATTTTTTGTTTTAAAGTTGTCTTTTAGATTCAGAAAAGAAAATTTTCTTCATTGCTTTGAGGTGCAATTCAGAACCAAAAACCAATATATATATATATATATATATATATATATATATATATATATATATATATAAATGAAATTTTATACAATTTGGTGGTGTATATTTTTTTGTAAATTTGAGGCACATCTACTGAGAAATAATGCACTCGATTAAAATGAAGTCTACTTAAATTGGAAAGAAAAAGATTAAACTCAAAATATTATACACAATTAAAAAAAAGTTTCAAACTGTTTTTTAAAACTAATTTATAATCATTTGTTAAGGCATGTCAGATAATTTGAATAAAATAAAATGAAACAAGGTAATTGGTTAATTATCCCATACATTTAAAACAATTCCTTACCAATTTAAACCCTTGACAAAATTTTAAAAAAAAACGCAACATTAAAAAAAAAATTTTTTTTGACTGCCTTTGCACTTAAGAGCCTGTTTTTATTGAAATTTGGATATCGTCTTTTGAGACAGTTTTTGCATTCATAAGCCTTTTCTTCAACAAATAAACAAATACTGGAAACTAGTTTAGTCATTCAATAGGTTTTGCACAATAGTTGATGCTGATGTTTCCCCTCATGCATTGTTTAAGGGAATCAAATAAAAATGTTTTGTCATTTGGGTTTCAGCAAGTTCACTATATATCCCATTTGATGGTTATCAATGTATTCCTTAGTGTCAGAGATGATTTTTAGAATTGGAAACTTTCTAGTACCACCTGTACTCTCTGTTCTTGCCTTTAGAAGTTGGCACAAACGAAGTTCTTTTATTTTTTTGCATTCATCACAGCATGGACAAAAGAATGATGTCCATTCCTGGTATAATTTGATCTATTGTTTAAAAAGAAAGCAATAGTTAAATAGCAAGGATTAGAAACATGCTTAGAATCATTCATCCATGAAGACTACAACTGATTTTTAAATCATGCAGGTGCATAAACTTTTACAATATTCTTCATAAAAGTTTTTTAAGAGGATAATCAGTTGCTATATATTGTCATTTCCGTTAGATATAGCATTGCATATTTCAAATAAATACTTCTTCTCTGTGCTTAATTCACTTTTCTAAGGAGGAAAGGTTAATTTTTAATTGTTAATTGTTAATTTTAACAACAAAGGAAATTCATGACAGTTTGATAGTTGTTCACCCATTTCTCCTTTAAATGCATTAGACCCTTATTTTCCAAGTCTGAATAAAAATAAAAAGGTATTAATCAATTCGCTAGTAGGAACAGCAAATTAACTGTTACAATGATCTTTCTATTTTGCGTTTTAAAAATGAACTTAACGCCATTTTTGTTTCCAGTTTATGGCGGTTCCATCATAGTAAAATTCACAGATTATTTGTTGTAAAACTTTTCTCTCTTTAATTGTCTTCCTTTAAAAAGTAATCCTCTATTTTCGGCTATTAGAACCTCACAGTCTTCGAGACCTATCTTTTCTGATTGTTTGATCTTTTTCATCAGGTCAATTACTCCACTTTTGTCTTCATTATTTATGAATCTCAAGTACTGAAAAAACAGTAGTTACTACTGGTGCAACGATTCGAGCGGGTATTCATTTGCGACTAAATATAGGTTGCAGTTTCAGAGATTTTACAGTATTGCCATTACTATCAGTAAAGTAGTTTTTAATTAGGCTGGTGAAAATGTTTGAAATAGAGCAAACATTTTCAAATTCATGAAACATCGATGTCCTCAGAAGGCAGGTTCTGATAACGAATAAATGATCATTTTTGTCTCGTTTATATCAATAGGTAATTTTTCTTTACTCTTTAAAGAAGACCTCCCCCCTTACCCTTTTCATTCCACCCTGGTGTGCAAGGCAAAAACTTGTTATTAATATTCAAATTACCGATATTTTAAACTTAGCTCATATAAACATCTGCATGAAAAAAAAAAATTTTGGAATTTTGTGGTTACTATGTGGACATTATAGTTCAAAATGTTATGTAAAGCTCTCATAAACCAAAAAAATTAAAATAATAAATGTGGTATAGTCTAATTATTTTTCGGAAAGTTCTTGCAATAAACACTGAATTATTGAAATGTTTTATTAGTCTAGAAAAATATATGAAAACTATTGTAATTTAACAAACTTACCTTATATTCAGTATAGCATGGTTCCATTGCCCGTTTGTCTTCTCTTTGAGCTTTCCTAGGGGAGCGGAAACATTTTCTTTGAAAATTGATTCATATTCCTGATAACTGGTATATTTTTAAATAGAAAATAATTCTACATAAAAATGTAACTTATTTTATCTAACACATACACGGAGTTATCCATGACATGATAAAGCCAATGCACACAAATCCAGAAAACATAAAATAAAACTAAAATATAATTATGGTTTTACATGTTCCTTCGTGATAATGGTATCACTTGGTAACCTACAGACAACAGAAATCGAAATAAACCTCTAAATAAGGATAGTGGGACAGGAAATTAACAATTGATGCTACTTAAGTTTAATATAATAAATCAGTAGCCCACCTAACTACTGGTTCTACTAAGCCAATTTTTGTTTCATATAAAAGCTCAAGACAACTCTAAATTGTCGTCATTCGTTTCTTGGCCCTCCAAACCTCCGTTTTCGAGAGAAATAGAAATAGAAAAAACAAAACAAAAAAAAAATCTTAATATATTCTCTATGGAGAAATCCTTGCATAAGTTTTCCATAATACATCTGCTATCCAAACTCTCTGTACCAATTTCGACAATGCTTATTTCACATGAAAACGTAAGGCCTCTATACATGCCATCGAAATAGCAAATTTATTTTCATTTTAATTCCTTCAACGAATGCTATTTCATAAGCTGATTGCTTTTGGCTACTTCTCTGAAAATTCTATAGTAATGACCATCCTTGCCACAGGAATAACATTTGGAAAGGACACCTTTTCTTTTTACAAAAGTCACAGAGGAATTTTTACGCATTGCGATAAAGCTCACACTATCTATCGGAGGCATCGTAGAAAAAATGTATCGGCGAATTTCGAATCGTTCATTGAAGCTTCCAAATCAATCGGTTTCGGTAGCAAATTCAAAAAGAAAGTGTTCACTGGGCTGATCTTCCAAAGTCACTTTAACCATCTCGTCATAAGAATATATGAATATCATTTGCAACAGCACCAGATAAACGTGCATCCGACACATCACCGATGCGTTGTTGTTTTGGGAAGAGTGGAAAGTTTCGTCTGAACTAAAATTCGATTGATGGGCCTTCTGCAAACTGTGCACGCCGCATCTTCCTCTTAAAAGAAAGATGACATTCTGTCGTCGAGCAGTGTTAGAAGGAGTGAATGTGGCTTTTTCAATTTCTTTTGTTCTTCAACCTCATATTCTTTCTCTAAAAAGGTATACAATCTTTTGGCAGCACTTAGGCTCCTGTTCCAAATCGAGAAGTTATTTCCAAGACGATTGCTCATATTTCTCACGAAGCAACGGGGTCAAAATATCTACTTTCCTATTATCATAGGAGAGAACCAGGCTCTGCTATTAATATTATTATATTGCTTCTCTATAGAGAAATCTTGCAAGACAATTCGCCAGCCAAAACCCCTGAATTCATTTCGATTACTTTGGTTTTATACGAAAGCTCTTGAACCTTCGATAGATCAATCAAAACTCACCTTTTCTCCTCCCCTTCCATTCCGGAGGGGGGAGGGGGGAAAGGCATGCGTAATGCGTTTCCTTTGGAGAAATTTTGTGGCATTGTCCACCCGCCAAAACCACTAAATCGACTTCAATAAACTTTGTTTCATATGGAAGCACGTGACCCATAGATATGTAACAATTGGCTAAATCGATAAATTAGATACTTTATTTTCCAGAAATTTATCCCATTTACTAATAAAGCGCTGACTATCTTTCACAAGAGCTTCTCCTTTACCATGCTGTTCGGGTAAACTTTCTCTACGCATTGTAGAGCTCTTTTTATTTCTATATTTTCCATATGAAATGTTGTAGATAAAATGGAGAGTCACGATGAGACATCCGAGATGGAATAGTTCCAGTGGCTTTTTTACTATATTTAAGAAGAGCGTTTATAAATTCGCTTGCTTTAGGAAACTTTTTTTTTTCAATGTCATTTGATTTGAAATCGAACTCAAAGAGTATAGTAAAAAATTATTCAGAATTGTTTAACTATTTTATAAGCATTGTTAAATTTAAATGAAACAATGCATATACACCATAAAACAATATTTAATTATAATTAAGGAGCATTACTGTTTTGGTAACTAAGACGTATTTTTTCGTTATATACCTAAAACGCAACTGTTATTATGTAATAGTCAACATTGGCAACTAGCTTGGTTCACTGGGAATATTGGTAATATTTGATAACAAATAAATCGTTTAGATAAGATTTAATAAGAATTAATTTAGATTTGCCAAAGTTTAGGTAACATTTGCATTATTGTTAAATTGCTATCATTAAAAGTCAATGTTTAAAAATTTTGAAATGGATAAAAATGTAACGAAATTTTTAAAAAATTGCTCTGAAGTGCACATTTTCACTTTCCAAAGTATACTAGGTGAGGCAGCTTTCTAAAATAGGTGAAACAATAAGTACCATTGGCTACTGTCAACATCTGATCAATTTGAACCAAGCATTGATCGAAAAGCATCCAGATTGGGCTGCAAAACTTGGAAAAATGATTTTGCAGAAAGCCATCGCAAGCTTTCATCCCACATAGTGAAAGACAAAAGCACCATTTCTGCACATTATTGGGAATTTTCACCCTACATGCCAGTTCATCAGACTGGGCCTTTTCGGACTATCACTTGTTTTCAACGATGTCTGACACGGTGCGTAGTGAGAAACTGCTGCAAAAATTAGGTATTTTAAGCACCTTATCCCCCAAAATTAAGCATCTTTGTAAGAGTATGCAATATATATATATATATTTGTTTTATAATAATGCATAGTTTTTATTGAAAAAAAAATTCTTAAAAACTAATTTTAATTGCTTATTTTTTAAATTTTAATATTTATTTCTGTATTTGCACATCTTCTAATTTAAAATTATGCCTTTTTGGATGTGACAAAAGCATAGAAATTACCATATGAATGAAAAAAAATTATTAACATCAAGGAAATTAAGTAAACTTTTATAAGATTAACAATAAAGATCTGAATCGGGAACTTCCTGAATTTCATCCTCCTAACTTCAATGGCTTTCTTTATGCCGGATGTTGCTCAGGACAAGACTTTATATATAGAGAGAGATTTCACTGAGGAAAAAATTTCTATAAAAGTTATAAAAAGAAAAAAAAATCATTATAAAATGATAGAATCTTAATCCTGAAAAAAATTGTAAAAAACATTTTTTTTTATTCCTTTAAAAAACCAATATTTAAAAAATATTTTAGTATCACATCCAGCAGTTTCTTTTTTTCTTAATAAGAAAAAATTCGGCAAGATTAGTCCAACAAAAAAAAAATGTTCAAATGGATGGGGACATCCAAAAAATAGCGAAAAAGATATCACGATCATTGAAAATTTCGACGTACTAGATTTTACACGATTTACTAACACAACTAATTGCAATTCAATATACTACAGTTGAATAACTGTAGTAGGTTACTCAAGTGATTGCTCAAAAACGACATATTAATAAGAATGATGATTGAATATGTTAATGTTTTTAAAGCAGATTTTTCCAAATTCGATATATTGTATTAAATTCATCCTGTTATTTTCATATTTTTCGTCTATGCGGACATTATCACATATTCTACTTTAACAACACATAAAAGTTTAAATATAAACTTACCAAGCATAATTTAAATAAATTCTTCAACATCTAAAATATTGAAATGTTTTTCGATTAGCATAGTATGCAGTTTTTCTTGGAAAATATTCTTTATTAAATGGACATATGGGCAAAATGTATAGTTACAGATGCATATATTTTGAAAATATTTATTATCTTTCAAGATACAACAATTTTCTTTAAAAAATATTAAGAATTATTAACTGGTATACCTGGAATATGTGCTGAATTTGGTAAGCAATAGGTCAAATGGCCTAGCCTGTAGAACTCCAACACAAATTTATCTTTATCATTATTCTATATAGCTATATAATAATAATAAAAATATATAAACATAACTGGTTAATGTTATAGTTACATCTCTACTTGCATTACTGTGAGTTTGGAAGAAATTCTATTTAAAATATCGAATAAATATATAGTTAATAAATGCAACCAACTAATTTAAATTTTGAAGTATGCTTTTTCTTCCTCAAAACATTGACAGTGAACATTTGGAACAATTAAATGGTCATCTTTTTATTCAACATAGGATAAAAGCTTTCACAATGTATGGTAGTAAGTCACATAATACATTTAAGTTCTGCTATGCTAATTTAATCTTGGAATTAATAGCAAATTTTGCTTCAGGAATAAGAAATTACTTTATGCAAGATAAAATTCAATTAAATGTTAGATGATGCAGACATTTTCTCTACAGATGTACCATATATACAAAGAATAGAAAATATTGTTACAAAAATAATATTGCTTAAATTTCTACCTCAATTCAAGGTTAAAAATAAGGATACCATAAATACTATTCTATCGTTAGAAATTTAATTGATAATCAATACAATCAATATTTAAAAGGAACAATCTGGATACCAATGACACTTAGATTTAAACAAACATACTATTATAGAAATCAAATCTATAAATAAATATTTTACAGAACAATGAGTATTAGAAGTCCATGCAAGTTTTTAAAAAAATAAATACCTTCCATGTTCTTTTTTGAATTGATCTTCAAATTCTCTCAGCAACTTTCTTAATTTGCGTTTTTCATCTCTTACAACAGTTATTTCTATTTCCAACTCTGATCTGAAAATAGTAAAAATAATACAACACATCTACTACTGTAAAAATTCATTTTCAAGCATGAATTTATATCTTTGAAAAATAAAATTATTTTAAACCTCCCTCAATTATAAAAACAGTGTATTTTTTTAATTACTGAAATCAGTAAGCTATACTTTAAAATAAAATTTTAGCAAGAGATAAATTATTTTTTACTATAAGCAGTAATATCTTAAAAATTCAGAATATTTAATAAGGGGGGGAAGAAAAGAAGGAAGAAAATATTTGAACTAATTCATGTAGTATGGAACCAAAATTTTCACCATCAAATATTTCAATATATTAAATATTTAATGATTTTTATAAACTTTATTTAATTAGGGCAAAAAAATATACATATAAAAAGTTATAAATTTGTAGTAATATATATATATATATATATATATATATATATATATATATATATAGCATAAATTTTAAAAATTCAATCTCACTTTTATTTTAATGATGAAAACTGATCTTTGTTTAACAATTTCATTTCTTAGTAATAATACAATTTAAAAATTAATGTTAAACACCTGAGTAATATTAAATTACAGAGCCTTGCATTTGAATATTTGGCATCACAAAAGTAAATATATATATCTTATTAACACCCAAGTACAAAAAAAAAAAAAAAAAAAAAAAAAAAAAAAATTATTAGAGTTTTAAAAAATGATCACGAAAAAAATGAAAATCTCTTACAATGATAGTTCATGAAAACTGATATGTGAAGATGCACTTGTCTCTTGCTCTTTTTCCTCAGAATGATCATCTTTATTCCTCAAAAGTTCAGCAGAAGGATCATCTTTAACAATCTAAATAAAGAAATTTTAATTTTTAATCATCAAATAAAATTCTTTAAGAATGTCTAAAATTATATGAACAGTATGTGAAAATAAATAAATGTAAGATAAAAGTAAATAATAGAAGCTGCAACAGGGAATTTAGTAGAGAGAAAGTTCCAACCCAATTTTATTTTTACACAGATTGCTCATCTTTCAGTGTGAGTATAGAGGGAAAAGAGTTCCTAAGATATATTATAATTTTAAATGGAAAACTTTATAAATATACACAGAACAAAACAATATGGAAATACCCACACAATCTTTCTGATCATTCTTACTGTACCATTTTAGGACTAGCTTTTTTTTTTAAATACATGGAACAGATTTAATTTGATGATACTGGGAATAATATATAAAACAATTGGATATTGTTAGATTTCACTCATTATATACTGAGTGAAAATAAGTGCAAAATGAATATTCAGTAATTAATATAAATAATGAAATCAAAAAGTTAAACTTAACTAAATAAAGTATAAAATGGAGAGTGTGCAAATTGGAAAATTGAGTTCAGGATGAAAGAATGTTCATTACAAATCTATTAAAGTGCAATAGTCAGCTTGTTCACAAAAAAAAGGACTTGAAATTTTTTATATAGCTTATACACTAATAAGTTGCCGCTGTTGTTGAGCAAATGATTAGTGTAGTTGTCAAGATACTGGCTTCATATCCATGAGGTCAAATTTTTGTTCTTGATCTTTTTATTTTTTTTAATTTTCAAAATTATTTAAATGAAATTGGAAATTTACAAATAGGAAATAACAAATGGGATATATTATATATACATAATTAATTATTATGTTATAATCATTATTTATGAAAAAATACTTCTCGTAATACTTGAATCATAACTTAACTTTTAAATAAAAAATAATTATAAATACATAATAAAATTCTTAATGTACAGTAATTTAATTAATATATTACTCATTATTAAGCACAAGCACTTTAGAATATTCATATGGGACAATATACAAATTTACAATCATAGCCAAATCCAAGAAGAAATGAAGAATTTCGATACATAATTGAGATATCATACCCACTTAATCTTTTTTCTTTGGAATTTCTTTCCATTGGAAGATGTACTTATAATGTCTTTAGTTGAATCCGAGATAATGGTTATCAAGTTCATTTTAGTTAACAATAATGATATAAATTCTTAGATCATTTCTTGAACCCTCATCCACTCAATTTTGCTAAATTCCTTCATCAACAACCTCCCTTCAAACTTGATGACTTCGGTTGCTCAACAATAGCAACTAGTATATATTTTCGGTATCCCTTACTAATATATAAGCTATACTAAAAGTCTGAAGACTATTTTCTTGCAATTTCCTGCTTTTGCAATTTAATGTTTTCATGCATGAACGCCTGATGATGATATGAGATATACTACCATCATACTAACTCAATTTTTCAACCATACACTCCTCTTGTACATTTTCTACAAATTCCTTGCACAGTTTATTAGTACATAAGACTAAAAGTTATACATACATTAATATTCTTTGCAAGATCACTTTTTTTAAAATCCATCGTTTCATGTTCCAAAATGGGTACAAGATCAGCATTGTCTTTGCTGGAAGAATTTCGTACAATCAATCTCTTGGTCAAGCGGTACCTGTCATACAATGGTCTCACGAGTTCACGATGAGCTTTGGAAGCTGGTCTTCCATGCATACTTTCAAAATTCAGTAGAACTTTTTGAATAGCTACCTTTTCTGCAACAAGTTGATCTTTGGTCATCTCCTATAAAAGCAAAAAAGGATAACAAATCAAAATTGTACATTAATATAAAAATAAAATAAAATTGCTAATCTGAATAAATGCATGTAGTGGCATTGTAGAACAGGGCATATGACTTGCAGCTACCAAATCTGGCACAAATATATTTAATTTGCAAGATGGAAATGTGTATCTTGGGGCAATTTTTTTGAAATTTTAATTAATTAAAAGTTAAGAGAGATTTTGCGTTTTTTTATGATAGCTTCTGAAAATATTATACATAAAACAGATTTTTATATCAATTTAAACTATTGCCTTTTTAATGCTACCAATTTAATTGTTTGTAAATATTAAATTTTAGCAGTTATTAAATTTTTTTTGCACAATTTTTAACAATAGATTTTATTTTTGAACTGAAACTCAAATCATTTTCATTCCTTCTAATATTTAATTGGGAGAAAAAAGAACATGAAGTGAACTAAAATCATCAAACTATACAGTGGTGACACAACAACAACAAAAAGGGAAAGCTCAATCTGCAAACAAATAACTCAGTTGAATTACAAGAAACGAAGGGGGGGGGGAAACGAGTTTCTTACCAACATGCAGATGATGTACAAAAGGGATCAGCTTTTTGTACATAATATATCTGTTGCTTTAATCTGTCACTTTACTTCAGACTATATTTCCATGCAATACCTGAGACTTTATTCACCTAATATGAAACTCCTTTTCACTATCAATGTTCAATTTGGGCAGCATATGTTTTAATTTTAAAGTGGTTCAATATCATTTCTGTATTTTATTAGTTGTCACTTGTGTTCACATTTAATAATAAATGTCATTTTTTTTTACAAAAATTCCTTTTGAGCCTATAAAACATCTTCCAGAAAGAAAGACTCGCTGCTGCTAGTCTCTAAAAAAATTATTGTAAGGATAGTTTGATTTCTAAAAAGTAAGTCACCATGTTTGGAAAACCCCTGAAATATACTATGAAAAGAAAAAGTGTAAAGCAATTAAAATAACATGGCTTTGAATTATTTCACAATTTTCTGCTTAAAAATTTTTTCTTGTGTGAATCCTGAACATTATATTATATATAAGAAATTAGTGAAAATAAACTCAACCAATATTTCTGGCAGAAAGATTGGTCGCCATAGGTGAAAAATTAAAAAAATTATGTACTATTATTATATTGGTTATATTCAAGTTATTATGATGGAATAACTTTTTAAATTAGCAACTTTATTATGAAATAATTTCAGTTTTCTTTAACATTAGTGTAACCACACTGAAGAATACACAGACCTCAAGATTTTCAGGCCGATTCATATCTTTTCGATGGCGTGCAAGATAAGCCAAAGCATTCTTGATAGTTTCCTCTATACTCATGGTTTCAGCACCAGTTTTAGCAACAGAAAAGAGCCCTTGACTACTGCGAGTATTCGTGCCTCTGCTACTTTTATTTGGAATAGTATCTTCTGAATCCCAAAGCTGCGGATCACCTTTCAATTCCAAGCATACTAGCATGAAAAAAGCAGTAAGAGTAATAATAAAATAATTGTAAAAAAAATTAAATATTATAAGCCTATTTAAAATTTTTAATATTCATTACAAAAAACACACACCTAGTCAAAAATCAGTGTTTTTTTTTACAGGGTTGAGGTGGGGGACTATTCATGATACGAGTATTGTTATTTTCTATTAAAATCTATTTCAAATGATTTTAGAGTTGAAAAGTTCACCTGTAAAAACTTTTCAGCAAAATAAAAGTTAAATCAACTAAAACAACCTTGCAAATTTCTTTAAATAAATTTATTAAATACATTCTGATTCTACAGATCTTTTTTTGTGTGTGTGTGTGTCTACAAGGGCAAAGCTGACACATTTTTAACTGTTATATGCTGAAAAGAACTAGCAACAAATTCTTAAATTTCCATATTAACATGAGTTACTTTTCTTTCCTTCATTTAAATGGTTTCATTTATTTGGAATTTTTGAGCAAAATTTTCAAAATATGAAATTGAGAACATATATTTTCAATTTAATAAAATGACAAAAGTTAATGCAGTATAAATATATTTTATCTATTTGTTTATACTTTCATGTTCATTATGAAAAGAATCGACAGACTGCCTTTTAGAAAGATTGATATCTAATTATGATTATTGTAAAATAAATTTGATGCTTTTCTTTGAAAGTTGCACAATGAATAAAACATACAATTTTTTTTCTTGATTTTGATTTTTACTATTTATGGCAAACTTTTTAAATAAAGGACCTTTCCTCAAATTATGTTTTTAAAATAGTTTATGTTTCAACAACCAAAAGAAGAGAAAGACAAAAATGACTTTTTTTTTTTTTTTTCAAAATTTCTTACTGAAATCAGCATTTTCCCTCCTTTTTAACTTAATGACAATAAAATATATTAAATTAAAACTTACAATCGAGATTCTAAAAATATTATTTCTACTTAGAAATTGGATAATTTATAACAAAAATAATCTTTAACTGTTCTATTAACCATTAGAATTAAATAATTGTTTCTATTAATTAATTGTTACTCTATTAATTGTTTCTGCATTTAAAATTTTTGAATATGTGGATCTCTATTTCTTCTCTAAAAAAAATCATTTTAAATAGACTGGAGAAGATTTCCAGCAAATTGCACAGATTAAAAAATGTAATAACACATTATTTTCTCATCAAACCTTTCTTGCACATTTGCCAAATGTAAAAGGGCGTTGAATTATGAAGGTATATAGTTTATTCATGTTTGTGCAGTGTTCTATAACTAATTATAGCAATATCATTAATTTAGAGACCCCTTTTTCTGTTTTCGACCAATACATTTGAAAATTGATTTTTTTTCTGTTATTTCATTATGTTTGTTTGTTTGATCAGCTATATTAATAAAAATCAGATATATTAATAACAATTGCAACTACCATTTTTTTTAAATATTTTGTAATTATTAACACCAGAAACAAGTTCATAGTTCAATATATGTTCCTAATATAAAATGCATGCATAATAAATGAAATGAGACATAAAAATAATTTCTGAAAACTCATTTTTAATGATGTACTTAAAAGATGAAATTTAATTGCTGTTCTTTTTAATCTATATATAATTCAAAATTGAAAAAAATAATCTCAAATTGAAACTAAGTGGTGCAATTTGGATGAAACAAAAATTAAATAAATTGAATTGAGGTACTATATCGTCTTTGGGAAACCAAAAGGGTATAAAATTTCAGAATTCTAGTACAACAGACAATGAATGAAAAATCAACTGCAAAATGGCATTTTTAAAAACAAGTGAAGTTCAACAATAGTTTATAAAAACTGGACACACACTACCATTTGAAAAGAAAAAATTCCTCACCTTTCAAATCCTGTCTTGCTTTGTTTAATTCTGATAACATCTTTTTGACACTGATATTACTGGATTTTTCAGCATTTGAAGGCTAAATTGATCAAATTAAATTTTGTTAGAAAAAGTGTTTCTAATCAATATTAGTAATACTGCTAAAAAAAAAAAACAGTTTTGTTTTAGTTGATGCATACATACTTCTTTTATGTAATTACTAACTAACTCTATCTTACAAATTAACAGTTCCTAAAAATTAATAACTCAAACTAATAATCTAATATATGAAAATGAATTTTTGTTTGCTCATAATTTATGCACTGTCCTACCGTTTATTCGATTGCAATAAAAACTTTACCAATTTATTGTATGCACTTGCGCAAAAGTTATAGGCATCATACAATTCTTAGCATTTATTTTGCACACAATATAGTTTACAAAGAAAACGTTTCATATGTTTCTATTATTCATTTCTATTTTAAAATTGACAAAAGACAAAAAGTGAATGGCACATGTCATTTCAAGTTAATTGTAGATACATCAAACAAAATAAAATAATATCAATGATACGAATCAATGTGAGTGAAATGAAATCAAAAATAGTGCAAGCATTAATTTTTTTTCTTTTCGTTAATGAATAGTCATCTACACAGGATATTGTCATTCAGTGCACACAATATAAGGGGCAATAAGTTCTATTTCATTATTTTCATATCTCTTTATAAAAGACATAGTCTCTTGTTCATCAGCCTTTAAACTGTTCTCTAGTAAAATTTTACTTTTCTAAAGGATATAATTTAACATACTATTTAATATTTAGATATGCAATATGAAATTCTTGAGTTATATTATTTTTATGAATATTTTAATTATCAGTACTTACCTTATATCCATAAAGTTTCTCGAAATTATCTTCAAATGTTTTAATTTTCTTTTTCAGGGCTTTAAAAAAAGAAAATCTAATGAAATTCAGTATTAAATATGTGGATAATATATTTAATTTCCACTCCAATAAAGAAGTATTAATAACCATAAATTCATTCAGCAAACTAATATATTAAGCATAACTTGTCAGCATCACTTTAGCACAAATATATAAAAAAATAATTAGACTATTAGAGACAATAAAACTGCCAGCTGTTAATAATTAAATATAGATTATGGAAGCAAAAACAATGAAATTACAAATGATAATAGCAATACAAAATTGTTCATAATAGTATGAAATGAATATTTAAAAAAATAATAGTTGAAATCTGTAGCAGATGTTTATTAAACTGAGCAATGATCAAACTTCATCATCGCGATATATCATCCAACATGCATTGATATCTTTTGATATATCAGGATATCATTTATTTATTTATAGCTATTATATCAGTTCTTATCTGTTCTTAAATATCATTATCTAATCAGAACGACTCAAAATAAAAAGAAGCTTTATTTTATATGATAAAAATATGCTTAGACACTAAGAATTAGCATGATTATAATATAACAGCAGAGCATTTCTTGTTTCTTAAGACTCTAAAATTATGGTTTGCATTCTTTTCTAATATGTGCATTTTATTTTTTCATCTACCTACACTTTTCTGGCCTGAGCAAAGTACAGGATTCCTCTGAGTTCAAAATGCATAAAACATGGCTGTTGAAAATACTGTCATGATGAAAGTTTATTGTCTTATCACTCCTCCAATAAGTGCTACAGCTTATCTTCTAAATGAGACCCATTTTCTTTTACTTCATATAACTTTTTTTAGGTTCCTGCCTATTATTGAAATATGTTCCTTTTCTATTTATAGAGGCACATTTTATTTGCTAAATTTTTAACAGAAAAATTTGTTATTTATCAAAAAATTGGTAATTAATAAAAACTCAGAAGTGAAAGAAAAATAAAATGGAAAGTGAAACTGAAAACTATTATGAAATATTTTAAACTCATTTACTTACTATGTATCTTTTTATTAAGCTGCTTGACATTAGAAGATGAGATTTCATGAGTACTCCTTAAAAAATAAAATTATAATGTAAGATTTTGGTAAATACAAAATGCTTTTAATTATTCAAGAGAAATCAATAAAGCTAACAACATTGTTTTTTTTAAATAATTCAACTAAACTTTATAGTTGAATATCTAAAAAAAATCAAATAATTCTCACCAAACATTCAAAAGCTTTTAAGTAAAATTATTAAATCATTAAAAAAGTCACTATTCATCACAACTCATAATTTCTGCACAAAATCAATAAAACCTATTTATTTCTTTAATGTCTTGTGGTTGAATAACATTCATTGAGCAGAATTCTTTTACTAATAACAAAATTTAATATTTTATAGGTTTTGTAAAATCTAATAACATTGTTCACTTAGTAAGGAAATGGAAAAATCTTTTCTTAGAAGACTTCTTATCAACTACATTCTTTGAATTATAATATCAAACATTCAGTTTTTCTGTTTATTACTATAATTCAGTCAGGTCTCATTATTTTATAGGCAAAAAAAAGTTTATTTTGAACAATTTTTTCAGTAAAGTTGCAGTTCTTCAAATTGTGGTTATCTTCTTCCAAGTTATATTGATCACAACAACTAAAATTTCAACTTGCATAATTATTTTTCTGATTCTGTTTATTCTTATATATTAATTTGCATATTTCTATAACAATACTGCTATGTACATCACATAAAGAGTAATTTAAAACCCTGCACAAACTTTTAGCAAAGTTCTAAAACAAAAAATAAAACAGAATTATATACAAATATATGAGCAGAAACCAAATTCCGATTTGGTCAACTAGAAAATAAATGAAAAATGACAAGACAAGAGTATATATAAAAATTGCTATTTTATGATATTTTACATCAGGACAGTAACTGTATAAATTAAATCTCATATGCACATTTCAAAATGGTGTCTGAGTCAATGATTATCTTATAAGTCTAACTTTCGGAATTCCTCACAAAAAGACATCAAGACTGAATAAATTGGGGAATATAATAGCCATGGAAATGTAGTGTCTTATAGCAAAGGTGTAAAAATGTGCTAATACACACTGAAGAGACAAATAAAAATATCAAATAATTTAATCAGTATCTTCTTCCAAATAATACAATATTTCCCATCACTCAATTGAGATGATAAAAGGTACAATCCAATTAAGCAATAACACCCAACATTCATGGAAAATTGCTGTTGGGTAGCATGTGGGTATATAATTTGTGAGTTATCTTGTCACCACAAATGAACACTATGCCAATTAAATTCTTTTTCGTGAGACAAACTGGCTTTATATATGATGAGAATGAAGATTGGAAATGCAGAATTTAATCTATATTTGTTTAAGTACTCATGTGTGAATTCCACTCATCAAGGGTAATCCTCAGCCTGCAATGACCAAACCCTTTGCAAATTATATGAATGCAAATGCTCCCTGTGTAAAATGTACTACTTGCTGCATTCAAATACTACAATAATACAGGCAAAGAGATTCTTATGCTTGTCTCAAGAGCTTCACATATTCCATATATCTTTCATGTTTGCTTTGTAGCATGCCTAATATTGCAGAAAATCCTGTATTCACACAGGTTATGGTGCAAATTAACAAGCACTTGGGGATGTGTTACATGTCTGTTTAGACAAACAACTGAGTCACAGCCACTGGAATGAACTGCACCATACATAAGGCATTTGTCTGCCATTTCAGCATTCATAAATTGTTTCATGTTTTTTGTATGCAATTACAACATTTCTACTGCAGCACTGCTGAAGAGCTGTGTAGATGTTATATTTCTAATACATATCATCTACAAGTGTGCAAAACAAGGATAATAATAACTTTGAGTATAAGTGAAATTTATAGAATATACAAATTATCCTTGTAAAAAATGTTGTTTAATAAACAGTTCCCCAACTTTTATTCACTCGTCATTTCTGCATCTTTGTTTATCCTCCAACAGATCAAGTTGGGATTCCTATGCGATTTTTGCTTTGTTTTTGTGTTTTCTACCTTTCCTAAAGTTTTGTGAATTAAATTTTGATTACATTATATAATACCATTTTGTAATTTGTTGGGAAGATTCTGAAGCTACATAAATTGCCCAAAACAATCAAATCAAAAATTTATCTTAAAAATGAGACAATGCATAAAGTACAAAACATCACATAGCCTCTCAAATGGAAATACCAAACAATGATACCAGCACAGGGAGAAATGAAGGAATCGAAATTTACACAAAGCAACAAACTCAATTACAAATCGCACAACAATCGCACACTGTTTCAACTTTACAATATAAACAATAAATTAAATCCCATTAACTCCAACAGATCTAACTATTTACAGTTAAAAATTCAAGATTTGTATTTTTTTTATATATATTTAAAACTCATGAGTGTTAATATCCATAAACATTAAATGATAAAATAAAAAAACAACCTTTTATTGAGTAAGAAATTAAATTTTCAGTTGATATGAGATGGTTATTCTAATTTTTTAGTGAAAAACTTAGGTGATAAGTAATTTCAAATCGAAAACACCTGAAGCATTCTCTCTTGAGTTTTATTTTTTTAAAAAAGGTTTACATATTATGATGCCTTTGTACTTCATAATGCAATAAGACTGAATTTTGGTTATCCTCATTTAAATAAATTATTACTTTGACTCAGGGACATGTAAAACATGGAGATTCATTTATATCCAAGGGCACACCTACATAAAATGGTGCACCTCATAAAATGGTGTACATAAAATGGTGCTCATTTACCTCACCATATATAAATTTTTAAAATTACTACAATCTTCATATCCCCTTTCTACCCCCTCAAAAAAAGCTATAGTGGAATTGGAAGTTGAAGTCTAAATAATTACGCATATATAAAACATTTTTAACCTAATACAGTCAACTATCTGACCAATGCATCTTAATTATTCAAAAAAATTAATTAAATTATTTATGAAAACTAAGTAATATATATAAAAGCTAGAAAGACAAAATACAGCTAAAATGCATAAAAGTATTTAAAAGCCTAATTTAAAATATAATGACTGACAAATCGAAATGCATATAATATATGATAAATTTAGATGGTGGCCCCAAGAATATCAGTGCCAAGGTTCCTAGTACACTTATTTGGCTCCAGATGAGATTATTCAGATGCATATTAATTTCTTTTATAAATATATCAATCATTTCCAGATCAAGGCTAGCAAAATTTCATTAAACACTAATAAAATGAGTTTTAAATTTAAAAAAAATTATATAATATATTATTATGATGCTTCTTAGATGGAAAAGTATCCTATATTTAATGTTCATTATGCAGTTATATTAATAAATACTGAAAAATGTGTGTCTTGTCTATCTGTTGATTGGCTCATCAGGCCAGATTGTTAGAATTAATTTTACCAAATTTGATACAAATATACTATGAATGGGAACATGCATCTCAACTTTTTTGACATTTGAACAGTTTTAATGATAACTTCTGAAAATATTATCACCAATAACAATAATTACCAACTAAATTACCTTAAAATTAAAAATTCCTAAAATTCAAACATTTATCTTTTTACCTATATAATTAGTCACACAATTTTTCCTTAATTTCATTAAATTTTTAGAGATGTTTTAGGTATGACTTGGACAACAATAGTTTCATTTGTTGAAATTGAAATGGAACCCATTTCATTTTTTCATCAAGCCTTTAAATAACTCTTGAATTGAGAACTTTTGCTTTACTCTTAAGTAATGAAAAGATAGAAATGATTTATACTTATGGAGATATTAGATTCTTTCTCTTTATGATCTTAAGTATAAGGTAACTTTTATTTCAAGATTAGATTTTCATGTTATATTTATTAAATTTACATAAATTATTTAGAAGATTTTCCAAATTTCTAAAGCTATAGATATTTTAACGATACATTTCCTAAGCAAATGGCAAACAGTCTCCTTTTAAAACTTTAACAAAATATATTGCTATTAATTTATGTTATTTGTTTATTCAATATAAATAAATTAGTTACATAATTTATAAACAATTGACAAAAAATTCAATGATCCATTCTTTAAAAAATTGTAATATCTTTAAAAGTGAAATTTAAATAAAGATAAATATTTATTGCAAAACCAAAATTGAGAACATTTATTTTAATAAAGTTCAATGATAACTCTGATTTTACTTTTAAAAATACTTATATATGAAATTGAAGAATATAGAAATCCAATTTAAAAGTATATTTTTCAATATAATTAATTAACAAACAAATATATATATATATATATATATAAATATTGAATTGGAATAAGTATCAGGTAAAATAAAATTTAACTAGGGTGAGCTTTCTGCAAAGCTAATTACAGGCTTCCTTAAAATAACAGATAAAAAACACATACTTTAAATATTCAGAATTTTTTTTAAAGCCATAATCAATAAACAAGGATTAGATGCCAGAAATATTGAATTATATATATATATATATATTAAAAATGAAATATTGATTAACAAAAGAATAGAATATCTTTACTTTTATAAGGTATTCACTTAAATCATTAAAAAGAATTCAAAAATGTTAATTTCAAATTAAATGAAGACAACAAGTTCATATACTGCATAAAGAATATACCTTAAATTCACCACCAAGCTTTAATAATTGAAAATATTTGGAATTTTTACCAAATTTATATCTATTTTGAAGTTGAGGTTATGTGAATGTTTTGTGGTTGTGTGAATGTAGATCAGTTATTTGTTTAATTATTCACTATCAAATACCATGCAGTAATAAAATAATTCTTGGATGCTAGTTTTTCTCACACTGAATCAGTTTGTAAAATAGAGCTGAAGAATCCATTTTCAAGCACAATACTAATAATATCAGTTTTTTAAAAAAATGTCAAAGTTGGTTTTTTGGTCATTTTGAGTTGAATTTGTAATGAAACAAATCCAATCCGATCGCAGAAAGTAGTAAAAATTTTCAATAGCTTGTTACTCATTTCACACTTTTTCCATCACACAAAAGTTTTTTTTCCCTTGTAATTTCTATACTTGGATATCTTATTATAAATGAAATTTATTTCCTTTCCTTCCCATCCAGTTTAGTTTACAGCAATTTTAAACAATCTATTAGGCATTTTAAAACAGACTAAATTTTTGGCTGATCAGTAAGAATGTTTGGTGTATGATGATTGAAATGATGTTTTGAACTTATTCATGTTAAATCCGAATCAAAGAAATATTTTCAAATGCTCATAGCTTGCTTGTCTAAGTCAAAAACAGTATTAGCATATGGAATTTAAAGAGTGATTTGAATTTTAAGAACTATTGAAGGTATCTAAATATACAGAAATATTTAAATGGGAGAAAAATAATAACAATTTAAGAAGTTTTATTTTAATGTTACAAAAAGTATTTTTTCTTAATTTCATCTAATTTATTGCTTTCATCCTCTGGTAATGGCACCCAAGGCACTTGCTCTTTCTTTGTGTATTTTGTACATGAACTAGTATTAAAGTAAAGTTTAAAAAATTAAACTAAATATTTAAAGAAATTTAGTAACAATATGTATACATATCCATGATAATATTTTTAAAAGTCAAATATTTCTTACCCAGTTATTATATCTTCTTGCTCTACAGGAGGTGAAGGTGGAAGGCTTGGATCTAAATGAAGGCTGAAGGGGGGAAAATGATGTGATAAATTACTAATTAAAGAAAACTTTGAAACTGGCTGAAACACATAAAATCGTTCTTTTGACATTCAAACATCGTCATTTTAAGAAGATTCAGATGCTAGATAATCGATGTTCAAAAAGGATATAATTACGCTATTTGAAACCAGTTATTGTTAATTTAAGATTCTTTGTTGGAAACTGCATAAAATTTACCACAAATAGTAAAATTCAATAGATTAATAAAAATGTGATAATCCGTTTTGGAAAATATACCCTGATCACTTTTTGAAATGCAAACCCTTTTTGAAATGCAACAGTTGTATCTCTAAATGGGTATTTTGGAGATGTTTTTGGTTGCATAGCTATATCTAGTTATATTATAATATATTTGAAATATTTATACTTGTAAAATATAATCCTTTAAAGCTCTATGAGTATAATCTTTTTAATCATAACATAAAAATAAAAAAAAATCAGTTTTTGCAGAAACAAACTAAATGTTACATTTGGCTCTTTTTATTTCAAATATAATCAACTCTAATTTGTAATAATCAACCTTATATAAAGAATAATATTCAATTAATAAACTATAACATATAATTACTTTCTATAGGACAAATAGCTGCGAAAAGCACTTGGAGAAACTGATGCTTCACATCTACAAAAACATTAAAATATTAATTAATCTCAAGAAAATTATCAAATAAAATAATCCATAATTAAATTCTTTAAAAAAAACTTGTAACTGCAAGAGAAATCAAATTTCACTTTAAATAAATTCAGCTTTATCCAGTAAGCTTTCAAAAGAAATTAGATTAGATTATTCAATAAATTAAACCATTTAGTATATGGTATCTTATAGACAAATTTAATTTTATGAATAAAGAATACAGTCAAAGGATTTAATACATTAATCCAAAGTATACAGAAATTTAAAATGAAAAGTGTTTAAAATTTTTAAAAGAACTTTGAATTAATTCCTTGCCTCTACACTAATAATGTAAAACATAATGAATTATTTATTTTATGAAGAAAAATATAAATACAATAATTTTTTTATGAAGAAAAGATAAAAGAATACAGTTCATTTTTAAGAAACTAAAAAATTAAATTTTTTCTGGGGAAAAAAAAAAAGAGAGAATAGAATGACAAAAGAAAGTTTTGTGAGATAGAAATTTCTGAGATTTTGTGTTAGATCAAACTATTTAATAATTTATATATTTACATAATATTAATTAATATATATTATGTATCAAATGAATTAATATATATTTACTGTTTATTAAAAACTCCAAAAAATTATAAAAACTTAAATTCTTTTAATAATTTCTTAAGAGTCATAAAATTTTTAGTTGTAACATTTATTTCATTAATGCAATAGTAAATTTATGCATGACAAAAATGCAATTTAGAAACATTTTGACAGATATTTAAAAGAAAATTACTTACATTCATATGATTATCCCAAATATCACATTTTCAAAAATATAAATTTCAATTACATTTTTTAAATATTAAAATAAGAGAAAGAATTATTATTTCAAAATACTCTAGGCTAATTAATTCTATCCATTTCTTTTTGGAGTAAATTAATAAATGAAGGAATGACTCATCCCAAATAACTGATATTTACTTCTTCAAACGAAACAGTAAAAACATCTGTAAATTCATTAAACTAATATTTTAGCATTATAGAAATGCATAAGAATCATTGATTTTCTCCAAATATTATTTTTTAAACAGTATTGTTTTTGTACTTGATGAAGAAATAGACAAAATTATTTTTTGTGTAATGATTCTTGTCTAAAAGAAAAAAATGGCAAAGATAGTATTTTGATAAATGCTAAAAATCATGGGAAAATAGAAGACTTTTGTGAGACTTAGAGTATCCTAATTATATAGGAAAGACAAAAGAAGGCTTAAGGAAGGTTTTAAGGGACAAAGGAATTTCGTTAAATTATGAAAAATAATTTTTTTTTTTTAGTTCTTTAAGATTTTCAATCAAGAAGACTTAAGACTTAGCATACACATTTGCTCCAAGCTGTTGGGGTAATGGGGACAAAGCAATATCTTCTTCCTCTTTGCACTTCCTAAATGCAGGCCAACTGTGTCTCACATCAACTCCACTTTCATCTAAATAGAAATGAAAACAAATCTTAAATCATAAAAGCAGATTTTAACATCCACGAGCTTGAAAGTTATGGAAATTTTATTTAATCAGCTAACTTTTTTCACTGCCATTGCAATAATAACTTAAATGAATAGTTTTAAAAACCATACTTTAACTGTTAATTTTGTATAAACTATAATATAATCAAACTTCTCTTAACAAGCACTTCACATAATGTACAAAACAATGATTCGCTAGCATGTATTATTTTGCTGATCAAGCAATGAGAAGACATTGTGACATCATATGCTGGACTGAACTACTTGTTCTACTTACTTGTTTGAAGAGAATCTTTATACCTGCATGGAAGTAGCTTCAGTGTTGTTGAGAGTGACAGAGAGGTTTTAGCATACGCTTGTGAACTATTAATTGACAAGACTATGTCTCTCGGCAAGATTAAGGGGTTAGAGTTGGATAGCAACAACACTGACAAGTTGTTGGAAGACTAAACTATAACTACTAAAGAACTTAAGAAGTCGCATTCTAACTTACTTCAAAAAGTTGCAGAAGAGATTTGGGCCAGAGAGAAAGAAATAACAGCAAAACAACTTTCAAGTAAAATAAAAGAAATGCTTAAAGCATGAGAAATTATTGTAGCTTATGTTAAGAAGCATCACACTAATAAAGTTGTAGCAATGTGAGCTACAAATGCATTTTATGATAATGCTGTTTCATTTTTGCCAAATTTTTAAGCATAGCTACAGTCAAATGTCTTCAGACAACTTTCTTGTAAAAAAAAAAAAAAAAAAAAAAAAAACATTATAAATAATAAATTATATTAAAATTAATTTGTTTGAGTATTTTCTGTGCAATGAAATGCATTTTGCTATTTACATGTGTTTGCTAAAAAAAGAATGCTTTGTACTATTAGTAAGATTTGGGAGTAAGTGCTAAGCGAGTTTCCATTGTTTCTCAATGCATTAAAGGCATTTTGTTTTTTCTTTAAAGATAATAAAAGAATAAATTTAAGAAATGAAAAAAATTATTAAGCTTGAATTTTTAAAGACACTACTTATAAAAAAATAGATCCATCCATTAATTAAATAAAAAAATATCTTATTTTAAAAACTCACTTAAGCTGCCAGTAGAATTATGCTGCACATCATTCTTATCATACAGAGAATGAGGATTTCCATTGAATTCATCCTCGTTTTCATAATGGGTATTTGTGCGTAACTCTGATTGTGAACGTCTTTCGTCATACGATTTATGTTTAGGGTGACGAATGTGTCTTCGACGCCCACGTGGATAAATTTTATGAGTGTCCTAATAAATAAATAAAGCTCTTGATTAAAGCATTTTCTTAATTATATCAAAATCCACATAATAATATGAAATTGAATAGTAAACAAGTAAATGCTATAAAATTTTAAAATAGGAAAATTAATAATAGGAAATATATTTTAGGAAATCTATATTCTACTTTTTAAAAACATAAAATACAAAAAAAAAAAAAAAATTTAGAAGAATTAATAGCATTTATATAAAAAATATATAGATACAGATTTTTGAAACTTTATAGACTATACTGGAGATATTAGGGGAGAGAAGCAATAGCATAACAAGAGGGGCACTGATGTCATGAGAACCAGTCTTGGGAAGAATTGTGATGGCAAATGTTTAAAATTAACTTACAAATGCTTTTCTAAATTTTGTTTCAGGAAGGGATTAGTTTAATTTAATTTAGTAGATATTAACATCCTGTTTTACAGCAATACTAGGGCTGTTTTAGGACAGGCCTCGTAACTTTGAACTGCAGTCAGATGACGAGGAAGACATGTCCAAAGTTCCCCAACACATCAGCAGGAGGACTTTTGGCCTCAACAGATTTAACATGCACCAGACTCGCTTGCACGATATTTCTTCAGTGGAATCGGATCTTGAACCTGAAAACCTCCGGTTGATCAGCCAAGACCTTACCACCAGGCTACCACAGCTGTTTGGGGAAGATAAGCATTACTTAAAGGCTACATCCTTGCAGAATGAGCAATGCAAAGGCTCGATTCAATAATAATGTTTTATAAGAATATGTATAAAGATATTCTGTAGCATAGATTGATCTCAAATAGTATTGCATGAATTTCTGTGTTTTCTGAAACTTTGAAAAAATATTCAGGCAAAAATGTTCAGAAAAATATACTAGCACAGCCTCATTTTAAGAAATACCACTCATTTGTAAAAAGATTTTATAGAGGAAAAGACGAAAAAAACTATTATTCATCTATTTTTACATTGATTTTGCTGTTTTTTTTAAAATTTCTATCTTGAACATGAAATCAAATGCACAAATATAATAAAATGAGTGAGATTGTTAAAAATTTTGCAAATGCAGACAGGCAAAAATCACAAGTAAATTATTTAAAATATTTTGTTTTCTGTCCATTTAATGGGAAAATTAAGTTTATTACTAAAAAGTTTAATTTCTACCATACTTTAACATGCATTTCTTCCTCTTTTCTGCCACAAATTAGTTTTCAGTAAAGCAGCAGACCTTTTATATATATACAGAATTCATTTTTAATGGCATTCCAATAATATCTGAACAAGGATGCTAGTAAATTTGTTCTATACTCAAGAGTAGGAGATGTTTTAAGTGAGACTTGGAGAAGTATGAAACTGCTTTGCTACTGAAGTGAGTTATTAGCAAATAAAATAAATACTTAAAAATGATGTAGAAAAGGTTATTTTTGAATTAATATTCTTTAAAATATTACAAAAAAACAACAACATTAAGAACTTAAAATTCATCAAATCAGGATAATAATAAAAAAATATGATTTCTAATTGAAGGATATCCTTATCATTCTACTTTATTCATGTAAAATTAAAGGAATAAAATAAATTTGAAATCAAGCAACAATTCCCATTTATTATACTTTCAATTATTTCTACTAATTTAATTCCGATGTGCTATTATCACAATTTCATTTTCATTATTAACTTGATGTATGTTATCATCAGATTCATTCATGTAAGTTCTTTCAGATACAAGATAAATAATATCTAAGGGGGGAAACAGTGCTGTCACCAGTAAATAATTAAGAGTTTTTATTTAATAGGAGAGAGCCATGGTTTCATCTATCTTTTACTAATGCAGACTGAAATTTTAATTAGCATTAGTGATATTTTATGAAAATAATAATAAAAAAGCGCTTTTTCAATATTGAATCTGAAATTAATGAGTAATTTTAATTTAACTTATTTGCTAATTTAATTAATAAATTTTACTCTGTTTATCATTAAAAATTATTTTAATTACCTTTTCCATATATCTTAAATATTTAAATATATTTACCCAACTTCTCCTTGAAAATCAATTCTGTAGTACAGGGTAGATTGGAATATTTAATTATACTTATATTGGAAAGATAGGTAAACAAGTTGCTTGTGGATATATATATGCAAGGTGTAAATAAAAATACACATAAGAATATCTGCTGCAGTATAAATTTTCTGGTTAATTCTATAAGTCTGTAAATATTAATAGCAGTAAGGAGCTGCAAAAATGAAATATACACCAGATGTCTATACCCTCACTATGATATCAGTGAGTGGTGCCACAGAAAGACAAAATGTTGAGAATTAGAACTGCCTCAGCTAATCTGAGATGATACATTACCATTATCATTGAACATATAATGAAAATTAATTTTATACAAACAATTAGAATAATGAATAGTCATTATTCATTATAATAAGGCTTCTAATTTGCATAACCTTAATCTCATAAGAATTGGGGGAAATAATTCTCTGGGTGCTCTTATTTCACCAATATTTTGATTTAATATTCTAGAAAAAAAGTTTAATTCTGAATAGCTAAGACAATAGGTGACATTATTTTCAATAAAAAAAACAATGAAAACAAAGAGATAATTGGTTCATTTAAAAAGAAACATTATGATTTTGAAATTATATATTGAAAATCAAAAAAAATCAAAAGATAGAAATACCTTCATCATTTCTTCTGACTTTTCAAGTGTTAGCTTAGGGACTTGTTCTAAACCAAACTGAACATTGTCAATGTCATTAGTTTGGCCTTCTTGTGAGCTAATGCAAGTTATGGGATGAGAATTTTCTTTGGCAGAATTGAATGACAGCTATAAAAAAATGATTTAATATAAGTTTGGAATGCTTCATCATGCTTTGTTAGATACAATAAATACACTACAAATAATATATTTCTGATTCAATCGGAACCTGACTAAGAAAAAAGGAATATGGGGTAGTTGCGCTGAGAACCAATATCCGAGGGGGGGGGGAGGCAAATCGAATAGAAAATTTATTTTAAGTTTCCATCCTTAATCAACTTTTTTTAAACAAAATATCAGTATAGTGTAAAATCTGAGACTGATAAAATCATTACCTTTCTTAAATAATGAAGTTTGTTTTGTTTGTATGCAAGAAATAATTAAATGCTCCTACATATGAAAATAATTGTTGAGAAATTTGCATATTTTTCGTTTAAAAATGTACTAATATTTAGTTTGAGATTAAGGAGTTTCTCTTATAGACAGATGCTTAAGATAGTTATAGAAAGCATTCCAATATAAATCTTGCTTTCATTTTGTCAGATTGCATTTAAAATTCAATGGTTAAAGGTGGCACTTCGAGTTAAGATTAAGAATGTTTTTTAATTTAAGCTTAAATAGCATTTTGAATTAATTAATGAAAAATACCATAGACAAGTTCTATGCACAGTTTTTCATTACTGAAGTAATAAAGCAGAGGGATGCCCCCCCCAAAGAAGCTTTTGCCCCTGGCCACAATTAGGCTAAGTCAGGCCACCCTGGACATAATGGACACCCCCTCAAAAAAAAATTTATATTCTTATGAATCTGTAATGCTGCTTCCCAACGAAGTAATGATAAGAAAGACAGTTTTTCTTTTCAACTTTTCAGTTTCTTTTTTCAACTTTCATAAGAAAGACAGTTTTATGAACAACTTCTGTTGGATGCTGGATCAATAACCCTTGGGCTTGGTGTTGAATTTGGCAACAAAATGGAAGATTCTAGAATCACCAAGAATTTAGGTGATAGGATCAATATGATACAAATAATGACAGTCCTTCAAGAATTTTCTGTCTTGGAAACTGTAAAAGGACAACAGACCAAGCAGGAGTCACTTGTATAATAGGTCAGAGTAGAATCAGTAGGATCAGTCCCACAGGCGGCAGTAGAGGTTTGCCGAAGGGGGCTGAGACAAATCTAACAGAGGAGCAAGCACAATTTCTCTAATTTGGCTTCAAAATAACACATAATAATTAATTTTGGCATTTAATTAAAGGAAAATAGATATTATTTAATTAGAAAATAGATATTAATATCTTCTTTTTTAATTCAGATACTGACCCTTCCTTTCATTGTTAAAAATTTAAAGATATTTGTAAAAAAATAATCTCGGCTTTTTTCACTGACCATCAAAAGAATGTCAATATTTTTTATAAGACTCTTGAGATTTACTTACACTAAGATCTAATTTTGGAAAAAATATATCATTACTTCAAATGCCTTTATATTATTTTGGGTATTCAAATAATAATTGTCTCAAATAAGATGTATCATCTAATTAGCAAATTAAGGAAATTCGTATGTCAAGGGGTAAATATATTCGATATGAATATTCTATGAATTACTATTTTTATCATCATCTTATCAAGACATCTTTATCTAAAGTAAATTAAAAATTTAGAAACACCTGAAATTATATAGATTTTACCACGAAAAGTAATTAAAAAAGATTTTAAAAAAATACATTTCTTGATTACACAGTTATAATACTAAATACAGAATCTGAAAAATGTAGGTAGTAATTTATTTAATAAATTTAATGAATATCCGGATAAACTTTTTTAGTATAGCTAAAAAGCTACCATACCACATATATTTACGATCAATTAGGCTGCAAAATACCAATATTTTAATGCTAAATAAACTTAATTCACAGTTATGAAATTTACTTACTCCAGTGATTTATAATGAATTCTCAGCTACAGCAAAGTAAAACTTCTTAGCATGAATAATGCACAAAAATATTGAGAGAAAAAGAGAGTTTTATTAAATATAGTTTAACTATTAACTAGATTTTAGTCAGAGAATTCTCATAGTGAAATAAATAAAATAAATTTACCAATTCATTACTGAGAAAGTAACTATTAGATGAATGAAATAACAACTAATTTTAGAACTATTATTCACTAATTCTGAATTAGGAAAAATATGGCCCTATTCATGTACAATATAAAAGTATATTTCCCTAATAATTTCACTTGCATATAATCTAAATACTTGAAGAAAAAAAAAATTCTCATAACTTATGACAATATTTTAGCCGAAAGAAAAAAAAAAATAAATTGGCAAAAATACAAATTTTCATTCATTTGCCATTTTGTTGGTTGTTCTTCCAAAAGTGATGCAAATTATAAGTCGAATGAATGACATTTGAATAAGATGTCTGAAAAATCTGCGGATTACCATTGCATTCAGTTCCATCCAGAAATTGTCAACAGAATGCAATATCTTATTTATCTTGTAGTATATATTGCCAAAAATAATGCAGATTATAAGGTTGATGAATGACATTTCAATCAAAAACCTGAAGATCTGTGGACTTAGCTTTTTTGACATCCATTGCAATGCATTCATAGTCGGCCAATCAAAAATTGTCCGCAAAATGTGCATCTTATTGACCTGCCACCCTATCAATTATTTTTCCAAATATAGTCAAACTGCTTTAACCATTATTTGAATATTTCAACTGTTTACAACATATTAACTTTAAGGTGGTTTTCAAATTATTCTATACGAGACTTTCCATAACTATTATGAAGTGGTGAAGACTTTTGCCGTTGGAACTCTCACTG
Source organism: Argiope aurantia (assembly GCA_026543865.1). Taxonomy (NCBI): domain Eukaryota; kingdom Metazoa; phylum Arthropoda; class Arachnida; order Araneae; family Araneidae; genus Argiope; species Argiope aurantia. The sequence continues at coordinate 168,617 of JAPMOR010104527.1, forward strand.
TCTTGCTGATGGGGTTGGAGGGCTCAAGTGGTTGTCAACAAGGGGCAATTGTCCCCTGCTAATGCCATCTTTGATCAGTCCAGAAGTGGAGTGGAGCCCACATGATTAGTCGCTGAGTATTGAGCCATGCACCTAGTTGTGTAGTCAAGTATTGAAGCAGTATCGATTCATTGCTGAGGAGAAAGTCATAGAGCAGCAAGTCGGCAGTTGAATACAGTTAAAGCAAGGAAACAGTGGTGAATAGCAGACATTTGAAGGAACCATCATGAATAAGTGTGAGAAGTCCCTCTCCCTGCTGAGTTCTGCCTGGCCACTTCGTGTGCTGTTGTGGTTATTTACTATTGATTAGCAACTTGTAGACTGATATTTATCATAAGTGCTACTGTTTATAGATTGTGTATGGCTCAGCTGTGTTTTTATAATCTGTGCTCTCATATTCGTGTTAATAAACGTCGTTATTTGTCACTGAGCCTGCTGACTGTGTCAACATACATCCACTACACTGAACCTGTTGATAGTTATTGATTTTGTGGCAAACTTTTCATAACAATATCTTTGGCACATACAAAAAAATCTAAAGAATACAATGCTGGCATTGAAATTATTCAAAATAGGTATATTTTAGATAAATAAAAAAAGTAATAATTATCTCATTCTTATGATAATAGTATAGGGAATGCTATCTGTAAAATGGAAGATTTTAAATTTACAAAATTTACTTTATAATTTTATCAATCATAGTATCATAATTTTATCAATCATTTATAAATCATAGTTTTATTTATTTTTGTATTTCACATTATATGAATTTTATACTTAATAAAGAATCTGGCTTCTGTGCTTTTTTTCCATTAGATAAAGATTTCATTTCATCAACAATGACTGAAGAGCCAATGATTGAAATTTCATTTGGGAGGCAATTCACTAGAAATGTGATTTTAATAAAGTAAATTATATGTGTCTTCTCTCTAAGTGTAACATTAATTTTAAAAAGAAAAAAAATCTTAATCTAAAGAAATATTGAGATGTTTTATTTTAAATTCCATTTTAATGATTTTTTTTATTCACGCGAAAGAATCCTTTTGTGAAAAAAAGATGTTCCACACAAAATGCAAGAATCATATGGTTCTGAAATCTTTTGGCTATTATCTACATATTTTAAAAACTATTTGGCAGAAATTAATAAAACTTAGAACATAAATGCTTTAATAGTCTTGCTTCTTCGATTAGTTTTAAAACTTTTGCTGTTTTTCTATTCAAGAAAAATTTTAACTTATGAATTTAAAAATTAATTAAAAATATAAAATACACTTTCATATTTAAAAAAACTGTACATTAATTTTAATGTTGCTTATTAAATATTTTAATAAAAATTAAGAGTTATTATTAAAGTTTCAGATATCTTGAAATATACTGCAAAAAAGGAAATTACATTTTATGTAAGGATCAGAAAATTTTAGCTGCTTGTAATGTATCAATTTTTTTTCACAAAATCAGAAAATGTTGTGTGCTATTTTAATCTTGATAATTCAGATATGTAATGAAAATTGGGTATTGCTATTTGAAAACATCGAGTTTGAGAAAATCTAAGAATGAAGACAACCAATTAATTATTCATTAACTTTAGAGAACATATTTCACAAAATAGGTATAGATAGGTGATAGGTATTTGAAGCTTCATTGTACAGCAATTAATTTTAAAATAAAGAGCAAAGCAGTGTTTGCATGCTTTTTTGATGGACTGCATCTTTGAAGTTACAAAATATTATTGGAAGACAGATCTAATAATTTTGAACAGCATTTAGATTATAAGAATATCTCCGGCAGTATCTCACTCAGTCAAAGTCAAATCACTAAGAATCAATGAAAACAATTATGAATACTAATGATAAAAAAAAAAAACTTTCAAATTCTATTAAATAATAGTGGAATGCAACAGAATTTTTTGTCATTTATGTTCTCCCCCTCCCCCTTCAATGAAAGTTTTTTAAGGCAAAAAGGGAAAATTTAGACATTGTATTACATTTAAAATTAAACTTCCATCAGTGAAAGTGTAAAACAAAGTACAAAAATTTGATAGAATAATATTATCTTAATAATAATCCAGCAAAGATTGTGTGTAAGATGGGGTTGCAGGATTAAATTACAAATACTTTAAATTTTCATGAAATTAGGATTTAAATAAATAAACTATATATAACAAAATAAAAAAAATTACAGTCAATGATAGGAAATCGAAAGAAATTTAATTTACACTTCACAGATATATGATGAATTACCTTTTCAGCTAATGATGAATAACTTGAAGTAACAGGGGTAGTTTCAGATAAAGATGATTGATTAGAAGAGTTAGACACAGATTCAGTCAATAACGAGTGAACTGAAATTGAGGATACTTTATCTGACAATGATGAGTATGATAATAATGATTCTTCTTCCATAATGTAAAATTCTTTACCCAGAGAGCTTTTCCTTTCCTAAAATACATGTTAAAAATCAGTATTGAATGCAAAACCTTGATAAAACAAACTCATAATGTTAAGTACTTCATACAATACTCATAGAACTTTTAAGCTAAAATATCTAATTATAATGCTTATTAAATAATATAGCTCTCCACAATAGCAGAGAATCAAATTCATCCCAAATAAAATATAAAGGTAGATTAAATTATCTATAGGAGGTTAAAGGAATAGAATTGTCCCAAACATGAAGTAAACAACACAAATTTTTAGGGGAATAATCAGATAGCAGCATTATGGATATTTTATTTCCTAGTTTTAAGCACTATGGGTGTTTCTAAATTATTTTGTATAAGCATGTGTTGCCTAATAATTTTATGCTATCTCATTCACATCAAATAGATTTCCATTGACATATCGTGACCTTAAAACTCAGCAATAATTTATAATTTTTATTTGTTATTGCATTTTCTTTTCAATATCAATTGTTATAGTAATAGAAACTATTATAGTAATTTTATGTGCAAAACATTCAATCGCAAAACACTGAGAAGTAAAATAAGTATGATTATAATTGAAAAATTAATTGAATAAATTAATACAAAAAGCATTTAAGATATTAAAAACTTCCTAGAGTTGTTACACAAAAAGAAATTAATAAATATGATGAATGATGAAGAATAAAATAAAACTTGATTCCAAAAATGTGAAAACTACATTCTTTTTAAATGTATCATGTCTGTTCTTGATGATTACTTGTGAATAAATCCAGATGAATGATTTGACGCTATCAATAGAGAAATAAGAGAAACTCAGAATAAATGCACAATGACTAATCTTTAGGTAAAAGTGGTGATCTATTACTATCTACCCTTTTCCTAAAAGTTGGGAAGAAAAAGTTATTGAAACTTCAACTATAAAAGGGTTCAACTGGAAGCCAGAGAGGTGAAGGCTACCAGAATTGGTATGCTGAATGATGTTGAGATTTGAAAAATTAAATGAATACATAGTAGCACCGAGAAATTGCCTGGAAGTGAAATCTGCTATAGATGTAAGTTGAATTGCATGATAATAGAATTTCAAAAGCACTATGGCTTGAACAAAAATTGCAAGAAACAATAATGAATATGTTTTGCAAAACAGAGATTATACAAAATTAAAATCAATTCAAAAGGTTAATTTTAATCTTTAAAAGATATAAAATCAATTCGATAAAAAAGAAAAACATTGTAAATAAAATTCCTTAATACCTTTGGGCTTCTTGATGAAGTTACGGGAACATGATTTTCATAAGGCAAATCTTCGGATGCATGGAAAGAAACATCTGTAAGGTAAATAAATTTTTAAAATGAGCTTATAAAAATATATTATGCATGGAAAATATTAAAGAAAAATTTATTACAACATTCTTTAATTTGTTCTAGCTGTCAATAATTTTACTTTTACAAAAAAATTCAATGTTTAAGTTTACAAGAATAATTTAAGAACTACACAGAGAGTAGAGACTTTTGCCTACTCTCAGTGGTAATTTTGCACACAGACGTTGGTGGTGGACGCTTCAGGGGATTCATTAAGTAAAAAATGAGAGACATATACAGTCAACATACCTTTAATTACACTTCAATATTTTAAATTTACATTTAAAGTTGCTCTTAAAATCTCAATTCTATTTGATTCTGCTATGCCCTGAAAATCTTTATTCCTATTTGTCTTTTCATCTAGTCTGCTTACAGACTTCTGCAAAGTAGAAATTATCTCAACATTTTTCAAATTTTTATATATAATTCATTTGCAATGCATTTGCTTTTTTTATCCCCCCCCTCCATTTTGAAACTGCAATTTTTAGAATAAACCCCCCCCCCCCCATTTGATCTAAGTTCTTTAGTTATCTCAAAAATTTCGACACCACTCATATTTTTTAATCTATCTAAAACCAAATATTTCGTAATATATATTTTTTCTTTAATGTTTTCAACCTTGGTATTTTTATTTAAGGAAAATCCTCTTTCCATTATGGTCTGAATATGGGATAATACAAATAGCAATTTATTTATTTCCCATGCTTTCAGGTAAAACTTCCATTGAATTGCAAGTCACATCAGTCAAAAAGTTGTTAAATTCTTTTAAAAAGATTCACATCTTTATTAAGTCACTTGCTTAAAACAATAGCTTGTTCAGCCATTCTACCAAGATCTAAACAACAGTTGAAAAGAGAATTATTCAAAACTCTATGAATGAAAATGAATATTCATGTTTCAAATGACTCATGTCTTTCCAAAAATACTTTTTTCCTGATCTGTAAGCATTAGTATCCTGGCCCTAAAGAATCCTGTAATAACTTTGATGACAACAGCACATTAATCTTTGTTTGAAAAATCAAACTCAAAAATACTGTTAACAGTTATTAGGTTTTAAGAATAACATTTTTCATAGTATTGAAAGTTTTTAAATAGCCTTTTTTATATCTTGTGTCAAAAATGGATAATCATTTGAGTAGTATATAAAAAATGTTTAAATAATTTTCAGAAATCAGAAAAAAAAAGAAAAAAACTCATTTTTTTTAACAATTCCTGACAATTATTTAGATTTAGTGTATGATACTTGCTCCTTTTTTTTATGTTCTAAACATTTATCAGCAAGTTATTCAACATTTTGATTACTCATTCAGCAACAGTCACATTCTCTAGAAACATGAGTCTGCAGAAATTCAGAAAATGTTAAGATATTTTCTCCTTTTGGCAAATTTCTAAATAGTAATACATATGTCTATATATTAGATAAAAAAAGATTAAACATTCCATATGGATACTATTTTCCTATGCCAAATTATTTGTCAACAACATATCAACAACAAATTCCCAACTTTATTAGTAATTCTGGGAATTTTCTTTCTTCATTTAACAAGACAAAAACTTCAAACTTTTTGATGACTATTCATCAAAATAGATAAAATCTTTTGTAAATTCATTTTTTTATAGAATTATGAAATATCCACAGTTATCTCATAAGTAACTACAGTTATGGCATGACAATGAAATTTAAAAACATATATCTGGTTTTAATCTCTTTTATTGATTCAAAACCAAATGTCTAAATGCATTTGGATATTTCAAAGATCTATTGAATTACACCAACAGAGGCATCATAATTTAGATAAAATGCTAAAGTATAGCAAACGAGTTATAATTTAAAAAATATTTCTACAACTTTTGATTTAAGTTAAAAACAAAGTGGAAGGGGGGAAAGGGGGGAGGGAGAAGGCAAACAATTACAACATGTTCTTATATTTTATGGAAATAATGTGCTTTTCTTTTACTTTTTTGAGGTTTGGAAGGGGACTCAGGGAAAATAATCTCTGATGAGTTCTCCAAATCTTCCCACATATTGCATTTTAAAATGTCACCTTCTGATTAAATTGAAGAGTTTATTGTGGCATCATCATTTGATTATAGACATTGTGAAACTTTTGTTTTTATGAAGGGAGAACAGACATAGAAATAATGCAGTTTTCACATAAAAAGCTTTCATAGAGGAAACTGTGGCAGTATTTAATGCAGTTTTCTTCGTTGAAATATTTTATGTTATACTGGAAGTGGGAACTGAATAAAGCGAGATGGTATAAAATCTTGAAATATTTTCTCCACTGGCGATATTATTTGCCTTAACAGGACGGTTTTTTTCAGCTTGTTATAAATTGAAAGGCAGCTGTGTTAACTGAGTCATGCCATTTCATAAATTAGTATAACACATGCAGAAAAACAATTCTGTTAATTGTTAGAAGTTAACTGGCGGAGATGTTATTACAGAATCTGAAAGTTTCTTATTAGATTAGAAGAAATATCAGTTAGATCCCATTGAATGAATATTCTTTTTTAAATGCAGAAGGCTAACTGTTTCTAGCTACAGTGATTTTGGATTTCACAAGCTTTCAGACTTCCACGTGAGAATCTTCTGATAAGAATCTGTCTTAAGAATTATTTAATTTCTTTTTTATTTTTGTTGATAATATTTTTTTTCCTGTTCCAGGAGAAACAGTTTAAGGATAATAGTGTTCATCATTAAAATTAATACATTACATGTCAAGGCCCTTCTGCATAACATGCGCATGTTAGCGAATTATGGCCAAAAAATTTTAAATTCCCAAAACATATATACTGGAAGCCCTTTCAGGGGTTTTGGATAAATGTTCTAACAGATAGACATATACATCCTGCTTCAATGTAGTGAAACTGAAAGTTGATACAAGATATTTTGTGTTCAGGAGCTGGCATCCCTCCAAATTATAATATGCCGCACATGGGTCACTTTCTGACTTTTTAGTTTTTCAATAATCTCTTAAACTAACACGTTGAACTATTCACCACTCTTGAATAGTCACCAGGATATAACTCTTCTAGATTAATTTAATGTTGGGTGAAGACTGGCAAGAATAGGGATTTTTGATAGTGATATCAAGTTCATAACTTGTTTGGAGAATCCTACCTCAATTAGAAGGTCTCCAGATATAAGTTTCTTGATGGATTTCACCTCGCCAATGCTGCCAGATATTCTTTTCAACAATAAGAGGTGGTATACCATGAAATGTTTCTTTCAAATTGACTGGTTTTGACAATGAAAAATTATGTTGAAAATTTGGTATATTGCGTCCTCATATGACATGGTTAGGAATTCAAGCCCAAAGGGCATTGCCCAACATGAAGCCCACAAGGAAAGGCAGCCGACGGCACTGGACATTCCCAGCCTCTGCATCACCTTAATACTAGCCAGAACCTATAAACTGAGAGTCACCTAGAGAAACAATGACCATCCTTTATACCAAGCCCAAGAAATGACACCCTCGCTTAATCTCTAGCAGACTAACAACTCAGGTGGCTAACTTTCATTCGACTGATATACCCAGGATCAAGTGAACCACCTGCCTAATGAGTTGCCATACACATAGAGTTTCTTGCTGTCCATATAAAGAAAGAAGTAAACAGAGTGTCAAAAGCTTCCCATGGAGAGCTCCTCACTTACTGTTGAGGAATGGAAGAAAGAAGAAAGCAGCAGGCTAAGGGGAGGAGAATTTGGAAGGCAGACCAGATCACTAAGGTACCTCGGTATCATAAGGCACTTCATACTTGAAGAAGGTATGCCCCTGAAGGCATTTTTTTCTGCAGTGATTCTGAGGTAAATTATTCCACAAGAAATATTTTTATACTATCTTGAGATTCATAATTTCATTTTCTCAATCATGCTAATTTCTTTTTGCTGCAATTTTCCTTCAATTTTGGAAAAAATAAAAACTGAAAAATTGCTGATGATTTTGAAATAAAGAAGTTTATATATTCTCTATTGCTAAAAAGGTGAGGCTTTCAACTACAATATTTTAATATATTTTAGCAACATCTTTTGTTAATTTTAAAAGAATTCTAAAGATTATTTATTAAAAATAAAAACTACAATTGATAGAAAAATTTTGTAAGCTAAAATATTTTATATGTTTTCTGTATTAAAAAAACGTTATTTAAAAAACATTTGTATATAGATGCATCAGGATTCTGTCAACTGTTAACATTAAGTATATTAGAACTTACTTTTTTGAATATAGAGATAATTAAAATTTTTCTCACATATAATGAAGTACAAGTAAGGGTTTAATGAAGATTTTGTGACAAGCTGTAAGTTTTTCATTAATAATAAGAATAAATTTAAAAAAAGGAAAATTTCAATCCAGACAACATTTAGTAATTTTATTAATTTCATCGAAATTTCTTTCCTTATTAACTTTAATTAGGAAATTTTTAAAAAGTTGCAGAAAATGTAACCATTAAAAAGTAAATTTGATAAACAAACCTGTGACATCTTTCGAAGGAAATCTTGATTCATTATTACTTGTAAAAGAGTGATCTTGAGACTTTCTGAAATTAAGAATTTTTTTTAAATATTCAACAAAATGCATAAATTTTGAAATTAAATTTAAAATATTTCCTCCTTTAAACTTAACAATAGTCATTCAAATAATACAAGAAGAAAATATACTTGTGTTCAAATGTAAGAGATTATTTTTTTTTCCATATAATGAGACTAAAATTAATTGAGTATTTAAAAGTTTATCTAAGCAATTATTTTATGCATGAAACAGAAATGTAATATTCAATATAACAAATTTGAATAATATAAGATTTCTGCATTAGCAGAGAATTACATCTTAATCATTTTCTTTTATCTAACCATTCTACCATTAACTTTCAGTCTTTTTGATGAAAGTATATGTTATATATTTTACACTATATATATATATATATATATATATATATATATATATTTTCATACTTGCTTATTCTTTGCCAAAATAACATTTCTTACTGATGTAAAATTTAATAAAGATCTATTCATTATACATTTCAACATTTTTAAAATAAGCTGCTGACTATCATATTTGAATAGCATATAATTTTATTGAATATTAATTTTGTGGAATGTAAGTCTTTCAATAATTTGACACTTCTTATGCCAGCACTCACTTTATCAATTGCAAAGCAAGATACACTATTAGAAAAATCGCACTAACATTAATACCTTACTGAAGAAATAATTCCAACTAATAAATTTTCTTCCAAACATTTAAAAAAATCCTATTTTACTAACTTATGCATATCAGAAGCATAAAAAGGAAAAAGTGGATCATTGTTCTGATGCATTTAAAGATATTTGCTTAATTTTATCTGTAATGCATATGAAACCACTTCAAAATGTATCTCTATTATTTAATTGCATACTCCTTAATAAAAATATTATCACCCCTGCTTCTGACATAAAAATTAGAAGCATTAGGTAAGGTTGTGAATGCCATGAATATACAATTTTATTTTCAAGATCTAAGTGTAGTTTAAAAAATATATATGCTCTGAAACTTTTTGATTGGCCAATTGAATCCAAAATTTATGATACAGCTACAATTTTAGAAACAAGCTGATTCATGTCCCCCCCCCCTTAATTTTTTTGTCGCAATATTTACATGCATGCAAATATGCAGACCGACAGATGATCAACTCATTCACGGATTTGGTTCAAAATTTTAATTTAATTTCATTTTTTTAATGCTTTTGATGACTGGATTGTCCACTCAGTCTATTTTAGCACTTATTAAAATTTTTCTTTTAATCCTATTTTTTTATATCTTATTTCCTCTAATTTAATAAATTGCTAAACCACTTCAAAGGATTTCTAATAACATTTTCAGCTCCATTAATAAGTGGAACATTGAATCTAGAACAATTGTACAATTATTCAATGAACTTGAATATAAACAGTGAGGGATATAGCGACAAAGGCTGTTATCCCATAGTAGCAAAAAAGTGACAGTTAATGGATATCAAAATATTTGAGGGCCTGAATAAAGATGCTTAGATGATATCTGCTTGCGAGAGCATGAGACAAAAGAAAAGCAAAAGAAATGTTCGATGTGTTTTCTTTGAGAGTGCTTCTCTGTAGACTGTTTACTTTGAACATTTTAAGAAGATGTAGGAAATAGCATTGTCTTCATTACATTTGATGCACAAGGGGTAGTCTGAGAGATTGAACCTGTGAAGACTTGGAGGAATGATCATGTTACAAATCACCCATGAAATAAGTTTATCTAATCCAATTGGTGATTGTGCTGATGTCTGAGAAACCCCAGATCAAAGCTAGATATTTGCCCTTGTGATAATTATTCAATGAAGCAGTCTGAAATGCTCAAAGAGTAATTTGTTTATATTTTACTGTTGCTATTCAGCAATCACTAATAAGAGCAATTTCTGTGCCATGCATGCTACATTATCTTTTAAGTTAGATATTTGCCCCTGTGACAATATTCAATGAAGTAGTCTGAAATGTTCAAAGAGTAATCTGTTTATATTTTACTGTTGTCATTCACAATCACTAATAAGAGCAATTTCTGTGCCATGTATGCTATATTGTATATATTTATATAAAAACAAATTCAAATAAATCATAGAACATTAAAGAGATATTTTTTTAAGAAAATATGCAGATATTTACAATATATATTTTTAAAACAAAATATCTTTTGTTTTAATCAACTCACAAAGATGAGAAATGTCCAGAGCCATCTTGAGTTAAAGAATGAGATAGTGAACTCAGTTGGAGAAATTCTTCATATGCAGGTTCATTTGGTGTGCATAAGGGACCAAGACTCCATGTAGACAACATTGCAGTACTGCTACTTTTAGCCTAAAATCAAACAATTACATTATTAAAAACTTATTTCTTAAAAAGTGTATTGATTTTACAGAAATTCAGAAAAATGACCAAGTCATAGATTGTTTCAAATAATTCAGGATATAAATGTGATATTCATACATACATACATGCAGAAACATATTTTCAAATAAACTGATTGGTGAAGAAAATATTAAAATAAATTTATATTTTCCTTGGTTCATTTCAAAGAGATGCTGGTTTCTTAATTTTTTAAAGATCAGTTAGTTTTGTTTGGATATGTACATATTGAAATTCTAGAAATTTCTGAGTTTATTTGTTGTAATTATGGTTGCGTGTCTTTATTGTGACACTTTAAAAAAATAATTTTATTTACATTTTAATTTTTACTTTGATTTTTACTATGAGCTTCACCTAGGCAGTGAGAGAGAGAGAGATCTGAAGAGGAGAGAAAATAGCTTTTTTAGAAGCATATCCAGATGATGAGTGGGTGCAGCAATTACATCACACACAGCCTCAACAGTCTGTAGTTTACAAATATCTGGTATGATTTATGATAGATATATATGATTTATGATCGGCATTCCCTATATAGTTTTTAAAGTTTTGCAGCTGAAAGATTTCAGTATGATCAGCCAAATTTTTGATGTACAAAATTACTTTTCACTTAACTCTTCAAACATAGGATATGAAACTGATGGAAGCATATTAATAAGCAAAAAACTGTCAGAAGATAGATAATAGCTAGTGGAAAGTAAGAAATTGTCAAAATTGTCCAGCTATTCAATAAATTATCTCTAAAATATTTATAATGAGCGACATTCTCAATATGATTTTGAGAGGGATTTTCTGATTGAAAAATCTAACATGTATTTGAGATCTAAGAACAATAATATCCAACACAACATTTAAATTGTCAATATTCATATTTTATATTCCCTCTACTATCATTTAAATTTTTTTTTAAATGTGGAAGTGAGAATATACAGTTTTACAAATCAGGGGTTGAAAAAGAAAAATTTCTAGCATTCCAGGTATCATATTTTTTACTGTTTTAACTTACAGAAAAAAAAGAGAAAGAGAGAGAGGAGAAATATCATCTTACTTCTGGCCAAGACGATATCATTGCAGTAGCTTGACATGTTTTGGATACATCAGAAGCAAAACAAGTATTGCAAATAAAATTGGTGGCATCTTTTCTAAAAATTTTGTCATGCTCAGATATAAAATATGTCACTATTTGATTCGTAAGAGATTGCTCTTTCAAGCCAACAAAATCTTCGGTTACCCTGAAAAAAAAATAATAATTTCTTTAGAAAAAAAAGCTTTAGAATTCTTTGGTCAAATAAACAATAGTAAAAAATTAAGTTGTATTTATCTTCTTATTTAATGGATCTAACCAAGTAATAATTTAAAAATTATGTACATAATATATCCAGTTATGTTAAATGACAAGCTTTTTGTTGCATTTTCATCTACTTACAAGTAATTATTTCCACAAACTTTACAATTTTCTTCATAATGAATAATGAAAGCAGAAAATATAATTGTTGGTTTTCACATGTTCAGTTCTCCAATGAGAAATGAAAGTTCTACACTCAAAATAGACTTAGGAATGATAAAAAAGTATTTAATATACAATTTATAATGTTCAAGATATTTAAGGCCATTCTAACTGAAAACTCAAAATAACAATAACGAAAGCATATTTGTATCTTTAAAATTGAGACTATATCTATAAAATGAAAATGACAGAATCAAAATCATAACAATATACAAAATAAAATATAGTTGGAACTTCAATAGAGTATTTACTTTCATATTCAGAAATATTCATATTGTTATTTCATAGGACAGCCAAACTGAAAAATGGTTAATCTTTTACCAGAGATGTTTTCAAAATAATGTAATGATTAGTAACTGTGAATGTATTCAATTTTTCCAATGACTCAATTCAATAGAGATTATGTTTTAGAGTATAAAAACAGAAAATACCAAAGTTTGTCTACAGATATGAAATGAAATAATAATAGACTATTAAAAAAAAGCTGTCACTACTTTTAATAAAGTCTGACAGAAAACTGCTAGAATAACACCTATTACAAAGTTTAAAAAAAATGGTATTTAAACATAAAGTTTAAAGCTACAATTTCATAATTAATTTAAAGACCCCATGAAGATAATTTATTAATTATAATAAAATTAAACAAAGCTTATTAAGATGCATAAAATTTTTATTGAATTAGTTCAATTTTAAAAATTGTTGTTAAAGAAAACTCTAGAACAATTTTAAAAAAGAACAAGAAGCACTTAAAAAGTATATTACTAACCATGTATGTCTATTATGAAATGATATTAAAATAGAAAATTTACTTTGAAATAGGAGGTCAAAGACAGCAAATTTTGTTAGCAATAGATTTGATTTTAAAAAAGGCAATTTAACATTTAAAGGAAAAATAAAAGTAATTTAATTATAGCATTGAAAAATTAAAACAACATTATTTTGCAAATTAATTTAGAATGTTAAAATTCAAGGCTCATTAATAATTTGCATGATACTGTTAAAAATTTAATATATTTGATCTATTATTATTTATTACAACATCATAAAAATCAATTTTTTGAGATAAATTATCCAAAAAATGCTTGAATTTCGGTAAATATTAATTAATTAAATTTTCTACATATTCCTAGGCACAAATTAAAGGCTACACCCATGAAACCTTTTTTTAAATATCATGATAGGTTTTTTTTTTTAAAATCCTGTCTAAGGACCTCCTTACATATCTGACAAGCTAACCTGCTCAAAAACAATTGCAATGATTCTAGCAAAAGCCTTGCTCCATTTGGAAGTCAAGGAGTGATGTAAATGGTTTTATGTAATATTGTTACTTAAATAATATTGTTTTGTTATATTTTTTTCCATTTTTATATTCTAATAAACTTCTTGGATTTCTCTACCTTTGAAATTATTTATTGCTCCGATATTTCTCCATTTTCATTAGTGCTAATTTCTATTTCATTAGTGCTATCTGTTATATATGACTCTTTACATTTATTCATTCCATTATTTTTTTAAAGTAAAATGTTAATTGTTTTTATGAACAAAGTTGCAATGTGGATCATATGTCGTCAGTATTGTTGATGCAACGCATGTTGAAGATTTTGAAGTCCCTTAGGTTTCCTTCATTCCATGCCTAAATTCATAAATGTGGTGTATTTTGCATATTGCAAGATTCTCTCAAATGACCCCCAAGATTTTCCATAGCAACCCTCCTCCAACCTGCTTGATCCACCCATGACTGTTCCTCATAAGATAACATAGCATCATTCTGCTCTCATAACATGTTTGTTAAAGATTTGATACTTCTAGATCTAATGGTGCACTTTGCAAAGCATTGAAAAATATATTGTTACATCTATTTATGTTAAAAATAAAAATAGTCAATACATTAAAATCATTCTGAGAAGCTCTTTTATGTAAAACTTAGAAAATCAAAACTTTATCACACTATTTTATAAATACTTGATTAAAAAAGATTTAACAATTCTTACCTAAATAAATTAGGGCCAAAAACAATACCTAGAGATGAAGCACTCATTCTATTTTGATCTTCCATATCTGATACTTTGCGGAGGAAGTTGAATAAGTAGTTTAAAATATGATAATTGATTGGAGGCAGCTTTTCAACAAGTTCGGCTAAACAAACTACGCTTTCCGTCTTGTCTTTATCTAAAACAAAGGCAGAAAAAAAAAACGTAAAAATAAAAACCAAAATTTCTAGTCAGAGAACTATTTAATGCAAGAATTTAAATAAAAGTTAAAACAAAAACAATAAAAATAATAAATCAACTAAAAAAGTATTTTTATAAACATACCAAAAGCAGATATACACTACTGGTCAAAAGTATTGCAAGTTTGAGAAATTTCACATTTTTTCATGAATAACCCCCCCCCCAAAAAAAAAATATTTTTTTCATTTAAAGTGATATTTTTTAATGTCAATATGTTAAATCAGTCTAAAGACAAGATATAATTAAGATATTGAACAAAAACAAATTATTTAATTTAAAAAAATAAAATACAACAAAATGCACAGGTTAACAGTATCGGAATCCATTTTGGTTCCACGGAACAAAATGATGTAAAGATAACATCTCTAAGCTCTTTTGATCAGAAAAGATAATAAAAGAGTTCAAGTTAACAGAAAAGCATCTAATATTTGGTTGGGCCGCCTCTGGCTTCGATCACAGCAGCCACTCTGTTTAGCACGGAATCCACAAGGTTTTGCAACACTTCTTTCAGTATTTCATGGTGCCAAATTTTATGATTGTTTCCTGAAGTTCTCGCTTTGTTTCAGGATGATTCTCCGTTATTTTCTTTCCCATTATACTCCACAAATTCTCAATGGTGTTTAAATCTGACAAGTTTCCTGGCTATACGAGAACATTAATATCGTTTTTTAGAAATGCAGTCTTAAACCAAAATAACGAATGTTTCTATATAGAAGTCAGAACTGAACTGAAATAAAATTTAAAATTAATTGCAAAGCTTGTCTTATGTTTTTCAATGTATAGCAGGGTGCTAGATCTTGCTGAAATATCCATTTCTGCCTTTGGAACATGTCGCGAGCCCTACGAAGCAATTGATCCTTCAGTACACCAACATACTTGTTGAAATTCATGATTCCTTGTGCAAAATGAAGTCGTCCATATGACATGCACCCCCACACCATTACGCTTTCTGGATTTGTTTGGTTATATTAACGTCCCGTTTGAAGCAACACTAGGGCTATTTTGGGACGGACTTCGTAATTTTGAACCACGGCCAGATGACGAGGACGACACCAACGTTTTCTGGGTGTTTTCATGCACAAACAAGGCATCCTGGTCTCATGTTCTCCTTTATTTCCTGGCCAAACGTGGCCAGCCTTGTCAGACATTAAAGAAAAACGACTTTCGTCGCTGAATATAATTTGTTTCCATTCCGAAATACTAAAATTTTTGTGCACCTTAGTCCACTTTAAACAATTTTTCCGCATTGATTTCGTCAATACCGCTTTTTTTTTCTAGGTACTTGTGTCTTGTAACCAGCTTCACAGAGCCTTCTGTGAACTGTTCTGTGTGCAGACATGTGCCGAAAATTATATTTTTGCAGATTTCATTTCCAAAAAGATTTCATTTATTTTTAATTGGAGCTTTAATCAATGTGATGGCAACACTTTGAAAAAAGCTAATTTTCCCTCATGAATGCAAAACGTGCTCTTGCAGCTTAAATTTTATTTTTATTTTGAACGAAAAAAATTGTTGAAAACTATAGTTAAAATATTTATTTAAAAATTCATTAAAAATAAAATTTAATTTTAAGGTTAAAACATTCATAACATTTAAAAGATTAATTTTTTATCTTTAACTTGACGTAAATATCTTTTTTGTGCGGTAATATTTTCGGAAGTTATAGCAGAAACAAGCCGAAGTTTTGCTTCATTTTTAAATAAATAAAATTCTAATTAAGAATTCGAAAAAATAACCCCCAGGTGCACATTCCCATCCTCCAAGGTATACACATGCCAAATTTGGTAGCTGTAGGTTGAATGGTCTGGCCTGTAGAGCGCCAACACACACACATTGAGCTTTATTATAAGTATAGATATAGATGTAAACATCTCATTCTGTCATCTTTCCTCTCACACCTATTTTGATGAATTAAACCAATCCTAACACATCCATTTTCAAACAAATCTTATTAAATATGTAAATAAAAGATTGTTTCTCTTTAGATATTTTTCCAAATACTTTCAAATTGTTCAATTTTTTCATTAATAATTTTTCCCAACTAATAAATGTTGCTAATAATTAAACGTTTCTGGCTTGTCGAACAAGTAAGTGCGTTAGCTTTATGTTCATTTTTGCCAAATACTTTTTCCAAGAGAAATTTGTTTTTCCATAAAGAAATCAAGAAATCATAGAAATGAAAATGATATATTGTCTCCATTCTATCAGTATGTCCCTAAATTGGGATAAAACCCTTTTCACTGACTTCCAGATTCATTAAAAGATCTGATATCACAAAGAAAATACACCCAATAATTAGGCATATCCAGTGTGGTGAAATAATTTTTCTTTTTCATCAGAAAAAAATATAAGCAACAGGAATTTTTTTAAAAGCACTTTTAAGACCTTTATATAAGGACCATCAAAAATAAGTAGTTTTTAAGACATTTAATGATGCTACGCAACCTGAATTAGTACACTCTCAACAAAAATACATAAATGTATAAAATTTCAATTTTTTTTAAAGAAAACATAAATGAGTTAAAGAAATAGTACAGAAAGGAACAAACCTAATTAAATGAAAATCAAAACCAAACAGTTCCAGTAATCAAATTTCATAATACAAAAAATTAGATAAAGCCACTATTTAAAAATAAAAATTTTCACAGAATTAAAATCAAATTTCATGATTACCTTTAACTGCATCTAAAAACTGGCAATGCATATTCATAGGTATGATTGGATCTGGCAATTCTCTAAGAAATAATTTCAACAAAGCTGCTGCAGATGAAACATCACCTTCAGTTTCCAATGGAGCATCTCCTGAGCGATCAAAGGAAGCTTTTAAACGCTCAACAGAACGAGCATTGCCACTAATACGGAACAAACCTTCATGAGTGAGACCTGTAAAAAGATAAAATTTTAAGAGAGATCATAAAGTGAGGAAAAAGATATGTCATATAGTATAATTTGGTGCAATATACAATTTTTGAAAAATTGAATTTTTTCAATTTTTCAAGAAAAATTGATGATTTTTTTATTTATTTTAAAATGAATGAAGTACAAAATACGATATCAAAATACATGCTGCTATTTCAAAGAGAATTTATGCTATACAAGACTTAGTTTTTCAATTTAAATGAATTTTGTGCATTTTCAAAATATTAAAATAGAATGTCAATTAGACAAAATTTTTGATAGTATGTTCCTTTTACATTTAGTCAAAATGTTAGGGCTAGAAGTCTTTCGTAATTGTTTTTGGTGAAGAAAAATGACCAGCCATTGGGTTTGGTGTTTAAAAAAAGAGTGACTGAAACTATTATTTGTCTTCACTACATAAAATAACCAAATAATTAAATTATTTACTTATTTCTATTTATTTATTTAACTCTCACCAGCTTTACGGGGCATGAAAATGGCAGAAAAGATTCTCAAGGCATATATCTTACAGCATAAAAATATAACATCATGAAACTAAGACATGTGAATGCATACTAACAGAAATTTGGGAGATAATGACAAGAATTTAGACTAGGACTAATAAATAAAAGCTTAACAAAGAATATTAATTTAAAAAATAATAATACAGAAGAAAATAATAATATACAAAAATTAATAAAGTATATACAAAAATATTTTTAAAAAAATACATATTTATATGTCACACATTCCGAAATTCTAAAGTTGAGTCGTTAAGAACATTCCCTGAAAAACTTTGAGTATTTAAGTACAAAAGCAGAGGTTTTTAATGGAGCCTTCCAATCTAATTTTAAAGCATTCTTTTAGGTTTCCATTGCCTACATTCCAAAAAAAGATGTGTAGCATCTTCTTCAATTACTACAAGTTACACTTCTCACTCTTACCAAAGTTGTTCTTCTCATTTCGAAAATATCATGTCGAGTAAAAATATTATTAAGAAAAATTTAGCTTTTAAACACTAACATTTTATTTTATAAAAAAAAAATTCTATAAACTCTACTTTTTACAAAATTAACAATCTGTTCTGCTAACAGTATATAACTCTTTTCTTTAAATTTGTTTCAATTTAAGCATTTAAATCAAAAAAGTTGTAATCTATGTTTAATTTTTGTTTGTGAGGTTTGCAAATTCATTGTCTTTTTCATTTTCTATCCCACATGGCTTTTATCCAATATATTTTAACTTTTTTGTCATATTTATTATTTTAGTTTTAATATCCTTTAATACCTTCCTTTATCTATTCAAACATTCTAAAGACATAGGAGTGGGTTTTGAATCTAAAGCAACTATACAGTTAGCCCATTACTGTTCACTTATATATTAAGCAAAGTTTTATGGCAATTTAATTATTAATTGGCTAATTTAATCTGAATTTTAAAAAAATAATGGGTAGGAAGACCACACGAATTATTTCTTAATTTAATTACATGTGGCATTATGATTTGAAAATAACACACAAACTTCTTAAAAATTCAATATTTAAATTAGTATGATTAAACAAAGTTCAATAAAACAAGTCATTACGATTTTGGTGTAAGACAGAAAATTATATTTCTAACATAGCTTTTTATATTAAATATGCAATCAAAATTTTCCAACAGGCACAGCTAAAGGTTTTTTTTTATATAAATATTTTTGAAAATAAAACTTGTTTTCAATGATAATTCATGTTTGTAACAAAATATTAAAATTGAGCAATTACAATTATGAAAGCATTAATTTATGCGTTTCTAAAAACAACAAAAAAGAAACCTTGTCTAAAAGGCAACTAATGTTTTTAAGCTCCAGACTGATAAACTTGATATTCTACCAAGAAGACATTAAAACATATTTTTTTTAAAAACCCCAAAGAAGAAACAAAATTTCATTCCTAAAAAAATAATCTATGGAAATAATATTTATGGGAGAAATTTATTATATTAAATATTTGGATAATTAAATATTTTAAACAAGGAAGAAATTTTTCGACTTCTCCAATACAGTCTTTTGAGTAAGAATTATACATTCAAAGATCTGTGAATTGGGGAGGGGGATAGAATGGAAAGCATTGAGAAGTGTTATATTAATTTTTTTAGGATGTTGTACAATACCAAATTACTATCAGATTATAAGGCGACTGCCATTTTTACACAAAAGAACAATTATAATATGTCTCATAAAATGTATTTCCTGGACTCATATTTCTTGCCAGAAAATCTTCCTTGGTTCTGTTAGCAGGGAATAAGGAGAAAGTTTTCATGCCAGATGATTACTCTAGGAGTTGAAGAAGAATATTCCAGATATCAAATACCAAAGAGCCACAAAATTTAAGTTTAATATATGTATAAATATAACTTAAATAATTAAAAAATAAATTCCAATTTAATTTAGAAAGAAAAAAATATAAGTGATAGAGAAACCATTTACATATCTGAATGCCATAAATTCTATAGATATTTTATAGCATAGTTCACTGAAATTGTAAGCTATATATACAAATATGACTTATTGAAAAATTTAATTCAGTACTAAATCATTCAGAAATTATATGAAGACTAATAATATGAGAATATGATAAAAACAAATGTATTTAATATTAATTTTGCAAAAATATTTTTTTTAATTCGTGGATTTCACATTTATCTTTATTTAATCTTTATCATTATCTTTATTTAAGAAAAAGCACTTCTAATTTTTAATACACTAAGTCCATAAAATGCCACTTTACAAAAATAGTTATTTATGCAAGTTGATTAGAAAATATTTTTTTTTATTTAACTCAAATGTCCACACATATATAATTTAAATAATCAAAATAATTTTCATGAAGGGATTCTAAAACATAATTTCAGTGAAAACTACACTTTGTCATTGCCACAGACTATGCAAAAAATTGAAATTCAAATTACATGTACTTTTTTTAAGAGACTTTTCAGACATGGCACAATTTTATTCAGAATTTGCTTAAGATATTATAAAATATGGATATTATTTAAAAGAAAATATAATAAAAAATGATTTACTTAAAAGTTTCATTGAAACAAATATTGTGATTAAAAAAGATACACACAGAAAGACAAAAAGTCTCCCCCCCCCCCAAAAAAAAAGATATATCTCATTAAAAAAATATGGTCATTTAAAAATTTTATTTATAGATTATTTTTAATCCTTTTGTTCCTTTAAAAACAAAAAGTTCAAGCTTTCTTTGCTCACTTTTATGCTCTAATCTGCTATTTTACTTTCTACAGTTTTTTCGTTAAAATAATTTTATTATTTTCTATCTTTGATAGATAGATTGTTCTTTATTTATTTTTTTTCCTTCTTTACTGTGATTTCTTTTTAACAAATTCTTCCTGATAGCTAAAATGCTCCTGAAAGTACTTCGACTTTTTAAATGTCACATCAAGATGGTTATTTCATTTTACTTTCTGACTTGGAATGAACTAGTTTTCTATTTTTTAATTTGCTTTCTGGATTTGACACATCGACAAATCCTCCTGTTGTTTTCAAAACGCTATTTCATTACCATCACTATCAGTATTCTTCACCCAATTTTTAAAAATGGCTCATAATCAGACATGCTAGTATTGGCATAATGCTACCACCTGGGATATTGAGCTATCATCTACACAATTGTTACTTTGTATTTATGGCTGAGTTGGTGACAATTTTCTGTGCTCTTCAGGAAATTTTCCCTGCTATTCAATGTAATTTTATCATTTATACTGACAATCTGAGTGTTTTGGAAACACTTTCACAATCAAATGCACCAAACAGTCATCAGAATTTGTTTTCCTTACAACTCTTACACAATAGTCATATTTTATTGGATTCCAGGTCATCTGGCTATTTTCTGGAAATGAAATGGCAGACTGTACTGTTAAATTTCAGACATATGGACTACCATATTGTGACCTGAGAAAGTCCATCAACAGCTATTTCCATTCCACTTTGCAGGAGGCATGGAATCTAAAAATTCACAATAAATTTCATTGTACTAAACCTACATTAGGGTGTGGCCTATTCTTTTTATATCAGAGGTTGAAGTCAAATTGACTCGCCTCCATATAGAACTATGCTATACTCATCATCATCTCCTTTTTGGAGAGAGGACACCAATTTGTACCATATGTCATGCATTATGCATGTCCATATGTCATTTAGTGTCAAATACATTTTAGTTTGAATGTAGTTATTTTAACTCTCTTTGTCATCATTATTTTCATTCATCGTCTCTATATTTGTAAGATTTGGTAGGTGAAAAATACCATACAATTATTTTTAATTTTAAAAAATCTATTTGCATTTATTATACTTTTATTTTCATCATTTTTGTATCTTTGTTCTCATATTCTATTTTTATTTTTTGATCATTATTTTGCTGTTTGTTTTCAAAATTTTAAATTTTTAGTAATTATTGTTGAGATATTTTATGTATTTTTATTGTTGTCTGCTTTTATATTTTAGAAAAGTATTTACTATCTGCTCTTAGATTTTAATATTTGTTAGCCGCAGCATAGTCAAATACGGCTCTTGCACAAATAAACTCCACAAAACAAACCCCTGATAGCATGATCTCAACTTTAAATTTCTTAGTAATTGCTATCAATAGAACGAGGAAATAAAATGGCTTTTCCTTTAAAATATTTAAAAGCAGAAACTCTTTGCTCTTAATTTTGCATTTTATAACCTGAATTGAAGAATATGTTTTAATATTTATTCTTCCTGATCTTTGATATTACATTGAAAGTGTATTTAGTTTGAGAACCGTGTAAACAACAAATTATAATTTTTACTATCTTACTGAGAAATATATACTTCGTGTAGTGAATAATTTAGATCACCACATGTCGATGAAAATATGTTAATCTTAATCATTAACAGGAGGTGGGAGTTTTAAATCAATTTAAGACTGTTGAATTTCCAGAGCATAACCATACATGCTCAGTGTCAGTCAAAGCATTTGTTATAAAAAATTATAGTTTCTTAAATACAATCTCTTTCATCTAGCAGTTGGATCAATGAAGAGATACACTTTAGTAAAGAACTTGACAGAGATAATTTCTTTTGCAAATAATTTGCCCAAATTTTATAATTTATTTCAACTTTGTAAATAATTTCTTTTATACACAATTATCTGAATTACAAATGAAAAATGGACTGATATTTCTTTAACACAGGTAAAACTGAAACACAAAATAGGAAATTCATTAGATTCTATCCAATTCAATAAAACAACTTCAAGATTATTTTACCTTTTTTTCTCTTTCCATATTCAGCCATACTTTTTGGTAATAAATCCTTCAGTATTTCCTTCATTTGTACCTAATCTCCCGAGTCAATACTTCGATGCTTATAAATAAAGCATATCATAGAAAAATAAACAGATTTGCCATCTTATGCATCTGAGGGATACATAATACAAATGAGTCGGAACCTCAGCCATGTATAACATGCTTTCTTCCAATGCTGAAATTTGATCCCAAAATGTAACCAAGCCTCTGTTCTTTCCTCTGTGCATCACTTAGACTCTAAATAACTACCCAATCTAACACAATATCTTATTTAAAATAGAACGTAAACTTTATTTTAGAACTGAAGATGAAATTTGCACATACCACACATTTTTATTCTGAATAAATTCTTTTGCAAAGAGGCCTCACCCCCAAAACACTGGGGAAAAAATGCAGATTTGCATTGATTCCCATAATAATAAAGTCTAAAAATGTTGAAGCCTTTTAATGCCATTTCTTGGCAGCATGAAGTAATTTAAGAAAAATATAAGCAAAACAATTAAGTTCCATTCAGTTTTTTTTTTTTTTTTTTTCATTTTGTTTATTACCTGTCTTTAAAATATACTGGCATAATCTGGTTATAATAAAAGGTACAGAATGCTCAGAAGGAAACTTTTGTAAAAGCACTTCAAGTGGTGTGCCAAATGTTTTATATTGCACATTTGCTGGTTTTTTTCTTGTCAATGGAGAACTCAGAAATTTTCGCATTTTATCAATGCGGCTTTCACCAGGTGGTTCCTATAGAGAAAAATACATTTTACTGCATTTCTCAAAATAATGGTAAGTAAAAACATGCATTCAATAACATATTATACAAATCATGAGTTTTGTCTTTTAAATATTAAAAAAAATCTTTGATTTACACTGCTTGACAATTGATAAGGAACAAGTGATTTATGCAAAATTGCATCTCAGACAGTTGTCCAATAAAAGTAAATTCAAGTTGAGAGGGCATGGTAGACCAGGACTTGTTATCTGTATAAAAGACATTGCATAGAAGCTCATGATTCATACAAAAATTCATGCTGTTTGATGTTTGACCCAAAGTAATGCAGGATGTTATAAAATTTTTTTCTCTGAAATTCTGTTTGGTGCTTGCAATAATTAAGAGAAAAATGTCAGAAAGACATCATTTGAGTGCCTATGATCATGGACGAGCAGTTGGAAGACTGGAAGCGGGTCATAGTGTCACCACCGTAGCTGCTGCAATGGGTGTATCGAAGAGTGCCATCTTGCGATTAAAGAAGGCCGTGGAAAATGGAAATGCTTTGCAAAAGCATGCCAGGGGTCGTGATAGGAACACCACACCTTTAGAGGATTGCTATGTAACTCTCATGGCAAAAAGGAACAGAAATTTAATTCCTGGCCAGATAGCTGCAAACCTTGCAACCGCTACCGATACGCGGTTTCTGCAAAAACCATCTCGCGGCGATTAAATCAAGTTGGTTTGTATGCATGGAAGCCTGTTCGTTGCATTTCGCTTCAACCACGCCATTGTCAAGAGAGATTACGTATAAGGAACATGTTGGTTGGGATATCCAAAATTGGTCTAGAGTGATGTTCTCAGACAAATCTCGTTTCAGTGTGACAAGTGATTCTGGCCACCAATTACTGTGGAGAGAGTATGGAACATGTTATGCACAACAGTTTGTTAGTGAATGTGATTGGTACAGCCCAGGTGTGATGGTGTGGGCAGGCATCATGCACAAAGGCAGAACACTGCTTCACATCTTTGAGCGAGGAAGCATTACATCGCAACGGTATTGCAGGGAGGTTATTTTGGACATGTTCGTCTTTTTAGGGGTGCTGTAGGTCCACACTTTTTTTTATGGACGATAATATGCGGCCATACAGAAGCATTGAGGCATCGGACACACTGCAAAGCGAAAATATTGTCCTATGCAATAGCCTGCTTACTCTCCCGACCTAAATCCCATTGAACATGCCTGGGATGCTCTTGGCAGACGTGTTTCACAAAGAACCATCCCTCCCCGAACAGTGCAAGAGCTTAAAATCGCCTTGAGAGAGGATTGGTACAATATCCCTCAAGAACTCCTCTAGTTTAGTGGAGAGCATGGAGAACAGATGCAAAATGTACATTAGTGCCCACGGTCATCACTCATCTTACTAAGGTACTCATGTCTGCATCATTCTGACCTGAAGATCAATTTTTGTGGGACTGTTTGGAAATCATCCTAGGTGCATCTTTTTTATTTTTAAGTTTTTAATTCTTCGATATGTCAATATCTGAACCATTTTGCACTATAATAAATGCACATCCTCCCTACTAAATATGTACTTAGTTTCATTTCTTCAATCATTATCTATACTTAATAATTCTGAAAAACATAACTGTTCCTTAACAATTGTCAAGCAGTGTACATGAACTTGAAATAATATTGTCTCCTAATGACTTCTCTTTAAACAAATTCCATTTTAGAATATCAAGCAACAATAAGAAAATTCATTCTTTTTTCTTTTTTAATGAATAAAGATATAGTAGAAATTGATCAAATCACTTATATAATAGAAGAAATCAATCTTGCCATGCACCTGCACTTGATAATAATGATTCCAATAATCTGTTAGATTTACACATTAATGCTGTAACTTAAAAGCCTAAGAATACTCATGTATCTTGACAATATTCTGGAATAAATTAGAAATTTTAGACAGTCTTTTACAAAATAATTGCTATTGAATTAAAGACTGATAATTAATGAGCTGAAAGAGACAGGGAACAAGTCACTACTACAGAAACAAATCATCCTCAGACCCAAAGCCACAAAAGAAATAGCATGTGGCAACTGTATCCAAGTGGTTAAATATAAATGCTAGATAGAAGCATACAAATCACATTCTAAAATGAAACTAGATTGCAGCAAGGATGCTGCACGGATGCAGCTGCTATCAATTGACATAACCTATATGAACATATTGTAAAACCAAAATTGAAACAACTAAGAATTATTACAATGCTGAAGACATTGGATTTTTTTTTTTTTTTAATGATGCAAAAAGGCATCATTTGCACTATGAATCAACTGTCTCTTTCCCTTGAATATTTATGCCATCTATCCTTAGAATGTCAGATTAAAAAGTTTTAAAATACTAAATCTAACATCTTTACATTCTGGAACTCTCCTTCTTTGATTTACTTATATGCTAAGGCAAACTCCGGTTTATGCATCCTTTGCTGGTCCCCTTTAGATCAGTTGGAATATTGGTATACTGATATTAAAATATCAATAATTGAAAATAAAATAACAGAGCTTAAATACAACAGACTAAGAAATATCCATATATATTCAATTCTATAAAAAAATGCATATACATGTGTTCCCATTAACGGTCTTTGTTTCAGAAAATATTGTGTTTACATGAAAAAAAATGTTGAAAGAGACAAATTTTTAAATATTTACAAATAGAAAACCACAACAAAAATAATAATAGTTACATGCATTCAAATATGTGCACAAAAATTTAAAAAATAATAAAATATTTTAAATTATGAGATTAATAAAAAAGAAAATTCATATTTAATGATTTCCTTTCATTTAAAATTTGCCAGCTTAGCTATTAAAACAAATGGAACTCTATATGCCCCATATTTCACGAATAAATTGAAATTGCCATTGGAGGATAATCATTTGATAACAGAGAAAGGATAAGAGAAAGAAAAAGAAATCCAATATGCTCAAACAATACAGCATTGTATGCTCCAAATATTAAAATGAACATAAAAAGAGAATAATTAATAACTTAAAAGAATCTCACCTGATTCGATGCCAGCATTTTTATTGAATGATCATCATCATTTAAGGTATGCATGATGCGTTATGTACTTGCGATGAAAGCAAGCCATTTTTTAAAGCTAAAATAAAAGAAACTAGCCTAAATAATTCTAGAAACAGCAAAACAAGAAATATACAGAAACAGTATTTGAATATACTGACCAATATCTGTTAAGTTCCAACTATGCTATGAAATATACAACGAACTATCATTAGTTTTAATACGTTTCTCAGGGCTGTTTAAGTGCTCTACAAGATACCAATCGTAGAGTGAGCATTCGATTAAATTGACTAGATACTTCTGAAATCGTTTTCACATACCACATTTACGATCTGAAAAATAGTACATTAATACATTTTTGATTACTTATTTTTAAAAAAAAAACTAAAATTCATGCACGAAAAAATATATATATTTTAACAAGTTCACTTATATTTTAAAATTTTATTTTATATTTCAAAATAATGTTTAAAAATAACTCGAAAATATATATAAAAAAAAGAATTAAGAGTCTAGCACTCACATTTATGTGCCAAAATACTCCATATTATAAGGCAAAAATGTTATACCAAACATCAAAAATAAGTATAAAATATTATTTCCGTCTAAAGGATCTATTTAAAATCTTGAAAAGCATTATTTTCCTCTTGTTAAATAATACACAAATGCACACTTAAAATTAAATCAGAACTAATAAAATGGGGAGGAAATAATAAAATCTGCACAAAATCAAAGGACACGAGTAATAAGATATGTTCTCATTTCCCATCTAGATATACATCAAAAGATGTTTACATTCGCCTAAAAAACAGAAAAGATATTATAAGTTACGTTTTCTTGAAGGACTTTGGCTACTATCCAATGGACAAACACAAACAGACAGACGAATGTTTTCTCATGCTGCACAGGAGGCTTGGCCTAAGTTTTATCGAAGAAAAAAAATTTCGAAATAAATTGTTACTTTGTGGAGTTGAAAATTTTTCTTCTTAATAAAAAATATCTACTTCTATTAATGATTATTTTATTTAATTCATTTGATGTTGAAAGAAAAACTTATCTCTTCATCGGTCTTCGAACTCTAATCTGATTTCTAAAACTGTAACCATTGACCTTAATTTATAAACAAAAATGTTTTTCTTTATTTTTAAATTGTGCTGTTTTCTAATTTAAAGCAATAACAGTGAACAACCCTCTTATGAATAAAATTAAATTTATAATTTTCAAACAAATCTCGTTGAAATAATGAAATATAAGTGCAGATTTTTTGCTTCTAAATTATGTTCGTATATTATTGTCAGAACTTTTAATTTTTCATTATGCAATTACATTCATGGGCTCGTTCCAGATTAACAAGAATATTCATGATAATTTTAGTTTTCGTTCTATTAAGTGCATTTCTTCTAGTTAATGATTCTTTTGTTAAGAAAATTAAATCTCATAAATTATCGGGTTCTTGCATTTTATGTCCTTTGAAAAGAAATACAACGTATCAAACCAAAGCAGAGATATTGCATTTTAGCATTTTTTTATCAAGAAATGTTCATCATCATCCTGTTGATGTTCTTTTCTTTTTTGTGCATGCCAACAACAACCCGAGACTGAAAAGGAAATTCAATCGTTGTCTGTCATCCCTTTTAAAACATGCAACACCTGTATTGCATTTACACATACTTACAGATCATGCTAGTTTAAACTCTGCTGTTGAAATATTAAAAGATAGTGCACGATTGGCTAAAACAGCTGTTCAGGTATGAATCACTTTTTATAATTATTTTTCTTATCAAATATTTTTGGATTATAGCTTGATTATAATTGAAAAGACTTACAGAGAACTGATGTTATAATAATATATAAAAAATAAAATTGTGAATTATGCCATTGCAGAAAAGCATATATTTTAATAATTCAGACCATGATTTTGTAAACTAGGTTTCAACTCTACATGAAATTGTTCTAGATCAGGACTTCTTAGGGTTTTTTTCAAACACAATGCT
Organism: Argiope aurantia; assembly: GCA_026543865.1. Taxonomy (NCBI): domain Eukaryota; kingdom Metazoa; phylum Arthropoda; class Arachnida; order Araneae; family Araneidae; genus Argiope; species Argiope aurantia. The sequence goes on from JAPMOR010104527.1 coordinate 197,099, forward strand.
ATTTTAGTTGTTAAAATTTTTCATTGTGCTTCCATGTGTATTTACAAATAAGAAACCAAAATAAAGCATCACTATATAGTTTTGAATATAAACCAAGAATGCATTTTTTCCCACCTCAAAAATTTACTTTAAATTCAAAATCTATATATACGCTGAAATAAAACTTTAAAAAAAAAAAAAAAAAAAAACTGTGATTTTCAAACTTATTAAATGAAGGAGAAAAAAAATTACCAAGCAGGTAAAATGGCTGGAATATTTTCCAATCAAGTTGCTTTGAAAAATGCCAGCTGCCAATGATGATTATTTTAACTCTTGGTTACTCTTATCTAAAATTACCCCATTGATTTGCTGTCTTGTATATAATCTGTTTTATAAGTGCCAGACTTACTTTTCATGTCATTTTATATTTTGTTAGAAAGATGAGCGCGTAGAGAAATTCTTTTATTGTAAATTTCAAACTATAAGTGATCACATTTTCAGAAAATTTCATCAACATCAGAACTGTTCAGCATTTTTCCTTATAAATCCTTTGTCTAATACAATAACTGATCGTAATAATTTTTAAAAAAATGAAAAATTCATATTTACTAAAAATGTTTATTTCATTAATTTTTTTAAATTTAGAAATATAAACTGTAGGAATTTAAAGTGCTAATATTTAATGATTTATCTCTTGCATCTGCGTAACAAAAATGTATGGGGGCTTTTGTGTATGCATTGACATCTGTGTATAAACTAACCCCTGTTGTTTTATTTTAGAAAATGTTCCTAATATTCTGAGCTTATAAATGGAAATGTATAGTGAATAATGATTATTAAAAGAAGTAAAACCATTAAATTTAGTAATTTGACTGGAATAAATATTGCATAGAATTGAAGCAGTTGTATTAGTTAATTAAAAATATCAAATTTCATATATTTGCTCGGTGTTTAATAATAAGATGACAGCTTGATTTTTGTCAAGTAATTTAATAAACTCTAGACATTGTGAGTTTTGGTTTCTTCTTATTACAAATTATTGCTACTTATTTAAATTGAAAATAGTTCATGATCAATAAAATTTAAGAAACTTTTAAGACACCAATTTAAATAATAGATTATGAACTCTTTCTAGTTTTTAAATCCCTGAAAGAACATAGCTAGAAACTTCATTAGACATTACAGTTTTATTTTACAATGTATAACTCCACATATTAATATGTTAAAAATTAATTCATAAAATAATCTTATAGATATTTTACTAAAAAATATTAATTCATGTTACTTAAAAAGTATTAAAAATTGTATTTTTCTTTATTTAACCTTTTTATATTGCATTTAAACATATTTTTTTTGTGATAATATATATAAATATTTGCTTTTTAGTACTTAAGTGCTTTGCAGAAAATTTTAATTTGTTTTTAAGTAGATTCCTTATAGACTCTATTGTAGTGGTTCTCATAATATGACTTTTGGAAAATTTCTTCAAATCTTTATCGATCTTGATTCTTTGAACTCAAAAACATAGTCAGTTCAGAAATATATATATGTGTGTGCACGTATGAGTGTAATGATATCTCTCAATGTAATTTAAATCTTAATGAATTTCCTAATTTTTATCTTAATCTATTCCATATTAACTTCATTCCAAAATGTTCTCTTATTTCCTGATCCGATTACCAGTTTGTTATTTAATTCAACACATGCTTTAGAAAACTGATGAATTTGGAAAGTTCTCATGCTCCAACTGAAGGGATGAAAAACCTTATGATTTACCACATTCTTTTAAAGATACCTACGTTTCCTTTTTCTAAGGCTACACATATCATAGGAATAACTATCAAAATCTATATCTATACTTATAATAAAGCTCAATGTGTGTGTGTGTTGGCACTCTACAGGCCAGACCATTCAACCTACAGCTACCAAATTTGGCTCATGTATACCTTGGAGGCCGGGAATGTGCACCTGGTGGTTATTTTTTCGAATTTTTAATTAAAATTTTATTTATTTAAAAATTAAGCGAAATTTTGGCGTGTTTCTGCTATAACTTCCGAAAATATTACCGAACAAAAAAGATTTTTACATTAAGTTAAAAGATTAAAAATTTATCTTTTAAATGATACCAATGTTTTAACCTTAAAATTAAATTCCTATTTTTAATGAATTTTTAAATAAATGTTTTAACTATTTTTCAACAATTTTTTTCGTACAAAATAAAAATAAAATTTAAGCTACACGAGCACGTTTTATGGGAAAAAATTAACTTTTTTCAAAGTGTTGCCATCACATTGATTAAAACTCCAATAAAAAATAAATTAAATCTTTTTGGAAATGAAATCTGCAAAAATATAATTTTCGGCACGTGTCTGTAGGAAATGAAACCAATATGAAATATTATTTTTTCTAAAAAATAAATTCAAGAAAAATTATTTTATGATCTTTTACACTTTCTATATTATTAATCCAATAAATCAGTTTTATTTTAAGGCAAGTTTTGTTTAATATGAACAGGATATCCATTCAAATCAAGGCCACACAGCTAATTTGTAAACCTTTAGTGAGACACAGATCTGCTAAAATGATCTGAATGGATTATATTTTATGTAAGATTTAATAAATGCTCTAATAAATAACGAATTTTTGACTTTACATTAAGCTTCTGCTGTGGAAATCACGATTAACAAAATATTCTTGAAACACTAATATTTTAAACAAAAAGAGTTAATTTCCAATCAACTAAATCAATCACTTAAACTGACTGATTTATGAAAATTTGAATATCACTATTCAATAAAAAACGGATAATTTGAGATTTTCCATCGATCGTTTCAAAGAAAATAGGCCAATTAGTGCGCAGGTTTCTCAAGATTAATTGGACTAAGATTATGAAAATGTTGAGTTCTTCTAAATTTTTAACATTCAAAACTTCATAAATAAGTCTTAGTTGATCATAGAAAACAGAAACATTCATTCATTTATTTAAAATTAGGTGTGTCCAGAATATTTTTCAGAATATGATACCTTACTGCATTAAATTTAGACTTCATAATTTTTGAAATATATTTATAGGCCGGTACAAAATATTATTATTGATTTCATTTCAATCCTCTTGAAAGCAAAACTAAAAACTGAATTTTATGCTGAATCTGAGAAGTTTTTGTTGAATTATCCTTTGAGATATTACATAAATTATGAAAAATATTTTGTAGTTCACATAAGACTTAAATACCGAGCGATTCTGTTTGCAATACTCATATTCAATAATAATAATAATAAATAAATAACAATAAAGGCGATAAATAAAATAAAACGCTTGGTTTTATTAAAAAATATCTTTATATTAATTGCAATTTCGTCGTTTCCACTTTAAAGTTGAAGTTTTGCTGGAAATGACAACAATTTAGCAAAATATATATAGTAAATTGAACGAAACAATCTAAACAACAGTATAAATTTGTTATGACTATCAAAATTTGAAGATTAAAAATGTTTTGTTTGATAATCTATTAAGAGACCAGTTACTTAAAATATTTAATTGAAAATTGTAGCAAGCGGTAATACTGGCTAGCCGGGTGGTCGCCAAAGGCGGCTAGTGTCATTATAAAAGAGAAAATTTTCATTTACTGTTCTGCTCTTATATTGCAATGCAAATAGCGTCAGTTTTATCAGCACTTGTGCATAAAATGCCTTCCATAGTGAGATAAATCAGAATTTTAAACATTTCAAAATGTTCTTCTATTTAGCCACGCAATTGCTAAAATATGTATTATATTTAAATAGTCAACAGGATAATTTCCTTTGCTAAAAAGCAAATCATTTAAGAATTAAAATTTGCAAACCACAGGAGAGCCAAACGATTTTAGCATGATATTATTCCACTACTAGCCAGGAGATACCATTGCTTCGAGGGTTTCCCTAGCTGGGAAAGGGAAATTGTGCTGCTGATTCCTTGGACTTGACTCGGCCATATAATCCTGGCTCCACTGCCGGTTTTTATCCCATCTCAGCAGATGTGCTACTTGTACCCAGGATTTAAAGTTCTGCACTACCTCTCAACATAGTTTCTGAACCAATCCACCGATGGAGCACACTGTGCCATCTATAACCTATGTTTCCTGTTGCTATATTTCTGTTCTGGTGCTCAATATCCTTGTATGTGTATTCCTTATCATCATTTCTTAGAGAAGTTCCATTCATTTCAATCTCCTTACATTGACCCTCCAGATATTGATGCCATTTATGTGCTCCCTTCTTACCCCAATAATTAATTTCCTTCCTCATTATGTTAAAGTTTAAATGTGTTGCTCTCCATTATAGTGCTCAAAATTTTTGCCTTCCTTGATTGTGCTTCATCAAATCATGGAAATGTTCAAGATTGAAAAATAAATCAAATTAGTAATTTAGTGTCTTAGTAAGACAAACTTTATATTAAAAGTTTTTCGACAGCTGCAATTGCTTAGAAGTTGAAAACTGATTTTCAACCCCTAATTTTTACTATCTTTAATGCGATCTATATAGCCTTGTTTAAATAAGTATATAATATACGAAAAAAAGTTTATATACAAGGGGTATTCAAATGAAAAGGTGCAAAACAATACTGTGGGTATAAATGAAGACTTTATTCAAAATATACACCATAGGCTTGAGCACATTGATCTCACTGAGTAACGAGCCGAAAGATTCATTGTTCGAAGAATTGTTCATGACGAGACCAATGTGGCCATTATGAGACCCAGTCCTTCACAGCATCCTTGAATTCGATGTTTGAGTTGAAGTGCTTCCTTTTCAGATGTTTTTTCAGGGGACCAAATACATGAAAATCGCAGGGCGACATGTCTGCGCTGTAGGGTGGATGTTCGAGCTGCTATCACTTGATATATTAGGACTCTACAGTGCATATTAAGGACTATTTAATAAGGACTATTTTGGTATTTAATAAAAAATATTTTGGAATAGACTTCATAATTCTGAACTTTTTTTGTGTACAATTATTTTTAAATCGTATATTTTCAACATTTTAAACTGATAATAAAATTATAATTTCCTTACTTCAGTCATAAGTGACTCTTTCACTACAATTTGAAAAATATTTCAAATTATAGTATTTTAGACATAGTACACACTGGACCAGTTTCAAAACTAAATGCATTTTTTTCTGTTTTTAAATTTTAATTCTCTATGTTTATATATTTCTTTTTTTTTTCCAGGTCAGCTTATATGATGTTAATATTTTTATGACACCTCTAGAAGAACTCATCAATACTTTAGTGCCACATTTTAGTTTTAAACCAGGTGCATATTATAGTGATGGATTATTTTATATTTCAGTTGGATTATTCAAAGTTATGAATCTAAAAAAAGTTATAGTGATAGATGCTGATGTAAAATTTTTAAGTGATATAAAATTGTTATATGAATATTTTGATAAATTTCCTTCTGAAGCAATAATAGGTATTGCAAGAGAGCAACAACCTGTTTATCGCCATATACTGCACGAGTATCGTCGACTTCATAATGGCACAAGATTAGGAGATCCACCCCCAGATGGGATCACAGGATTCAACAGTGGGGTTTTATTGCTTGATTTAGATAAGATGAGAAATTCTTCATCATATTTGGACATCATTAACAACTCATCAATTGTTTTAGAACTTATTAAGCAGTATAAATTTCGAGGGCATCTTGGTGATCAAGACTTTTACACCTTAGTTAGTTTTGAATATCCACATCTTTTTTACACTTTACCTTGCACTTGGAATAGACAACTTTGCAAGTGGTGGAAATATCATGGGTATCAAAATATATTTGATTTATATTATTCTTGTCCAGAGAAGGCAAATATTTTACATGGAAATTGTAATTCCATTATTCCAGATTCTTGATATGCACCACTTTCTATTCATTTCAGATATTTTCCTATTAAAAACAGCTCTAGATCTTTCATTTGTGATAATTTGTAGTTATACAAGCATTTTTTTTTAAATATTAATTATCTATGAAAATAAAATGCTCTGAAATATAGCTTATGCTGTACTATTGCTATCCACTGCATTTAGAACCATTTTTTTTTTTTTTTTTTTTTTTGTATTTAAAAATAATTGCATGAAATTTCTTGATTTTTTTTTTTAGTTAATTTGATTTATTTTTGTAATAGATCAATTCTACATTTTCATTCAAATTCCCTGAAATTTTTAATGAAAATTCAGAATAAATATATATAAGGTTAACTAGTTAATTTCACTATGAAATTTAATTATAAAAATTGTTTTAAATTTTGAAGGTCATAAAGTTATCAGATCAATTATAATTATATTTAGCTGATGTTAATTATATTTAGCTCAGATGAGAATGTCGATTTAGAAATCCATTTAAAAATAAAAGTTCATCGATAATAATTGAAAAATAGTTTGATTTGTTTGACAGATGTTCTAGACATCAAGTTGGCAATGCCTTTTATTTAGATTTAAAACTGTACACAACTAAAAAATTCATATAAAATTGGACAATCCGAATTTTTGAAAAATTTATAAACTTAGTTAAAAGTACCCATGTCACATGTTTAAAGCATTATAAGAAATACATTTGATATATAAAAACTGGCCAATTTGGAAAAATTCTCTTATGGCCAGTTTTTTTTTAACTAAAAAAATATAAGAGGATAAGGAATTAATTCCCTTCTGTTGTAGAAAGGAGAAAATCTCTTAATTTTGACAAAAGAAAAAAAGAGAAAGTTATATTTGATAACAAATATGATGGATTAAATTTATGTACCACTTTAATGATAATTTTATAGTGAATTTGCCTTCCAATAATTAATATAAGTTTTTCTAATCCAACTGAAAGATGTTCAATGGGGAAAAAACTGCATACAGAACAATGAAATTCAATTCATTGATATAATCTTCCTTTGTAAAGAGTTTATCATTATGTAGTGCCTTTCATTTCAGCTTCACACTAATAGTTGCAGGAATTTATTTGTAAGTGTACAAAATATTGCTGTTGTCTTGAATAGTAACTACATTAAAAGCAACCAAATCACACTTCTGTAATTTCACACAGAAATTACAACTAACCTTTTTCTTTTTTTTGAATTACGGCAGTTTAGAATAGACATCAGTTAAAACAAATAAAAAGTTAATGATAATGTATTGCAGCTCATAAGATATAACTTAAAAGTAGCAATTCAAGCTAGATGTGCACAATTGAAAGAAAACGAACTCTACAGTGCATTGGTGCAAAAAGAGGAGTGACAATATTAGTAGGATTGGCAGAGTACCATGAGATATAATTATGAAATTTATATTTCTGCAAAATCATATTTTTTTATTTAAATTCACAAACTTTCATTGGAATTCATATCTATACTTAATTATAAAAAAAATTGTTTTTTTTTTTGTCAAATTTAGTATGAGCATTTTATCCCTTTCTTATATTTAATGTAATAAATTTAGTCGGAGTAACTAAATAATCATATACATAAATCTTTCCTTTAAATTTTAATGTTTGTAACCTCTAGAGTATTAGAAAGTAAAATATCAAAATGTGTAGTAAAAAAAATACTAAGCTTTGATTTTGTTATGAAATGAATTTATTTTTAGGAATTTTTATACATTAAAAGAATTTAATTCAATTTCTAATCACTATCTTTTATTTTTATTAATTTATCGCTTTTATTTTTTATTCACTTTGCTCCTTTACACCTTATTCATAACATATCAGCAAATAATCTGCGATTTTCTGTATTTAATTCCAACAATATATTGAGAATCTTGTAATTTGTTTAAAAGGATAATTTATATTCTTATTTTGATGGATTAAAAAATTAACTGCTGAGGAGGAAAAAAGTCTTAAAATTTCCTTCCTAATATTAAAAGTCTTGATATTTTCTTAATCAAATATACTATGATAGTAATTTAATGAAAGTTCTAATTTTGTTGGAGTTTATCATTTATAATTCATCGATTTATATGGCTAATTTTTCTTTCTTTCCTTCCTTTGAAGTGTTCAAGATGTTGTGTTAACAATTGGAAAAATTCATATGTATTGAATTTCATATTTTTTAATGATATTTTCGATATGAAATATGTTCCATTTGAGAGAAGAAAGAAAGTGCCTTGTAGAATATTGTTAACAAAGCTAGACAGATTGACAAAAGATTTGTAAATAAATACTTTATCATAAAAAACCATACATTTATTTAATTTTGAAATTTATCTTGATAATAGTTTTATATATAAAAGGAATATTTTGAGTGATTTGATAATGATGGGAAATCTAGTTATCTTTATAAAATGAAAATAGCTTTTTAAACAATCTGTTTCAAAATGTTGAAGTTCTTTTTACCAGAATTTTTTTAATGAGCTTTGTTACTATTTTCAGGTTCTACTTCTTTCAGTTTATAAAGTATATAGATATTAAAAGTAAATAAAAAATATTTTAAATTGAAATAGCTTACATAACTGGTGCCTCCCCCTTCTATACTCTTGCTTTCAGAAATTAACCAAAGAGAAACAGAAATCTTGACTTAAAAAAAGTTATTTTTAAGTTATCCAGTTTTTACTACTCACATGCACCTGGAATGACTAGCATTGTGCTAATTATTAACATCTCATAACATAGAAAAAATAATTTCATATGAAAGAATAAAAAGTTAATGTTTTAGATAAATTAAATCAATAAGATTTCATACTTCATATCATTTTTAGAATACCAAGCACCTATTTTTTTTAACAACTCGGATAATTAAGAAATGAAATTTTTGGCATCTAAAATTTTAAAAAATTGAGCCTTCAAGCTATAAGGTACTAAATTCTTTTGATACTAATGATGAATGAACTAAATCATTTTTACAAATATTGTAAAATATATAATATAAATCTGCATATTTCTATCATCATTTTTTTACTTGCATAAAGAGATTAAGAGGTCTTTCATTTCCAATTCTTTATTAGAAATCGATGCAAAATTTTATCTTAACCAGGGATAATTTATATCGAAGACAATTACTTCAATAATCTGATTAAATATGGAAACATGAGATAATTCTAAATCAAAAATTAATTCATTAAACATTATCAGGGTTGTCATTCAAATATGGAAAAAAAAATCCATGTGTTTTCTCTGTATGTATATGCACTATAGCAGGAAATATGCGAATAGCACTCATGTGCTAGTTACAATGGAATAATAATACTCCATAGTTTTAATGAATGGAAAAAACAACGTTCTTCAATAAATGTGGATTTAAACAGATGCAGTTTTGAAAACAGTAAAATTTTTAGACATGCATTCATATATTTTTTTATAGTATTATTTGCAAATATAAAATACTTTGTTAAAAAGTAACTTTTATTTTCTTTCAATTTCAGTAGCTCCACTTGTAATCATTATTCCAAATCGGTATATTTTCTCAACCTTCGATTTTCAGGATCATCAAGCTCTTATCAAAACTAAATGTCTAATGTTTCTGCTTCTTTTCACAATGTTTTTCATCAACTGTTTAACAAAAATAAAAAGATTTTCATATAAGGAAGACACCATGATTCAGATGTTTTTAAAGGTTTCTTAAGAAATTGTTGAAAAGACAGAGCCAATACAGACAAATAACATATGACATTTTTTCACAACCTAAATTACATTTCTTTGGCTATATCAATATCAGCAAAAAATATTTCTATCATTAAATGCATTAAAGAATGAATGTGATGCAACAAGTTTTAATGCCCAGAAAAGTTCAGCTTTAAATAATTCTTTTTTGAAATCAACTTATTTTCGGATATCAAATTTGACGTTTTGAGACTTGGCATAACATCTACTCCTGTATTCCTTTTAGACACAAAATCCATTATCAATTATAACCTTTTTGAACTGGTATACAATTTTGTGTGTTTTGCTCTTTTGAAATAATTAATATGTGCCTGTTTTTCCATATTACTTATGCTTATTATCTTTTTACAAAATGGGCAATACACAGCAAACTGATTTTCAGAAGCTTCTCTAACCCATTCAACATAGTCAGGTTTCATATTTTTATCTGTTCAATCTGCATTAAATACGGATTTTGAGCAACTCATTGTTTTAAAAAGTTCTCTACTCTGAATTAAGCTCACAATATCTTAAATAATAAATAAATCATTCAATAAACTCTCTTGTGATTTACTAAACACCACCGCAATGCTTCTTCAGATTGAATGTTACTATTTTCAACAAAGAAATGTATTCTATTCTCTCAAGTTTATAACAGTTTCATGCATCCTTATAAGCTGCAATCTGGGAATCTCAAGGATAGAAAACAACTGTTGCTATATAGAAAAAAAGAATGAATTTCCACGATTATACAGCTGTTCCACTTCTGGTATTTTCGCTATATTCTGAGATTGGCATTTTGTAGATGCAAAAAATTAAGGAACTTCAAATTTCTGGTTTTTATGGAAATTTTCAAAATTTCCCAGTGTCATGGCAACCCCGATTAACGTTCTGCGCATATTCCAAAATTTACTATGCTTATGTTCCTAAAATAATGCCTAAAATTATTTCAAAACTGCAAGAAAAAAATATACAATCAATTTTCTGATTGTTACAGTGATTAGGCGGTACTTCAATCATTAATGGAATTAAATGTAATCACATTTCATATGTGAATATGTTAATGATTATTATTTTCCCCACAGTTGCAACATGACTGTAATTTTTAAAAGTATTTTACTAAAAAATGACATTTTTAAAGAAATTCACTGAATTTAGGGATGAAAACTTATTTATTAGAAAAGAAAATAACTACATAAAGATAAGTCACTTAATAGTATTTTGGAACTTGATCTCCAAGGAATAACTTCCTTTCTATGCCCTTCTCTGTGATGATGCCCATACGTATGACACCACCACTAGAACCATCTCTCCACATGGCCAGAGAAATTGCTAAAATAATAATAAATACATGTATATGACAGTTTTAAAAATAAAAGATAGATTATTAAACATTAAACTGAACTAAGTGTGACATTCTTTATTGAAAGTGAGGGAAAAATCATTACTAATTTATTATACTTGTTTGCTATTAAACTACTACAACATATAATAGTTTAAAAATATGTTGCAAGTAGATATTAAGATAAAAATAACTTCAATAACAAATTTTATTTCCTAAAAAGCATCTAAAATTTGACAAAATCTGTTTTATAGACAAATTGTTACTGACAGTTGTACTATTATATTTTCAGATTATAATTGAAATATACTTAATTCACACATAATTTTGTCACTAAACAAAATTATGGAGTTATAATGTGATGATTATTCAACTATTATATAATGAACTAGAAGAATATTGAGAACACAATTTTTAAAGATAATTATTTTCTATAAATAAATCTATATTTCAATTTATTATACCTTTTAATACTAATTCAATGCAACTGTCTTTATCCATGCCCTTTCTGAAATGTGTATCCATGAATCCATATATATAACCACTCCCAGATCCACCAATGCAACAAGGTTCTCGAGATACCATGCCACCCATAGGAACACAATAAACCTAAAATTAATATTGACAAAGTTAAGCAACATAAATTATAGCTGCATTCATTCACTACTAAATATTCACATCCTAGCATTAGTGAAAATCTGCCAAAAATAGCACCAAAACTAAAATGTTAATAATAACATTCCATAATGATATAAATTTTTTGCACATAGTAAAGCTAAAAATATCTGACAATTGAAAAGGTTGGAGAGCAATTATTTTGTAAGTTAAAGTTTCAACAAATGACTCAAAACCAAATTATACAAATTGGCAGATCATTTGGCGAGTTATTGCAGTTTTTCATATTATCTATAAATCATAATTACTCGAATGGTGACCATATTAATTTTCAGTGAAAAAAAGTATGGTAATCTTCAAAACAATGTCTTCTTTATCAGAAGCAAAAATAGTGAATTAATACTTCGAAATATAATAATACAATCTCATACACATTATCAGAAAGATATAAATATCATTTAGGAAATATATTACTAAGGTCCATAAATCAGAAATATTTCCTGATAGATCTGCATTTTTTAAAAAAAAATATTATTGTTTTATTTGTTTCGTCTTTGTTAAGATAAAATCTTAGAATAATTTCTTCACTCACAATCTGACGCAGTAGATTTTTTTAGATGTTTTACACTTGGATATTCTCAATCACAATACACTATTTTTTATAGTTTCAGAATTTAATTGTCTATTACTTGTCAAGTTAAATTTTGACTCTGTAGTATGTAGTAGATAAGTTTGAAAAACAGTTGTTCTCAACATAAAAAAGAAAAACAATTAAAATAAAAAAAATAGCTATTTATTTTATTAATAAAAGTATTTATTCTAAAAACTTTTTAAATTATTGTAATATTATTGCTGCCCATTTTAAAAATTTTGATGAAAAGTCAATTTTAACTATATTACATTGTTTAATTTGCAATAAAAGCATTTAACCCATATGCAAAGATTTTGAAAATTTTCAATTTTAGATAAAATTAAAATATTTTCTTGAAATTAATATAATACGGGGCTTAATGTCAAACTACATCACATTGTCAAAAATAATTGAGATAATAGCATGTTATTAAATGACAATATAATCTCAGTCATCCTATACTTATAATTTTGATTAAAAGAAAATTAGATCATAAAACATTGACTCGTATTTACTTAACATTAATAATAACCAATAAAAAAATTATTTTAAACTAGCAGTGTTACCCATGACTTAAAAGCCATCAAAATAAAAAAAGTTTTTTTTTTTTTTTTTTGGCGAGAACTTGTAACAATGGATACAATGGTTGTCATTGTATCAATTTAAAAAACTTTAATTTCATATGAAACCTCACTGCCTCTGGATGGTCAAGTCACCATATTCCAGAGAAATTGGGGGAGGGAAAAAAAATAGAACATCATTTTACATTTTCTAGGTAAAAAAAGATAAACTTAGTTTCCAATAGTCATTGCACTGATTCAGAAATTCATTGTTTACGTCAATGCTTATGAACCCTAGAAAATATTAACATTCTATCACCCTTCCTCTGAGAAATATGCATGGTCTAAAAGATATCTCATCATTCTCAGAACCAATGTATCTTGATTCTATAAATTATGCAATAACTGATCAGAGCAATGAAAAAAAAATCTTTGAACTCAATTGGAAAACAATTAGTTAAAAATCAAACAATGGAGGTATTTTTATTATTCTTGTTTTAAGTTAGAGAGAAATTTTTAAATTTCTAAAAAAATTCTGAAAAAGTTAATGGAATTAGAATGTTAGATGCAGAAATTTTAGCTTCAATTTTTTTCAGAAAAAGTGACAAATTTTTAAAATTCCATAAATCAAGTCCAAAACAAATTTCTTTTGAAAGACAATTATTTGCTCTTTATATATCAGTGTAAAATTTTTTTCCTTACAATCATTAGAAACCATACTATGTAATATTATGCGTGAAAAATTATCCAAAACTACACAAAACATAGAATAAACAATTTTTTACACAAAATTTTAAAGTTCTTGCTTTAAAGCACATTGAGTTCTGTGCCAAATTTCATAACTGTAAATGGGACAGATTCGTCTGAGCATCAACACAAACACACTTACTTTTATAAGCCTCAGTGTTATAAAAAATATATAGAATGGAAATTACTTTTGCTAACAAAATGATATATCACTGAAAAAAAGATCTTCCATACTCATCAGTTTTACAAGCAAATACATTGAGATTTAATATAATTAACACGATAGAGTTAACACATTAACTATGAAGTTCAGTTTTAATAGCCAATAAATATTTTCTTCAATTCTTAGAAAATAAAAGAATTACAATAGATAGTTTGCACAAATAATTATTTGAATTAAATTAATACAATTAGTATTTGCTTAAAAATGTTTATAGTTAAATAATACATAATTTACATGCATTTCCATTACATATATGATTACAATTGCTGTTGAAAAAGTATGCAAAAAAGCATATATTTTTACCTGTTACTTTTTATACAACACACAGAGAGACACATTACATTAACATAATTCTAATAATTGCATTCAGGAAACTAAAATGATGCCAAAAATATTACACTGAAAAAAGTTGTGAGAAGATTAAAACAGAAAGAAAAATATCACATATATAAAATATAAAAATGAAAAAAAATTACATACTTGTCCTCCTAATCTTCTATCCCAACCAGCAACAATCATACTAGCAGACAGTGATTCACGATAATTGTAAATAATTTGTTTCAAATCATTTGCAGCAGTTTTCACTGTAACAGGTTCACCTAATTCCATACTATAACAAAGTGGGAAAAATATCATGTGCATCCAGTATTTTTTTTTTAATTGCATAAATACATCAAGCATTTAACTCCAAAGTCTGAAAAAATCTTTTGAGGTCTACAGGACATATAAAAATTAAAATATTTATCAATAAAGGATTTAATAAAAATTTACATCAAAATAGAGTGAATGTAGCAAACAAATTATTAAAGACAAAAATTCAGCACAATTTAGAAAACATTTAAAAACCATAGATATTAGATTTGTTCAGAGCTAACATATTCTGAACAAATTATTTCAAAAATGGTTAAAGAAAGAAAAATAAATAAAAAATAAACTTTTTATTTTCTTCTTTGTTTTCAATTTAAATGTTAACTATTTTACACAAACAACTTTTAAATTTAATAAAATAATTCAGTTCTTTTCAGAAACAATATTGCATGTATCAGGATTCTTATTTAATCATAATTTCATTAAAAAAATTTGGAGAAAAATTAATTTGATTATGCTTTAAGAAGCTTTAAAAAAATTTTAATAGTCAATCTAAAAATTCCAATAAAGTTGGTAAATTCTCATGCTGGATTAAATTCTGATGCCTATATTCAGATTTCTTTTACACCTTTGTTCCTCTGACTGAATGGAGTTATTGATCACAAGTGAGCTCTTGCCAGAGCATTTTTAATGATAATTTGCAACTCTGTTAAGCATTGAATAAGTACAACAGTGAAACCATTTGGTGAAGCAGTCTGATATATTTGTATAGCGATTTGCTTACAACGAACTCTTACCATTTGACAAAAAATAATAAAAGAGCGATTCCATGCCACATACATTATCTTTTTATAATGGAGATTACTGTCTTCACATAGTCAATGGAAGAAATGAAAGCACATTACACATTAAGACTCCTTGCAGAAGAGATTTTTTAGCATTTGTCACCTTATAATAATAATTATTATTATTATGGCATTATCAGTTTATATCTAACCTATATATATTTCATTGTTATGTAAGATATTGCAAAATGTTTCAATACATAAAATTTTAATTGAATTTTCAATGCGATTTGATGTTTATTACCCATATTTTCAGAAATTATTTCATATTAAGTAATAATATAAAAGAATTATTATTTTTGAAAGTATTAATTTTTATTTACAAAAAATTACATAAATATATGTAAGTAGAAAATAGGGGGAAAAGGGTAAAGAAAAAAAATTTTTTTTTAGTAATTTTGTCTTAGTGGAATAAAATATATAATCAGTCAGACAATTAAAAATAAAACCGATTCAAGTGTTTCCGAATAGGTTTTTTAACACAAATATTACAAAATAATTATAATTAAAAAGAAAATTTTCAAAAAAATTACAAGAATATCCATACATTTTACATTAATACCATAAAACAAATAAATAAGCAATTAATATACCTTAACATATCCAGACGATATGCTACAATGGACGCAATAGCTTTAGTATCAGCCGCAGATCCAGATCGGCAAACATAAATTTGATCTGTAAGCTTGGTCAATTTATCGGTCACACGGTTAGAAACATATGCTCTTTGGGAGAAGGAAGAGAAATGCCACATTAAACACATAAATAATTTTAAAATGTAACATTAAGAAACCAAAGAAAACATAAAATTGGAAAATGTAAGGACGAAATTTACTCAGCATATTAAAATAAGAAGTTTTCTTTAAATTTTAACAGAAAACTTAATTTTATTTATGTGTATAGTCATCTTTCTTAAATTTTTAGCACCAATTATTATCTTCTAAGTAATAAGCTGAAATAAATAAATCAATTTTTGAAAAAAAAAAAAACTATTTAGTAGTCTAAAGAACTTTAAACTTGGAAAATAAATTATTTGTGAATTATCGCAAATGTAAGTAAGGCATTATGGATGATTCAAAGTAAACAAATACAGTCTTTTGATTCTTTCAGTAATAATGATAATAATAAATAAATAACTACATCAAATATCTCATTTAACAAAACTCGCAGTGAACGTTTTACATTTCAAACAAATTTAAACATTGCAGTAAAGTTCAAAACTGGAAAATGAATTTGCAAGGGAATGCATATTCAAATTATTAAAATTTAGTTTTGACTACAATAACATGAAATAAAAATTACATTTTGAAATATTTATTCTGATATTTATTGGTATGATTCTTTTATATGCTATAAAATAATCTTTTTTATGCTTTCTTACCCCATAGTCGTTCGAGAATCTGCACCTATTACAACACCTCCATCAAATTCTACAGCCATGATGGTAGTCTGAAATAGAAAAATATATAATTTAATAGCAAAAATTGATAAGATTTTCGACTTCAAACCTTTAACCCTCAGTAAATTTTGGGAATTTCCTAACAAACTTGACATCACAATCTTGCAATTAGCCATCATTAGCAACAATCTTGATGTCATTTTCTGTCAATGTAAATTCGAAATTATCTTTGTCATATATTTAAGTTGCTTTGAGAGTAGGGAGTTTTCAAAAAGAGAATTGTTAATTCATTATGATATGAATTATTCTCAATATGAAGTTCTCAAAGATAAGAGAACTACATATTGAGAATAATTTTAGAATTTTCTGTCATGTTTGATACATAAAATGTCTATGAATGTGTTAACTACTAAAAACACAACAGTATGCCAACTACATCAATCTTATACTATAAATTTGATAAGATGTAGGAAGTTTGTAGGGCATATTTCAGTTTTTATGAGAATAATGGAAAAAGTAGCAAATTTTCATATAGTTCTATTCAATTTAACTCAAGTTTAGTAAAGGTCTATTTTTTTAGTGTTTCACTTTTCAAAAATTGAATAAACCTGATTTTTAACCCATATGCATAAATAAATAAAATTTTCATACTTTAGCTTTAAAAAAACACAGAAAAAAGTGACTATATATTTTATCAAAAATGAAAATAGTTTAACAATTCCTTAGTTTTTATAAATATCAGAAATAAATTCATGAAATTAAAAAGAAGCCAGCCCAATAGTTAGAAGCAAAATGGTGCTAAAAATAACAGATGATAAAAAGAAAAAATTTAAAGCTAGATGCCACCTTTTAAAGACATTTTTGAAGCTGGCTAAAAACAACACATCAAGTCAAGAATCTTATTCAAAGAACTGCTTTACAGTTTAATCTACAGCAAAGAAAGCATTTTTTTTATCATGTCATTAACAGTGGTAAAATTATGCAATTCAATCATTCAATTAAGTAATGATATTCTATTAATTTTCATTATAATAAAAATCATTGGTACAAATTGTGTCCAAAACTATTTTTCAAAAATTATTAAAAGTAACAAAAAAATACATTTATTCAAACAAAATTAGCATGGTTAAATTTTTTTACATATATATTTTTTAAATTTAAGATGGTGTAAAATTGATTTTTCTGTAATAATATGCTTTGATGTCATAACGTCAGAAATACATTTAAATTCTATTATTTCTTAATCAATTTCTAATTAAAATTTTGAAAAACCCATTTTTAGCATGTCTTTAATACCTAAGAAACAACTTCCTGCAAAATTTCATATTCATAACTTCAATGGTTTATGCTATGCACTACACTGTCTATTACTGAAATTTCATTAACAATAAAATAAATAAATAATAAGTTACAAAAGAGAATGAAAGAATCATTAAAAAATTATAGAATCTCAATTTTAAAGAATAAAGGTTTTGAAAAGATTTTGTTTTAAAATTTTTTTTTCAAAGAACCATATCTAGTAGAATTGTTTCATATAAAAATATGACAAGATTGATTAAAGAAATAATAATTTTAAAACAGATAGGACATTTAGTATAATTGTTGTTAGAGCAGCTTCTCCTATGTTTGATTTGCAATAACAATATTCTTATTTTACATTGATCACATCAATTTGTGTATTCTTCTTTAACAACACATGATTAAATATATATTTATCAGATATATAAAAATCTTTATCGTCTAAATCACTATAAACTAAAGATCGAACATTCTTTGAGTCTTAAGAAGTTTGACCAGTACATATTTTGGCCTAAGTGAAGATTAGTGTGCACCAGCTGTTTGTCGCCAATATTGCAACCCATCGGATGCCTCTTATAGCAACCATACTGCTGTTTTGTTTACTACTTTTTGCAATGGTTGAGTTGTACATAAACTACAATTACATTATGAAAAATGATAAATGAAAAATATTTAAAAAATATCACTTAAAGATTTTAATTTTGTTCTTTATTATAATTAAAATTTATTAAATAAAGAAATTTAAGCTTATAATTAAAAGTTATTTTCTTATTTCTTTTTTTAAATGTGAATACGAACAGAAATATTTATTCTTTTCCAATTTTTAATTGTCAGTATGCGCTTTAAAAAAATCGTCTGCATTCTCACTTTAAAAGACAGCTGCAATGGAATTCTTCGCAGTTCTCGTAATTTTTTTGGTGTTATAACGGTTGGTTCCCTTCATAATTTGTTATGTACGGGAGTATTTCGAACCTGTAGAATGGATGAAGGGCGAGTTAAATATGCATATATATATATATATTACGAATTGATGAAGTTAGGAAAGGATTCTTGTTTGAAATTTTGTATTGAGAATGGTTTGATATTGAACCGGCAGAATGGATGAAGGGTGAGTGGAATATATGTTTTTACAAGTTGATGAAAGTGGGAAAAGTATGTTTGTTTGAAATTTTGTATGGAGAATGTTCCAATTTCTTATTTCTCCATTTTTTCTTTTCTCTTGGTTATGTATTATTTCTGTTATCCACACAGTCCTTATGTTCAATGTGCTAACGAAGCTACTAGGTTCCCGCTTCCGCTGCTAGCAAAGCCGTAGGATATTTTTTATTAAGTTAAAAAATTCTGCCCGGTGCCTTCTACAGATGCCGAAGGCACCGGCACCTACAGGCACCGGGCAGTATGAAAAAAAAAACAATACTTATCAGTAAAAAGTCATAATTAGATGGCGGGAAATGGTAACTGTAACTGTTCCGCGGAAGTATTTGTTTATTTTGTCCGCCATCTTTATTGGCAACTTGGCATTGTTGGCACAGCTGGGTGCACACTAAAATTCACTTTTACCCATATTTTGTACTGCTCCTTAAGGATAATCATTCCAATATTTCAATAAACAACAATGGCCATTGATGAAGAAAGAAAGTGTAAAAAATCATGTCTGACAATTGTTTCTTTGTAATTGCTTTTAATTGCAGCTAACTAAAAAAAAATACAATACAATAACCAAACTATCATTTTTAACAATGATAAATTGCCAAATATGGTAACCTAACTATATGCTTTAGTTGATATTTTGCAAGTTTTTTTTACTGTTTGGCAGAAATTGGCAATACACCTATCTCATTTTTTTAAAAAATTCTACAGTAATTTCAACCGTATAACCAAAGCAACGTCAAAAAAAAAAAAATCAGCAGATAGAAAATCATTATTACAAAAATTCTGAAAAACAAGGAATAAAGATTTTGTGTATATATATATATATATATAATTTAGAATATTAATGTGACATAAGATTCTACAATTTTAAAATGATTTTATAAGCAAATGGAAAAGTTCAAACAAAATTCTCAAACAGGAATTCATGTTTCATAACATCTTATCACAAATTTTAGCAATGAAGAATTCATTTGATATGTTCAAAGGTGTTCTACACTCAATTTATTCACCTTTTTTATATTACTTTATTTCCTGATTTTATTGGGAAGCTTAAACTCTAAGAATTATGTTCCTGTTGTTCTTTAATAACAATTAAAAGTTTGATTCAATTAGCAAACATGATTGTTAAAAAAATATAAGAAATTTTGAACATTTATTCCTTAACTAATCTTTATTCTCATTTAAAAAATAATCATTAATTAAAAACAAATTATTATTATTAGCCTCAACATCTTAATCAATAAACTTGAAAGAATTTCTGCTATAAATATAAGCATTTTTGATTAATGACAACAAATAATATTTTAAAATGAGACTAATAATGTTCAAAGATGCTCATCATCATCTCACAGTGTTAGAAAATATGACAATCACATTTCATATAATTAAACGTTCCAAAAAATTTAGTAATGACGAATTCACCTGAAATGTTCAAAGGGTTCTAAACTCAATTAAATTACCGACAATAATAATGGCATTGCAATAATTCACACAAATGATAATTAAATTCTAAAACAAAATCTGAGAACAATAAAGAATTTACATTTCACAAATCTAGATTTCGAAGAAAATATATAAATAAATAAAGATAGCTATAAGCCCAGAAAAAGCAATAATTAATTATTTTAATCATATAATGAATCAAAATATCGAAACAAATGAATTTCTTAAAAATTGCCGGTTTTAAAGAAAAAAGGTGATTTAACCAATAAAATTTCCATTAGATTAAATAAAAGTGCACAAAAGATAAGTATAATTATTTGTAAATTTTTCTTTCCACAGCACTGTCAATTACTTACGGAAAATGTTACAGCTATTGATAGAATGTTATAAAAAGGAAATATATAAATAAACTTACGCCAGTAGACTCTTCTGTATTCATGAAATCTAAAGCTGTATCATCACACATATTCAAAACAGAATTCATCTTGTTTTCCAACAGTATATCTGGAATTAAGTTATAAATTTTTAAACAATGATGTTGACAAAAATTGATTAACACAGAATGTTGCCACCCAGCTTTTGGAAACTTATTTTTAATTATATATTTAAGAAAGAAACTGAATACTCAAAAATTAAAATTGTAGAAGGTTTTAATTATAGAAAAGCTACTTTTTAATTTGTGAAGAAATTAGATGTAAAATTTACCCAAAGCAGCAATTTTCAATATTTACCCTCTACCAGAAAAACATAATCCACAAATTTTTAATTAACAACTACTTTTATTGCTATTCCTAAAAATGTGTGGCCAGTCAGATAGAGATGCATAATCCAGACATTTTTGAATAACAAATATTTTTGCTATTAAATTTTTTTAATATTTTTTGATTTAATCGATATCTCAATCACATTTTTAATTAAGAACTATTAATTATTATTATTAAAACATTTGTTAATTGTAGTTAATACTTAATTAATCGATTTAAGCAAAGTATGATTCACCTAATGTATCTGCTTAAGCAATTTTTAATTTTAATTCTATTCAAAACCATTTATTTAATTTTTTTTACTTAAATTACGTATTTTCCACAAAAAATTGAAAGAAAAAAAAGTGTCATTTCTTTAAAGATTTCATTTTAGTTCTATATATTGTCAATAGATGGCGCCGTTAAAGAACACGAATAGTAGAGATGACGACTATTTTAAGAGCGGTTATTACGTAACCAATATCAAAAAGTCACAAATACCAGTGATCAATACTTTTCAAAGAGGGGTATGATTGAAATCCTTGATACGATTAGAGAGGCATAATCCACGATTTTTTAAATAACAAATAATTTTGCAATTGTTATTTTTAAGTATTTGTTCCAAATATCTGTTCATATTATTAATTAAAAATTATTACTTAATATTAATTATAAAATTTATTAATTGTAATTAATACTTAATTTACTAATTTAAGTAACATGTGATTGAATTAATTTCTCTATTTCAGCTTACTTCTTAAATTTGATTCTTTTAAAACCATTTATTTAATTTCTTTATTGGAGTAAACCATTTTCTGAAAAATTTGAATTAAATATATATGTCATTTCTTTAAATTGTTTAATTTAGTTCTATATTCTACCAAGAGATGGCGCCAGCTGTAAACAGAATATATGTAATCAAAGTCAATCATGTCACGAGCAATTAAAAATGGTCTGTATGGAATAGTGCATCATCATATGCGAATATCGGAAGTCACGCCCGTCAAGTGGAGCAGTGACTTCGCACTATCCGGTGAAATCACCGCTCCGATAAATTTCAGTGATATGCAATTCAATGATACGATAATTTCAATAACTGGTCCGTTCACTTTTCAATCCATTCACAGATTTCTTTCGAGAGCTTCCATTGGACAGATCGTATCGATTGTTACTTTCCAGTGAAGTCACCGTTCTGGCAAATTTCAGTGATATCGTATCGATTGTTACTTTCTATCGTGATCCAAACCTGTAATCGAAATATCACCAGTAAGATCGTATCAAGGATTTGAATCACACCCCTCTTTGAAAGGTATTGATCACTTGTATTTGTGACTTTTTGATATTGGTTACGTAATAACCGCTCGTAAAATATTCGTCATCCCTATGAATGGCTTGATACTTAACCTTCCTGCTTATGATCCAGCAGTATCCAGCTCGAGGAAACGCCCGTGAGTTGCGATAGATAATGTATATATAAATTTCCCCTGAGTTAAAAAGCTGAGAACTAATTAACTCTGTTACCAATCTGGTGGATTAAACTTATCAAAATTATTTGTTTTGGCCTCAGATAGCTACAATGAGCTACATGCGTGAAATTTCTTAAATTTTTTTTCCTTCAGAAAATTTATTTAAAAACAGTCCCCATAGTTAAGGCACGTGCAACGTAATTCCATTAAATTTCGCTGTATTTTATGCCATAAATAACCTAAATATTATTTTAATCAATTAATTATATCATAAATAATAATAATATGAATTAAATACCAAATTCAATGACGTTAGAGCTTTATTGCGCTCGTCCAAACTAGTTTCAATTAAATTTAACTTTTCCCTAAACTAACAAATTAAAGTATCTATTCCAAATTATGATGTGGAGGTGCTCGTGACCACTTTGTCATTTCACGGAACTCCGAAACATCACGACGTTGCCGTGAATGGCTTGAAAACTGAACGGAGGGCTATTCTTGGAATTATCTTATCATTGAATTGCATATCACTGAAATTTATCGGAGCGACGGAGCGGTGACTTTACTGGAAAGTGTGAAGTCGCCGCTCCACTTCATGAGAGTGATCTTGATCTTCAGATATTCACTGCTCCACTTGACGGGCGTGACTTCCGATATTCGCATATGATGATGCACTATTCCATACAAATCCTTTTTAATTGCTTGTGACTTAACTTTGCATATATTCCTTTTACTTCTGGCGCCATCTATTGGTAGAATATAGAACTAAAGTAAACAATTTAAAGAAATGACATATATATTTAATTCAAATTTTTCAGAAAATGGTTTACTTCAAAAAAGAAATTAAATAAATACTTTTGAAAAAAAATTCAGATTTAAAAAGTAAGCTGAAACAGATAAGTTAATTCAATCACACATTACTTAAGTATTAAATTAAGTAAATTAAGTATTAATTACAATTAATAAATTATATATTTAATATCAAGTAATAATTTGTAATTCATAATATGATTGAAATAACAGATATTGGAATAATATTTAACAGATATATAACAGATTTGAAACAAATATTTAAAAATAACAATAGCAAAATTATTTGTTATTCAAAAAATCGTGGATTATGCATCTCTAACGAATATTAGGTTATTTTACAGGTGTGGTGGAATGTAGATTATTATGATCTGTGCAGGAAGCAACAGGACGAATCTTGTTGGTAACATTTCTTTTATAATCACATTCACACACTTAAACATACACTAACACAAAGACAAGACATTCACGCGCGCGTCTTCACAGTTCAGCATCACATCTCATTCTAATTACAATCGCAATGCACTATGGGATGGCCTAATCAGGCATCGCCATCTAGTATCCAAAAGAGAAGATAAGAGTAATGCATGCGTATGTGCATTACTGCTACATCCTCTCCCTCTGTCCCCGACAACGTCCCGGCAAGGAGGCAGAATTTGAATTGTCTGGAAATCTATTGGTTCCTGAAGAAAGGGAATTAAGTTTTGGTGGGCGTCCTCTTTTGCGAATCGGATGCAGTGGCTTATCCGCTTCCATGTTTCGACTATACAAACGTAGAGCTGAAGTTTGATATGTTCCTAAGGAGCTGGATGGATCACTTGTGCTAGCAATTTCATGGGTAGTTGGAGAACGCTGCGTTAATATGATGTATGGACCATCTCGTGGTGCAAATTTCGACGTTTTGCGTTTAAATTTGTTACTAATGGGGTGTGATGTTACCTAAACCTTATCACCCGGAGAATAAAATGCTTGCTTCCTGTTTTTGTCGTAATATATCTTCCTTCTGTCTTGTTTCAATGTTTCTTTTTTAGTTGGAGACATCCTATACGGTGGTACGGCGAGTGGAAGATGATCACCAGTGTTGATTCGATGCTCGATGAAAGGAGTTGATTCTCCCCCTGTATCCAGAAGAGTTCGGTTTCCCTTGGAAACATTTCTCGTACCTTTTGAGCAGGGAATTGAATTTCGTCCGTTGTTCACCCGAGAGATGGGTACCCTCATTTTCTCGAAGTTGACAGGAATGGGATGCAACAGGTACAACCAGGAGAGACTTAATATCAGCCGGAGGCTCAATAAAGTTAAACGATTGGTGAGGAGCCTCTGAGAAATACCAAAGTCCTTTCTGAAGATCCAGGACGATACCTGCGGCTCTCAGAAAATCTGTACCCAGAAGAGTTCGGTTTCCCTTGGAATTCTTCAAGACTATCAGTTTTGTGGGGATAACTTTTCCTGCCACATCAATGTCCACCGTCGTTGTGAGAATATCTGTTTTTTCTACATGCCCGTCGGCTAGGGTCATGTCAACAGTACTATTTTCGAATCTTCATCCATTATTCTTGAGGAAAAGGTAAAGTTTTTCTCCGGCAACCGAATGTGTAGCTCCAGTGTCGGCACACACTGCTGCTTGGGAACCACAAATCGTTATTTCAATAATGCTTAATGGCTGGTTTTCCATTAAGATACTATAAAAGTTCATGTGATTAAGGGTTGGAGGTTGAGTGCGGTCTCCTTGAACCATAGGATTACATTTCGCACATTTTGCCTTTACAACTCCTGGCTCTCCACAACCATAGCATGACAGAGGGGGTCTGTCTTTGTAGCTGGGATCCCGCCTACTTTGACTGGGAATCCACGGTAGACACCGTCTGCCGTGGATCCTCTCTTTGTTCAAATCGAGGAGTTCAAATGATTTATATTGGTTTCTTTTTGGGTAAATCGCTTTTGTTTCATGTGGTCTTGAGGGAAGCTTTAAGTTCACAGAGCGTAAGTTGCCATAACTGTCCTGTTTCTCCACTAGATCATTTGGGGTAACCCATTCACTCCATACATCAATTAAATGGTTCTTGACTTCGGGAAGAACTCGTTTCTTCATTTCATCCAGAAGAATTAGATCTTTTAATTCTTCAATCTTCGTTATGTTCAATTCTGCTAGCCATGCTTCAAAATAGCTACGCAGTTCAAAATGGAAGTCTTACCATGTGCTTTCAGGTTTTTTCTTGTGAGTTGCAAAGAGTTATCGCATCCTCTCAGCGCTTAATTTAAACCGTTAAAGTAACATGGATTTAATATGATCAAAGTTATGTGGTTCCTGTTCTGGTTCTCTTGCGATGAGCTGTGCCACACTATTGCGTAATAGTCCTAGGAGATGAGCAACCCAATTCTGTTTACCTATTTTTAGAATTTTCATTTGACGTTCGAATAGATTTAAGAATAGGGTCATGTCCCCATCCTGCGGGTCAAAGTCAGGAAGCAATTTCTTCAAGTTAAATGTAGCTTGTTGGTCTGCAGGCAAAAGTTCAAGACCAGGAGTCTGCTTCAACTTCTGAGATTCCACTTGCAGACGGAGTTTCTCCAACTCGTAAGTTCTGTCCCGTTCTATTCTTTCTTTTTCATCAGCGACACGTTCTCTTTCCTCACGTTCTAACCTTTCAGTTATAATGTTTTCCAGGGTAAATCTTCTTTGTAAATCGATGTTTTCAATATTAATTCGCGTAATTCAATCACTTTAAGATCACCTTCCACCTCCTCACCAAGTTCTGTGGCAAGTTTTATTAAATCTTGTTTCCTGCCTTTAGACATAAATGCCATATTGAACATTTATCTTTACACGAACCAAATAAAAAGTTATTTTTCCTCTAAGCACAGGCAGTTGAAAAAATGTTCAAATAAAAGTCAATGTTCCCCAAAAGTTCACTTTAAATTCAAAATACTAACAATAACATTTGCAATTACGTTAAAAAAATAATCGATATTAACATTTTACTGATACACAATTTCTAATTCACTTTTCAATATGCAAAAATATATTTAAAAAAATTCACAATTAACATTTGTAAAACAAAATTATGTTTGAGATATATTATGGAATTTCTCAAAATAATAATATATCAAATCATATACTCATATCATAATCATCATATCTAAATCATATACTCAAATTTCAAAAGAATAAAAAACGTAAACATTATAATTCAAATAAAACAGAAAATACGATTTTCAGAATAATGCCAAGTAAAATTTAAGTTAAGAAGTATTCTTATTGAATAAAAAAAGAAGGACACACATAGTATATTTAAAATACTATAAAATAATTAATAAACATATCAATAAATCAATTTCTTTTCTTGGAACTTTTCCTATTCCGAGAGAAAAGAAAAAAAAAAAAGAATACTTTCATCTATTTTCCTTTTTCCCTCTTTTTTTTCCAGAAAACTTCCGTTAATAAAAGGAATGAAACAAAATTGATTAATAGTCTATTCTTAAATATAATGCAGTATAAAAACACAAAAAGGATAATAGATCACCGGATATGCCAAATAAAAAAAAGCAATAATTTATCTGTTTCGTCTCAAAACGAAAGGATTCAATAAAAAAAAATTACGTTTTCATAGTGTACAGAAATGAAGCACATAAACAAAGCTTTCATAGGTTTCAAAAGGATATCTCATTACAAAATGAATACTCACAAAGTATTTGCAATAAACTCATCAAGAAAAGTGTCAACATAATAAAAGTGATCCGAACACAAATACCTGGTCCTGTCACCTACAGAACGGTTTCTTAAAACAAAAGTTATTTTAGAAAGTTAGATTCTATTTCTAAATATTTCAAATATGTAAACTAGCAACGATGAATAGGCTATAAAACAGAAGTAACTTAGAAATTATTAAATATTAAATAGTATGAAAACATTTCTCACAAGACGAAGCATTTTGGTGTATTCAAACATGAAAGAATGTTGCTAGAATGTATTTCAACGGAACAAATGCTGGATGCTATTGAATTTAAACAAAAAAAAAAAAAAAATGCACAAGTGATGCCAAAAATGAACCACCAAAACAAAACTGATGAATTTTTCCGTGCTATAAATTTGAAAAACAGAAACACACTTTCTTCACTGGATTTAAATGCAGATTTTTGCTGGAGATAAGCAAATAATAAATTATACTTGGTACATCCCGTACGAGTTAGGATTTAAAACTGAATTCTGGAATACTCTTTAGGACATCAAGGAAGCGAAGATGGCAGACGCTGATTCATTTTTGAGGACGGATGTCTGGAACACAATGATGGACAGTTCTCGGGATGAGAATAAT
Source organism: Argiope aurantia (assembly GCA_026543865.1). Classification (NCBI taxonomy): domain Eukaryota; kingdom Metazoa; phylum Arthropoda; class Arachnida; order Araneae; family Araneidae; genus Argiope; species Argiope aurantia. The sequence continues at coordinate 224,845 of JAPMOR010104527.1, forward strand.
TATATGTGTCAGGATGACACGTTCTCGGGATGAGAAAACTAATATGTGTCAGGATGAGAAAACGTTCTCGGGATGAGAAAACTGATGACATGTGTCAGGATGACACATTTCATAATTTGCTGCGGACGGGAAAATTTTCTTGCAATTTCACTTTCGTTTCATCATTTCACTGGAACACAATGATGAACCATTCCCGAGATGGGAAAAATTATTCTGTGTCAGACGAACATATTAAAATTTCTTTTTCGTTGGGCGCCAATGTGGTGGAATGTAGATTATTATGATCTATGCAGGAAACAACAGGACGAATGTTGTTGGAAACATTTCTTTAATAATCACATTCACACATTTAAACATACACTAACACAAAGACAAGACATTCACGCGCGCGGCTTCACAGTTCAGCATCACATCTCATTCTAATTACAATCGCAATGCACTATGGGATGGCCTAATCAGGCATCGCCATCTAATATCCAAAAGAGAAGATAAGAGTAATGCAACTGCTACACAGGTAATTAGAAATTATCTTTATGCCAAGTCACTCATATTGGACAACAGTCGAGAAATCACCAATGCCATTAAATAGCACTTACAAACACTTTCCTGTGAATAGTGCCGATTTCAGTGATATGTGATTTCGAATGATTACAAAGATACTATAAATACTATACTATATACTGTAATTCAAAGAATAACAGGTCCGTTTACTTTTCAACCCATTCATAGATTTCTTCCTTTTTTTTTTAATTATCTCAATTAAAGAGACGGGAGAAGGGTTTCCCTGAGGCTGAAAGTTTGTTTCTGTCTTCCTGCAGGAATCACCCCTTCTTTCGCAGGTATCTGGTGAGATTTCTTAACTTTTGGCCATGTAATGTCAATTGTCGAGGAATTGTTTCTTTTTGGTTTTGGGTTATCCAAATCCATGGCACATTTCATTTCTTATCCACTTACAATTAACTTACATTATTTATATTTCATAGTTTACATTAAAGTCTTTAACATCCACGCACCATCCAAACATTCCCTTTAACAGCTAGACAATGACAAGCCACTGCAAGTTATGGACTCTTCCAAGCCTAGGGTCAGTTGCTCACCGCCGTTCGAAGTAATAAATCTGTCGTAACTCTTCTTTGAGCAACTGCCTTGTAGTTTTTCAATAACGAGATTGAATTTCCTTTCGGCCTAAACATTTGACTCTTTTTTGTATTTACATTTTTTTTAGAGCGAGGCGTTTCTCTCAATGATTTTTGGAGTAATTTTGTGATTACAAAAAATTAAAAACTTATTTTATAATGTAACTTAGAAGACACATTTTTTAAAAGAAAGATTTCAAATCTTTTATGTTTGGTTTTAAACAATTGAAATAAAAACTGGCATTAATATCCATTTTAAAACATCTTTATTTTTCATCTAATTTGCACTATGCTTTTAGAATATTAATAAAAATTTTGCCAAAATTAAATAATTCGTCATATATTACTATGTATTTTTTTATCTCTTAAAACAATTTAGTAATAGACATGATAATGTTTTAAGTCTTCATTTAATACGGAAATAATAAAATCTATTGAATAAAAAAAGGCTCTTTTTGAAATACATTTCAAAAATATTTTCAACTTTCAGCTAAAAATTTTATTTTTATTATTTTCATTATTATATTATTTTAAGTATAAACATTTATGGCCATTGAATTTTTAAAGTTCAATTTTCGATAATAAAACTTTATTTGGAACTTTCGATAATAATACTTAGAGAGATTTTTTGGGAACTTTAATAAAAGAAATTTTTAGTTTTCTCATTACGTTTTCAAATACTTACACATTCATGGTTTGTACAAAAAACACTGAAAAAGAAGTTGGAACAACTATACATTCCAAAGGCATTCTTATCTTGGCACTTATTTTTATTTATCTTTTAAAATATTATAGTTTTTAAAATTACGTCATTAATTAATTAAATTCAACCGTCATATATTGTTTTCAAAATTTTATTTTTATCAAAGTAATAGACGAGATAGCGTGTTTTTAAAACTTCATTTAATACTGAAATACGAAAGTCTGTTGAATAAAATTCAGAAAAACATTATTTATCAAAATATATTTCAAAAATGTATTCCTCCAGCTTTTAGTGTAAAAATTTCACTTTAATTCATCTTAAGTATTACTTCTTTAGCATAAACTATCATGCTCATTATTTTTTCAAGCCGAATTTCTGAAAATGTTATCCGAAGTTTTCTATATTATTATTAAGACAAGGTAAATTTTTGAGCGAAAGTTAAAAATTAAAAAAAAATTACACATGAATTCAAGCATGCGCAAATTTTTGATAGTGTGTAAATCATTTTTAGATCATTGAAATAAGAGTTAGGACAAATATCTACACATAAAATATTTTTGTATTTCATATTATTTTTATTAAGCTTTTAAAATGTTATTAAAACAATATTTTTCAGTTATAAATAGCTGGTTACCATAACCATTTTTTTTCTTTACTAGTCGGTTTCCAATCATTAAATGCTGAAGATTTCCCAAACTTTGCATATTTGTTTTGGTTTTCACGAATTTTTTTTCACCCACATTCGTGAAAAGCAGTGACCTACAAATTTAATGGGTAAATTTTGTTTAGTGCAGTCACAAACTTTTTGAGGCTTCATGATATCAATCCAACAATTCTCAACGTATTCTGTCAAAGTAGAATTAAAATAGCTCGAAGCATTATTTTCTGATTCATCGTCCCTCTTTCTCCTGATGGTCGACAGCTTCATCTCCTGATTCCTTGTTCAGACAGAATGCAGACAGACAGAAAAAAAGCTGAAATATCTTTTTTTTTCTTTCTTTCTTTTTGGCAAATCATCGTTCTCTCGACAGATTACCATCACTCAAAGTAAAATTGGTGTTTTTTAGTGAATTCACGCTTTCTTTAACTCGAAATGAAAAAATAAGAAGTGATTAAATGCAAAAATTACACTGATAAAAAAAAAGCATCCAAACGTAAAATAAAAAATAACAATTCACGACTGAAGAGAAATTCTTAGAATGGCACTTAAGGAAAGAACTCAGTATTTATATGGTCTACCTCTCTATGAAAGGAAAGAAAAATGCTGAAGTCTGAAGTTTTTTAGGGTCTTTCAATGCTATTTTCAATTTCTATTAATTTCATTTTGGGAAGATATTAGTCAATTTTTAGGCAAGTTTCCGCCACTTCCCCCTTTTTTTCTCGAAACACATTTCTTCATTAAGAAATATTTTAGAAAAATTGACCTTTGGCTCATTAATTATGTTTCTGTTATACAGTTGTTTTAAGCCGATAAGAAATTGTCTTATTTTAAATTATTTCATTATAAATTGCTGCTTTACAGGAATGGCAATGTTTGCATATTACTAGCTCCATGCAAGACGGAGCAATTCTCCTCATTGGGCGTCAAGTCAAAGAGCTGCTTCGTACTAATTTTGGCGAAAATCGCGTAATATCCAGAGCTTTTTCGGATGCTTGGTCTCCTCGTTCACCCGACTTAAATCCTCGTGATTTCTGGTTGTGGGGATTACTAAAAGACCGCGTTTATGGAGAAAGAATTAGAGCTTTACCTAAGTTGAAAGCCAGCATTACACGCCATGGTGCTGTAATCCGTCAAAGTTTTCTTCGAGCTACCATTGAAAACACTATAATGAGCTTTCAACACGTAACTGATGCCAATGGAGCACGCGCTTTGCACATTCTGAAATTGAATAAATTTTAATGAATCCGACAGATATTTTGACCTTCTTTAGGCACCACAACTCCAATTGTTGGCCAAAACTTGAACTTTTTTTTTTATTGTTGAAGTCTTTTCCGCGTGTTCCATATAACGTATATACCAAGTTTCATAAATAAATAAAAAAAGGTTTGAATAGGGTTACTTAACCATCCTCTATAACCTATCTCTATTTTTCTGTAAAAATAAATAAATACAATTAAATAATACGATTTTTTAAGTCTTTTATTCCGATTTACATACAAATGCTTATTTTATACATAAGATATTAAAACACTTCTAGCTTTTTTAATAAAAAAATGAAGAAAGCTCTTTTTTCCTATTCATTTTTTTTATCATTTATTGACACTCGTTAAATCGGATATTTGGGGGACAAAAATCTTTCACATGATATTCCTGTTCTGTTATTAACTTTAACTGAATTGAAGAACTATTTAACTGAATTAATTTTTTTAAAGTTATGTAAATGCTTTGAGATTCGTGGGAATCTCTATTCGATTACTTTGTAAAAGGGTAAAATACATAAAGGGAGGATGACACTTTTAGAAATTACGATCGTTAAAACTTGTTATGATTTTGTTGAACAGTGTTTTGAAAGCATAGATTTATATTTTAAATAGGAAATTATTAATATTCTTCAGAAGTTCAAGTTGATTTCACTCCTACATGATATTCATTTCCAGTGGATCCCATCCCATGTGGATCTACTGGGTAACGAAATAGCAGACACGCTTGCAAAGAAAGGAAGCGGCCTAGCCACTTCATCATCTGCTGAACTCACATCTTAGAATTCTCTCAGGCGAAATCCCTAAATAAGGATGGTACTCCCTACTCATGATTGGCATAGGGCCAGTCCTTAATTCTTCCTTGTGATAGAAAAACCAACACTTGCCTGTCGCGCCTTGCCAGTGTCTGTTCTTTTCTCAGGGTGAAAATTCTTACCCTCTTTGCCCGCCAACATCAGGCCTCTGCTGAACATATTCTAGACTGTTTAGGACTTCTTTGGGGAGAGATTTATTCTGCTCTCTTCCTCGTTTTTGACTTTCTTCTTGACAACGGATTTTTGGATTTGACGAAGTCAGGCCGTAGAGATTAGCAACAACAACAATAATAAAAATTAAAAAAAATTGTGACATTCATTTTATTATTTAAAAACGCTAATTTGAAGATACTTTTATTATATTAATAAATATTTTGTAATTAATGAAATTTTGTGATTTTTTTAATATACTCTAAGCGGGTTCCTGTTTTTTAAACTTTCTCTGAAAATTTCCAATTAAATGATATGTAGATATTACACACTGGATTTTAAGCAGGTCCTTACAGTCGAAAGGTGGTTTACAAACCTTTTTCATCGATTTATCTTCCATTATTTACAAAAATTTCGTTTTTCATTCGATTTTTAAAAAAATGCTTAGTTTAAATGCTGAGATTCAGTAAAATTATCTGCATTTCCTTACAGGATTTTTTTTTTTACAATTTTACAAGTTATCATATATTCGAGCCTATAAAACAAATGATTTTCAATTCTCTTTTATGTACTTCTCAAACATTTGGTAGCGAAAAAAAAAAAAAAGTGCAAAGAAATTCTATTTTAAAGTGGCAATTTATTTATTTGCGTTAAAATTAAAAATACTTTAAAGAAAATAATTAATTTATTGAAGAAAAGAAAATAATTAATTAAATGAAACAATTTTAATGCGAATATTATAATTTTTTCCGTTAAGAAAAAATCCTTGATCCACTAAAAAGGACATTAAAATTATGAAAATAACTTAGAAATTTTAATAAGGGAAACAGTCTTCTTTACCACACTGCTAATCATATTATTGATGATATTGTTACGGATTTCACGGGGTTTGCTTGTAGTGGGTGTATAGTGTGAGAACACAATCAGCAGGCCTCAGTAGAAAACAACAACGGCGTTTATTAAACACAAAGACACAGACGACAACTATATAGAGCCGAGACGTACACAAAGGACAGCACACTACAGCAAACAGTAGTCCACAAGTAATAATTGACCACAGTACACAAAGCGACCAGACAGAATCTAGTAGGAAAAGAGATCCTCAGAGCTTCGCTCTAAGGTCTCTCCAAACAGCTGAAGTTCTCACTGTCTTCTCGCTTTATCTGTTACCAACTGCCGACTCACTACTTTTCATAACTGGCTACTCCACACACGACACGACGCCGCTTTCACAGTAAACAATATAATTCGGCATGCATCTCAGCTCAGCAATAGCTTGGGCTCCACCAAACTCTGGCACTCCGCCGTTGCTTCGCTATCCTCTCGAAGTCGAAGACTCGCTACTTGTCTACGACTCCGACTACGCTTCCGATCTGATTCACTACAGCTTGAGACTGCCGGCCTTTTATAACACCCGGGAGGCGGGTCGAGAATCTTCTAGGTCAGTCAGGCGTATCTTGGTTCCTAAAAGATGGATCGTTAAAATTCTCGAAGTTTCCAGCAATATCTATTTTGTAGCCAAAGTCGTCAAATTGTCTCCAAGCTCTGGGATCATTGGCTCGGCACCCGAGCAGCTTCCAATACAGATGATTGTAAATCAGTTTTTCTGGTGATAGAACTAACCATGCTTGGAAGCAACTTTACAGGCTTGTAACAATCTATTGTACAGGTTTTGGATTGAGCGAGGATAGAACCTAGGACCTTTTAGTTCGCAGCCCAATTACATGACCACAATACAAAAGCAATTGCTCGTGTAGCGCAGCTTGTTAACTGGCTTATAAGCTATCACCACAATATAAAAATCATTGATGTATATCTTATGCCAACATTTAAATTTTCTGTTACACATTTTAAACTAGAGGAGTGGTTTCCCGAAAACTTTCTTGCATATTCTCTAATAAAGTTTCCAGAAAACGCCTTCCACGGAATTGGCATACAATACTTACGAAGTATAACTATTTCGCTTGAATTTAGCGTTTTTACTAGAACTTGGCAAGTTTTTTTGGCGATTAATTCCTATCAAGCGGTTAATAGGATCTGAAAATAGAATTTGTCTTTTTTCCCAACCGAATGAAATAAAATTTGACACAAAACTGCATTTGTAATCACAAAGCCCCATACCAAATTTGATATATTTAATTTGTGACTTTTTTGAGCAATCGCGTTTACATATCTCTGAGAGTAAAAACCAACAGACGGTCAACTCCTTATTGGATTTAGCTCAAAATTTGCCAGATGTCTGCACTATAGCTATTAAATATGTGCACTGAATTTTATCCATGTAGGTCTTTCATTTTGTGTTTATCGTGTTTACTGATATCCGAACAGCCGACAGACTTTTTGATCAAAAACTTATAGAAATCTGCAAAGTAAGATTAATTAATAAAGACCGTATACTAAATTCCCTCTGTGTAGCTTAAAGCGTTTTGACTTCTCTATGCCACAGACAAACAGACGGCCATTTCCCAAAAATGTTTTTTTCGAACTCTGGAAGGTCAACTTAAAGATACGTCAAAATTTGGAGTTCGAATTTTTTGACGATTACAATTCGATACAAGAAGGTAAAAATTGTGACTCTTCCGTTTTGTTTCTGATGCATCGCAAATGATACATATCCTATAATCTCTCTATTTTAAAAAAAAAATGTTGAATTTTCTACTTCTTAGCTCACTTTCTGTCTTTGTATTTCTATTCACTATCGCATCATAAAATTGTAAACAACTATTTAATTATCTTTTACAACATTTCACGTTTTTATTTTTATCTCAAAAGTGAAATGAATAGAGTCATTGGATAAAATCTTTATCGTTCCATATGCAAAGCTGTCAATCACGTACATTTGCTATTAAGTATAACTCTGTACATAAAGGATATTTTGAGGATTCACATTCGTATTGACGCGCAGAAATGGATTTCTGGATTCGGAGATTTCTCATGATTGGACTTATTGTTAGCTACAAACTTACCGAAGAATTTATTTCTTGCACGAAAAAGTTAAAAGCTAATAAAATGGCTATAAATCATTCAGTAGTAACTTATAAGAATAAATCATATTTTACCAAGAAAGAAAATGATTTTCGGTAAATTAGTGTTAAATAGACATAAGTTTAAAAAAAAAACATGCAAGCTCTCCTAGACGGTCTTTTCTAAAATTGATTTTTGAAACTACACTATAAAATCGAAAAATAAATTTCTGTTGTGTAATTCAGCGAGAGAACTGTTGTAGTGGCTGTTGGAAGAGAAAATTTTAATGTATCATTTAAAGCGTTTTATTTCCTTGTTTCGTTTCGAGATTAGTATTCCAAGTTAGTTAATCATCATAATAACTGATTAAACGGATTAACGATAGTCTTCCATTACTTGGATATATTAAAGCAAATTTTAAAAAATAAGACAAGTGAATGAGAAAATTCTCATAAATTTGAGAAAGATAAGTAGAAGAAATCTTTCAAGAAGATGATGTCAATGTCGGGAACGCTTTAGTCAGTATGAAAAACTTGTGTAATCAATGCTTAATAAACACTGAATGCGCTAGGTTTAGGTTTAACATGATAATGTTTATAGTTTGTCTTGTTATTCGTATGCAATGTGCGCTATGAAAAATCGCACGAAATCTCTACAGGGCAGGCCGTTGAATCTACACTTGTTACACTTGCCACTTTGTTCCTTTCTGGGTTGTAGGCGTTTCCTGAGAGAAGTTTAAGTGAATTTTTAATTAAAAATCAATCGGAAATTTTACATTTTCTCTCAATAGCTTCAAAGACATTTTTTAAAATAATTCTAAAATCTCTTTTTCGCCTTTTTTTATGTGGGTAGCTTCCATTTTATAAGAAAGGGAAAGAATGTATTTATTGAAATAACACGGGGCATAAAGAAACACCTCAATTATCAAATGTGAAAAGTTTTCAACTTGCAGAGAAACTGAAGACCCATGCATATTTGTAAATCTACAAATCTACGTCGAATTTTATTTAATCTAATGAAGTGCAATGATGCTGCAAACATTGATTTCTGTGCTGTTGATGAATGGTCACGCAAGAAAACTAATCTCACAGAAACGTGAGGAAAACTTTTGTTTATGTTGTCATGGGAACAAACAAATAAAAAAAGCACTCTCCAGCAGCGTTTTATTTTTAAAGCTCGTAAGAGAATACATGTCTCTGCAAGAAATAATTTGAAATTCGATTGGATGAATAATTGGGAAAACAAAAATGCCTCACCCAAGTTAAACTCTGAACATATCATTCGTGAAAAGCTATGGAAGAGTTACAAGCAGCCTTTTCAACTCCTTTCCTGATGGAGTCATGTTTGTTCATGTGCAAGTAAACATGCTGTGTTTACATCTGATTATGTAAAATACCACATTTCACATAAATATTAGCGAATTGGTTTTATTTCGATTTGAAACATTTCAGCTATATTTATTTGATGATTTGTGCATTTTTAATGAATCATTATAAATCAACATTAAAACATTAACTGACGGTATTTCTATACCAGACATCTAAACACATGGCGAATTTAAAAACTTCTTGAAACGAATGAAAAAATGAAGAGCAGTTCTGATCTTCGTCCATCTTTATCGATGAGTGACTTAGGAGACAAAAGGGCCTTCGATGTGAAAGTTGGTTACAATCGAAGAAAAATACCACCTCTTATGATTTCGGAAAAAGCACCAAAAGCTTTGTATGTCACTGTTTACCGAAATGGTGATCCTTTTTTCCCAGGAGTTAAAGTAAGCTTGAGACCTGGCAAGCACTTTCTGAACCTGCCCGGTTTCTGCGATTACCTCAGCCAAAGAATGAAAATTCCGCAAGGAGTCAGGTACATCTATGATTTGAATGGCCATCTGGTCACAGAACTGAAAGATCTGGTAGATGGCGGATCGTACGTTGCGTCGGGTGTGAAAACTTTTAAAGAGGCTGGCTATGGAAAGTTGGTGAGACTTCACACTTCTCAGAAACCTAATGCTGCTCCAATGCGCCCAGATGACATGCTTTTGTACAGGTAAGTCAATTTCCAAATGTGTCTTTTTGGCTCATTCCTTCTTCGTTTTCCAGATGTCTTCTTTCAGGGTTGCCACATTGTTGCATACAAAAAGTAATTATCTTGGTACCTTATAGCTTCGGGGAGCAATCTTGACACTTTTTTGACCATATTTTCAGAATAATTTTATTTTGCAACTTTTTTTTAATTGCAAATGTACCAAAGACTCAAAGTTGTTTAAATTAAAATCAAAGGTTATTAAATTTGAACATTATTTTAACAATATTACTAATTAATAATCTTTTACAAATTTTATATTGTGTTGTTTCATAAGTTATATTTTAAAAATATCCGATTCTAAAGTTAAATAGTATTTATACTGCGTTAAAAAGTTCCACCATTTTTTTTTTTTTACAATGTAACATAAGCCATTTTTAAATTTTAATTTTCTTTCCTTTTTTTATACTTAGTGCATCGAAACTAACTTTTTTGAAAGCGATTCATATTTAAATTTGAACTGCTGTTTAAATTTGTCAAACTTTGCAATTTAAAACTGCTTAGAAAGAGATTAAATCAAATCAACGAAATGTCTGGTTTTAGAAGTTGGAGAGAGGAAAAGAGGGACTCCCGAGATTTTCATGATCAAGGAGTGTTGCTTCCAGAGAGTTTGATCCAGCCTTGTGGCTCAGTAAAATTTTTCAAAGTATCATTAATACAGTAAAGAAGCATTTCAATTTCAATAATCACTAGCTTTTCGGTATACGCTATTTAGTACAACACCTTAGAATTTCAATCGTACGAATAAATTTATCATTTATTCGCAATGGTGCAATACCGTAAGCCATTCGTCATAAAGTATAAAAAGATTTGATTTTGGAAACTAAATCTATGAATGATTCTTGTATCTGAGCAAATTTGACAGCAGCCTCTTCATCACATGATAACTTCTAGATTGTAAAATCCATGCATTAGTCAGTTTTTTTTCTGGTAAAACAAACTGCTATCTCGATTAATGATAAAGGAGATTATGTATGTATACATTCTACAAGACAAATAATTATGTATAGCTACCAAATTAAGAAAATATATACTTTGAAAAGTTAAAATTTGCCATTTGAAGAATTTTTGGTTGAATCTTAGTTTAGTATGCCCTTGAGTATGACGGTCAATATGGTAAGTAAAACAAGTAACCGGAGTAGCTCTCCTGGTTAGAACTGTGCAATTTTTAAATGCATTGAAAAAAAATTGATATTTTTGTAAAATCGATTTTTTGATACAAATTTTTGGGAAAAAAATCGATTTATCGGTATCATGACCATACATTAGGGTTCATGGTGATTGCGATGCAGCAAATTACTACGCACAATTAATTTCTATCTTCGATGCTTAAACTGGTGGAACATTTATTATCTGTGCATTTGTGTACATATCGCCAATCGAAAGCGAAAAGAGGACTTAATTTAATGAAAATTTATTTTTTGTTGCCCTTTTATTGGTTTTGTTGGTTTTGTACATTATTTTTTGTCATTTTTCTATAAAAATATTGCCATATTTTAATATATAAAAATACTTGACTTAGGCACGTCATTTTAGAATAAATTGTTTCGGCTTCCTAAACTGAAAAATTCTAGCAAAGGATTTCTATTTAAATGTAATAAAAACTATTTAACTTTTATTTTCAGATATATTTACTATTCAAGTAGATTTTTAGATTAAACATCCGAAATATCTTTCAGAAATAAATGGTAAAGCAGCTTTATAATAATTTTTAATGTCTATCTTTATGAATTAAGTTTAAAAATTATATAAAAAACTGAATTTCAAATGTGTTTGTTTGGCAACATAACATTAACATTAAAACATTAGTTACACAACAAACATTATTTAAATTTAAACTTTATTTAATCTTAAGTACCTTTTAGAGCGTTTATCCGATTGATTAATTAAGGTATTACGACCCAATAAAAATATTAAGTAAGATATAAATTATTACTGACGGGGAAAAAAGCTTTGCTCAAAATTAGTGTTACTGGTCACTTTCAAATTCTGTGTTCAAGATGTAAAAAAATATACTGCGCGATACCCTGACCAGGCCAGAGGACCTGTGGGAGACTTGATGGAGCCGCCGAAAGAGCCACCCCACCTAGCACGAAGGAACAAACGACACTTGATGACACTAGACCCTTACAAATGATAAAGAACCCTCTAGAGAAGAACCCTCTATAGGCACAGAAAAAGAAAAGAAAAAAACATTACATTTTACATTACATATTAAGTTGTGAAACATTCGAAATGCATAAAATACATTAAATGAGTGTTCACTTTTTACATTAAGAGAGAGCTGAAGACAAGACAAAATGTCGCTAATAGAAGATTTAATGACTGGAATTTTTACGAGTTCTTCGATTTCAAGAGATATCCAATTTCTTGGCCATCTGAGTCTGTGTTCTCGTCATAATGCACAGGCTTTGATCACTTGATTTACAAATCCTTCTTCGGTGCCACACGGACAAGTCGATCTTTGGTCAAAGAAACGACTTTGATGCAGAGAAAATACAACATGGCCAGCGTGTACTCGGTTAAGATAAACCCTCTGTTCGTTATCCGAAACATTTTTAAAATGCTGATAAGTCGTTCGCCACTTGATGGAGTCATTCCATCTCTTCTGCCTTTATTATTGATTTTTTAGTCTCAGTTCTGAGTTGGAGAAATATTTCTTGGATTTCTAAGTTTAGAGCTTCCTTGGATAGTGTATTTGCCTTTTCATTTCCAATATACTCCTGAGCTTTGATCCAGATCACTTCAATACCAAGTTCAGCAGCTTTTACTTTTACATCCAATATTTATTTTTTATTTCGCCAACGGAATCTAGGGTCAATAAAACCGACCTTGAATCAGAAATTACCTTTGTCCCTTTTATATTGCATTGAGCGAGCATTTCTGATTGCCACCACTTCTGCCATAAAGACAGTTGCATTGTCATTCAATCCGAATTTTCTAGATTCTTTTACTTGTTCATTTTCGTACCATACAAATGTACCTCCCCCCCCCCGCCTCAATTTTCGATCCATCTATATACATGCAATTTTTTTGATTTTCCATGATGGGATATATACTTCAAAATCAAAGTTGCGCCTATTTCCTGAATATTTTACATTCTTTGCTACTCTAATTAACTTAGCCGCCTACCTTTCTCTTTTAATAATTATATCAAAAGGGGGAAACCACTGAGAATTTGAAGTGCGTCTGTGGATGACGTGCTATAGGTTTTAGTTATACCAAGTAACGAAGATTGAAGATGTTGAAGTTTGTTTATTTGTCTGACATTTCCAGTAAATCAAATAACAGACCCATATGTTATAATTTTTTTCCAAGTAGTACATTTTTTATATATTTCTTTAGTTGTAAAGGATATAAGATCCCAAGTAGCCTTATTCAGTTTTCTTATTCGTTCATTTAGTTTTCCTATTTTAAGTATTTCGTTTAAGACCATTACGGGACAGCATTTCATTATACGACCAGGTAACTGTATAAAAATTTAGATTTAGTAAGTTTTACACCAATTCATTAATTCAAACAGCAGAAAAAAGCAAGACAAAGGGGATACTAATTTTTTTCAGAAACATCGTGGCAAATCATCATAGATAAAAATATTATCTATTTTATAGTTTGTATTTTGATAATATAATTTAATCGTCGCTTCTAAGTTTGCAAATTAATAAAATTGTTTCAAAATAATGCAAAATTCGAGATACTTCCATTAAATATAGTATTCCTCACATTTAATTATATCGATAAATTCTTATTGCATAAATTTTATTTAATATCTCCCAAGGTTTCTGAAAAACTGGAATTTTTAATGCGTCTTCTCGTATTTGTAATTCTAATGTTTGCAACTTCTTAATTTTTAATGAGATTCTTTTAAATATATTTTTAAGTTCGATTATATTTAGTTTTTAACTATCCTCTATATATTTTAACGTTCTTAATGTTCAGAATTTATAAATCCGAAAATATTAATGTTTTCTTAGTGTTTTGAGATTGCCCGTATATAAATAGAAAATTCTGAATATGCTTTTTTTTTATTTTACTTTGATGATCCATCACTTATAGTTTTTATTTTTGTGCGTGTTTGATATTCATTTTGAGATGCAACTTTTTTTCTGTGTTTTTTTTTTATTATTATTATTTTATATAAATAATTAAGAAAAAGCCTGGAACAAAATCCTCAAACTGGTGTCGAAAATTAAATACACTGGTGTGCAAAACTTAAGCAACAGGTATGTTTTTTGCCATAACATCACGAGAAATCATCTGAGAGACATGAAATTCAGAAATGAGATACAGCATTTTGTTCTGAAAGAATGACGAAAGCATAGTTGCGCAGAAATGAATACAATGCATACAGTATGGAATCAAACAAAAAAAGCTTTATTGAACTCATAGTATCGTTACACATGATTGTCTGTCCAAGGGGAAGAACAGCAAGCAGATGTTTCTTAGTATGGGATATGCCCTCCCCTTACTGCAATGGTTGCTTCGCACCGTCTCTCCATACTCAGCACCAGATTGTCCAACAGTTCTTGAGGTAGGAGTGCCTATTCCTCAATCAGCAGGATCTGTTTAAGTTGTCGGGTGTTCCCAGGAGGATGTAATCGTGCCGCAAGGCGTCTCCCCAAATCATCCCACACATGTTCTATCGGATTTAAATCAGGGGAGCACGCCGGCCAATCCATTCGAGTGATTTCTTCACTTTCCAGGAGCTCCTCAACAGCATGAGTCCTGTGTGGCCGTGCATTATCTTCCATAAAAACGAAGTCTGATCCAATGGCACCTCGGAATAGACGCACATGGGGAAGGATCACCTCCTGACAATAGCGATCTCCAGTTACAGAACCTCTGTCGAAAACGTGGAGCTCAGTCCACCCGTTCATCATAATGCCTCCCCAGACGACAACTCCAGGACCACCGAAACGGTCTCTTTCCGTGATGTTACTGGGATGAAACCGTGTCCCGACCTCTCTCCAAATCAACTGGCGTTGGGAATCGCTTGTAACATCACGGGAAGAGACCATCGGTGGTCCTGGAATTGTAGTCTGGTGTGGCATCATGATGAACGGGCGGACTGAGCTCCACGTTTTCGACAGAGGTTCTGTAACTGGAGATCGCTATTGTCAGGAGGTGATCCTTCCCCATGTGCGTCTATTCCGAGGTGCCATTGGATCAGACTTCGTTTTTATGGAAGATAATGCACGGCCACACAGGACTCATGCTGTTGAGGAGCTCCTGGAAAGTGCAAATATCAGTCGAATGGATTGGCCAGCGTGCTCCCCTGATTTAAATCCGATAGAACATGTGTGGGATGATTTGGGGAGACGCCTTGCGGCACGATTACATCCTCCTGGGAACACCCGACAACTTAAACAGATGCTGATTGAGGAATGGGCACTCTTACCTCAAGAACTGTTGGACAATCTGGTGCTGAGTATGGAGAGACGGTGCGAAGCAACCATTGCAGTAAGGGGAGGGCATATCCCATACCTAGGAACATCTGCTTGCTGTTCTTCCCCTTGGACAGACAATCATGTGTAACGATACTATGAGTTCAATAAAGCCTTTTTTTGTTTGATTCCATACTGTATGCATTGTATTCATTTCTGCGCAACTATGCCTTCGTCATGCTTTCAGAACAAAATGCTGTATCTCATTTCTGAATTTCATGTCTCTCAGATGATTTCTCGTGAAGTTATGGCAAAAAACATATCTGATGCTTAAGTTTTGCACACCAGTGTATATGTTTAATATAAATATACTGATATTATAAATTCGGAGTCATTCTGTGAAAATGGCACCTCTGTTAAATAGATTAGCGTGCATTTCAATAAACAGTGAATGGCTGAAATCTGCTATCTGACTCTCTCTACAAGTCTATAAGAATCTACCAGTGGCTGTATAATAAATTTTGAAAAAATGTATTAAAATTGAAGAAACAATCGCATTCAAATAAAATTAGGGCTATTGTACAGCTAATTTTTTGAATTTTTGAATGGCATGAAGATAGGTTTTCTGCACACTGAAGATATTGAGGACAATTTTTACCATTCTGGTTGCTTTTAAAACTAATTAAAATTTCGAAAACCCATTTCTTAGTGAGCATCTTTTACTCTCCAAAAAGCTGTTGGTCTGGCATGCAAAACCTTTTAAACGAATATGCAGTTCACAGGTAAAGCAGCATAAAAATAGCAAAAGATTTATCAGCAAAATATTTCAGATTTATTATTATCATTTTTAAGAATCGGAGCTCATACTCTCGGACATTTATTCAACGGTTTATTGTGTTCACTCTTTGCTAACTGTGACAATAATGTTATTTCTCGATTGATGAGGGTTGTTTGTTCCCAGGCAGCCCCATCATGAGAGCCTAGAGGGTATCTCCCTTCCCGGTTCGAAGGAAAGCAGCCTGGTGACCGTCGTAAACCGGAAGGAGCCAGCCAAGCGCAGCCGGGTGTTACTGAATCTGAGGACGAGGCAGATCTGGGAGGAGGTGCTGCGAGACATGGGGCAGGCGATCGGAATGCGCAAGGTGTCACGCATGCTCACTCCCTGGGGAGAAGAGGTAATGCATTCATTTTCAGTTGATCATTCTCAGTCACTCCAAAAATTCAGTAGTATATTGCCTTCTCTGATTCCTTCAGTGAATAGCCCTGAAAAGTTGCTTACAAGAGACAGCCACGGATTTCAAACATGACCCTGTGGTCATACCCCAGTCATATCTTCAACTTATGATATATCATCAAGTGATGGAATTGATGATTGTGAAGATTCGATATCCAACTTCTGCTCCACGCCAGCCCTTTTATGACCGGTTTCCACTTTCACGAATTGTTTAGAGGGGGGATGATAGTATATGTGTGGAATGGAATGACCAGCACTGCTAAATTATTTATAACAAGTTTTCCTACAAGCTATTTATAACAAGGTTTCAAAACTTCCATAAAATGCTGGCTATCCATCATATATAGACAGAGGCTATGGTATCAGGGGGGCAGTTGCTCCCTGTAGGCAGCCTCTTGCCCCCCCCCCCCGTCGGTGAGCGATTGAGAGTTTCGTCGGCAAAAGTGTTCACCACTTCAGGACGGTTGTAGAGAGAGGCGCATTATCGAATATGATTATTTAAAAAAACACCTTAAAGTACTGTAAACAGTCGAAATATCCAAGAAACGATTAAAGTGTTTTGACTATATTTGGCAAAATAATCGATAGGGTGGCAGGTCTATAATATCCCCTATTTTGTGGACAATTTTTGCTAAACCGACTAAGAACTGAATGCATTGGATGTCGAAGACGTTAAGTTCGCAAATTTTCAGACATCTGATTTATATGTCATTCATTCAGCTTATGGTTTGTATTACTTTTGGCAATATAACCGATAAGGTAACAAGTAAATAAGCTATCGATAAGGTGATAGGCTCATTTTACTGGCAATTTTTGCTCAGCCGACTATGAACTCAGTGCGGTGAGTGTCGAAGAGTTAAGTTTCAGATATTTGATTGAAATATCTTTCAGTTTATCATTTAGCTTATCATTTGCACTAGTTTTGGCAATATATCCGATAAGTGAATAAGATGTCGCATTCTTCCGACAATTTTTTGGGTGGCCAACTGTGAACGGAATATTATGAATGTCGAAGACTATATCCTCAGATTTTCAGACGTTTGATTCAAATGTCATTCATCAAACTTCTAATTTGCATTACTTTTTGCAATGTAATCGACAAGGCGACATGTGAATAAGACAAAAGTCATGTCGCATTTTGCCAAAAAAATTTTGATCGATCGACTGAGAATTCAATGCAGTGGTTGTCGACGACGTTAAGTTCAAATTCACAGTCACCTGATTTAAATGCTATGATGTTCATTCAGTATATAATTTATACTATATTTAGCAGAATAATCAATAAGCAGGTCAGTAAATGAGACGTCACATTTTTCCCGACTAATTTTCGTCCCTCAGCTAAGATTTTATCATAAATTATGGAAAAAAAATTGTTTCCATCGGACACTTCGATTATCTGTTAGTGGAAATATTAGGGAAATTGATGCCTTTATAAGTATTGAATAGAACGATATTCTTTTTCCATGATTCATCATTTAAATTCAAGTTCTAAAATCAATCGTCATCTTATTCATCTAATTGTTACTTCCTCGGTAACGAATTGGTAAATTTATTTTATTCATTTCACTATGAGAATTGTCTAATTATAATTTAGTTAACGGTTAAACTAAATAATTTAATAAAACACACTTTTTTTCCCCACTCTTGTGCATATGCATGAAAAAGAGTTACTTTGCTGTAGCCAAATTATGTGAATTCATTTAAAAACATTAAGTAAATAAATTATATAATTGTAAATTAAGTTTATTTAACAGTAAAGTCTCTGTTTTCTTTCGCAATCTAATTTATCAGTGTACAATTATTACATTAAAGAAATATTACTGACTGCAACTGACGACAAAAAAATATTTGTGGTATGGTAGCTTTTTAGCTACACAATGAGTTTATCCAAATATGCACTAAGTTTGTTAAATAAATTACAACCTAGCTTCTTCAGATTCTGCATTCAATATTATGACTATGTAATCGGGGAACTATAGTTTTTATTTATTTGTTTTCTTTCAATTGCTATTCGTGGAAAAAATTATATGATTTCAGATGCTTCTAAATTTTTAGTAGACTTTAAATAAAGACGTCTTGATGATTAATAAAATAGTTATGCATAGAATATCTATATTCAATGCATTAATCCCTTGACATACAATTTTACTTAACTTCTTTATTAGATGGCAGATCTTATTTGGGACAATTATTATTATTTTAATCCCTAGAATAATATAAGGACATTTGAGGTAATGATGCGTTTTCAAGTGATTATTGCCTCTTAAATCACTTAATACTTTCACTTAATTGCAGATTTAAAATTAAAAATTTAGTAATTCCATACGCGAGTCAAACTCCTTATTTATACGAAGGGATTAAGAGAATCCAATGAATGCAACTGAGGGGATAAAACTCACTTTTTGGGAGTAATATTTTCTTGCACTAATTTCGAATTAAAAAAGTACTTAACCATAAGAAGACGTTCCTAAAAATGAAGATAGGGGAATTTATATTCAAGATTTAATTGTTTCTTATTAAAATGCATTGGTTTCTTAAGCCTGAATATATATTAAAAAATAAATACAAGGGTTACTTATACTAACGGTTAAATAGTCCATTTTTCATATTTTACATAAAATATTAATTTTTTTTTCATATATATTTGTAAAAATTTTTTTCTCTAGCTTTCTTAAGAAACAACATCATTGTATCTTTTCCGCATTCAATATTGTTCGTATCTGAACTATAGTAAATTTGTGCTGAGCTTGCACACTTATTCTCCTGGGATTCGAAGCACCTCTGAATTCCTGCTTGTTATTGCAATCCTTATTTAACAAATATTTTTGGTAGGGAACTATGGTAAAAAATCGATATTTGGCGAAAATTTATTAATTTATTATTTATTTTTAAAAATGTTTCTTTTAAAAAACCTTTTTGTTTCAACATTCATTTTATATAGCTTTTGATATAAGAAAATTAGAGCATGCGTTTGTTCATTTAGCATGACACAATCTGTGTTTCTATCTAAATACTACAAACTAGAAGGCAATATAACCACATTTTTTCTAAAATTAGAAATTAAATCTCAAGAGTCTCATAACTTTAATTTAATTATATTAACGTCCCGTTTTAAAGCAACGCTAAGGCTATTTTGGGACGGACCTCGAGGTAATATAACGAGAACGGCACTTGGGCTGGCAGTCCCCTGCCCACATCACACCAGCGGGAGGGCGTTTGGCTCCGATGGATTTAGCGTGCAACACGCCCGCTTTCACGATGCTTCTTTGTTGGAAGCGGATCTCGAACCTGAGGCTCTCCGGTTCCGAGGCCGATACTTTACCAACGGACTATCGCGGACCCCAAGAGTCTTATAAAGTAATCGATTCAAATATTGATAATTTTTTATGGCAGTAAAAGAAACTGAGATCATTTTTTTTTATAAATACCTTTGTAAAGTTTTAACAGTGAAAGAAAGAATCAGTATTTGAATAAAAAAGAAACTAAATAATACTGGATTTTCTTTAATTAAATGTAAAATTAATTATTATGAGTGGTTTTGAAGCCAAATTAGAGATATTGTGCTTGCCCCCTGTCGGATTTGTCTTGTCCCCCGTCAGCAAATCTCTGCCGCCGCCTCTGTATATAGAGGGTGATGATAATTAAAATTGCACTTTTAAAAAGCTGTAAAAAAAAGGTCCATAGGTCAGATTGACTTGATATTTCATCAGAATATACGTGAAAGAATGGGAATTTGTTTCGCGAAAGAAACAGAAAGTAGTTCAAAATCTGACTGATAAATGGCTAGATCATCATAAGATTCTAAAAAAGACTGTTTAAAAAGATATATTAATTTTAAGATGCTAACTATACTATGTGATCTGCATCCCGCAAATGACCCTTGTGATAAATGGCTGGGAACATGCAGTTTCTGTTATTCTGCGTCTGAGAAGGTAGTCACGACTATCGCTAAAACATCAATCTTTGTTTATGAAGTTTTTTACATGAACAGTGTTGTATTGAAGAAATTGCGGACATTAAAAAGTTTTAAGAAGTGGCTCTGATCCGATGTACTGCATTCGGTCTTAAGAAGATGATTGATAAATTCAAAGAGATTAGTTCGTTTGACGTGAAATGTGGAACAGGGAGGAAAGCAATTGCTTCGACGTCAATAAAGGATATGGCTAGAGCTTTAAAAGAAGTAGTATTTTGGGAACGTCTAGCACACGAGAAAATTCTTGAACACAAAATTTCATAGAACATCCTGCTGCCAAAATCACTTATGTTCGCAAGTTGCTTTCTGCTGACCTCCCAAAATGAAAAGCTTTTGCCCTGCAATTTCGTGCTCGAATAGAAGTGAACAATGCACGGTCATGGAACATTTTGCAAACAGATGAAGCTCCTACTCAATATTTTAGAATATAGGCAAGAGAGATTTCGTTCTAAAGGGAACCATTGTCTCTTCATTTTCAAAAGATCACGCTGTGTAGTGAGAGTTTACAACAAAATTTAACATTGGCCCTTTTTATTTCAAGGAGATTCGTCCTTCGGGTCCTGTAACCTGTACAATCAACAGGCCATATTATTATGAATCTCTTTTGCGCAACTAGCGCATTCTAGTACTTCAACAGCGCAGATGTGTGGAAAGTATATTTTTATGCAAGATGGCGTTCCTCTACACATTGCAATACCAATGAAGCAGCAATGAATTTTGGAAATGACAGAATTATCAATCGCCATTTCCAAACAGCCTGATCACCATAATCACCTCACCCTACCCCTTGTGATTTCTGTCTATGGGATTACCGAAAAGAAATTGAGTACGGGGTTCCAATTGCGAACTTAGGTGATCTGAAAACTCGTACAATCATCATTATTACCATTGAAACACTCCGATCTGTTGTGGAACATGTTGTTTTGTGCTTTCAGTTGGTAGGAGAATACGGTGTTTTACATATTGAAATTTCTTAAGCAAGTCGTCGCCGATTTCCTCTTCTTGAAGATTTCATTTACTTACTATGTTTCCCCATTTTTTCTTCTTCTTTTTTTTACTGTTTTTGACATAGGGACAATCAAAGACCGGTTTCATTTTTGCTTTTTGTGGGTGTTTGATCTAAGGAAAGCTAAGAACTAATGTTTTTCCTATCCTCTGTGTTATTACCTAGTCGTGATGAATGGGCTTTGAACCAAGAGTGACACAGTAACATGTCATGCCTTTTAATTAACATCTTAAGACTGCACAGTGCCACTTATCGGTACATTATTTAACTATTTATTTTTATTTTTCAAAACGAATTCCTATTGCTTCACATATACTCAGATGAAATATCAGGTCATTCTAATGAATGTTTTTTACAGCTTTTTGAAACTGCAACTTTAATTATAACCACCCTGTACTTCACATCCTTCCTTGAAATTAATTGGCCATCGTTTTGACAATTTTTAGCTTTTTTCATGAAACTTCAAGGAGTAATGGGAATCAGTGATATTTTAGTTTCGATTAGTTTTCATCAGTGATATTTAGTTAGATAATAAGTAGTTAAGACAATTCCGACATCTCAAATTGTCGCTTCAAAATCACAATTATTTTCTCTCTCTTTAACTTTATAAAGTTATATAATGCGGTAATTTCTTAATGCAAAAAGAATGCAATAGGGTGAAGGAGTTTCCTTTAGAAATTTTAAGTCGATGCCCGTTTCTTTCTAATTTTACGATGGGTATCTTCCGATAAAAATAGTTTATGAAATGTTTTTGAAATGCTGCGGATAAATCTACAAAAATAGATATATTTATGGTGTTTTATTAACATGAGCTTTAAAGATCAGGAAAGAGACCAAAAAAAGAATATGTAGTTTAAGAGATCGTTGCGCATTATATGAAACACTTGGTAGCTGCTTGCGAAAGAAAAACAGTGGGTAATGAAACCAAATCCGACATTCGTGTTCCAAAATGGGGTTTTAAAATTTCTCAGAAGAAGTTTTTCTTTCATGTTCATAAACATTTGTCAGTAAAAATAGTCGAGAAGTACGTGTTGATTCTCGAATTGCGTAGCGTTTTAATTAGCATAGAGTTTTTAAATTTCCATTTAATCATTCTTCATTCGTAACAGAGGATCATTTATAGACTATTCAGTTACGGAATCCTCATCTTTTTTATAATAAACTAATTTTCTATTGAAAATGCTGTATTTTATTTAATTAAATAAGCCAACAAGGGAAAGAGGTGCCATCGAAAACATAATTTGCGAGATATCAGAAGAGGATTTGTAAACGTTTTTCCGATTGTTGAAAAATCGTAAATATTATGCATGAAAGATGAATAATTATTAATAAATAAGAATTAGTTAAACATGCTATACTATAAAATTTTCTCATAAATGAATGCAATAATGTTCTACAATTAAAAGTATTTTAAACTACACCTTCATGACTTTTTTGTACTACAACTGCAGGTGCATACATTTTGTAAAACAGAGTGGAAAATAATGTCGATATAATCAAGGAAATTTACTTTGATGATGAATTTCTAATTAAAATAAGATAGAATATATATATATATATATATATATATATATATGTGTGTGTGTGTGTGTGTGTGTGTAACATTATTTTTTGTAAAGCAGAATGCAGTTTGAAGACAGTGAAGGGACTTTTTACATTTTTAAATTCTTTTTAATCCATCGGGAAAGCATTATTATTTACAAGCAAACGCGCGGACATTGCGCGTCCGCCACAGCGCGCTGCAAAAACAGAAGTGGGGAAGAAGAAATAAATTATCCCTCGTCTTATATAACATGAGATATGGATAGGGAAAATATTATTTTATAGTGCTAATACATTAGTAAGATTCTGATAGGGATTTCTGATGCATGTCAATCACATGTAAGGAAACACAGGGATCTTTTAAAAAGAATGTGCTTACTGGACAGTTTTTTACCCCTTCACGCCGAGCGTGTGAAAGTTAGACTTTTAGCTGACTCTGCAATTCAACAAAGCTTCTCTTGAATTAATTAAGTAGAGACAGTGGAATTGGATCACGAAATAAGAGAATATTTTAGAATAAAGTTACTATGGGTTATGTTGAGATAAAATCTTGAAAATTAATTAAATTGAAATTAGAGTTAAAATATCATTACATATATATATATATATATATATATATATATATATATATATATATATATTATTTCGTTGAAACTTACCTACCTGAAGTACAAAATCAATTATTATTTTTATTAGTTAATAATTAAGATAATCAAAATTGAGTGATAAAAGGTAAAATTTAAACAATACGAGATACTTAACTAGACAGTGAAATATAACACCTGCACCGACAAATGGCTAATGTTCTTATTTACTTCGGAATCGGCTTCTTTGATGAGAAAGGACTGAGGAAAAATCTGCTTTCTGCCGAAACAAGGATAATGAATTCTGGTATGCTCTTATTTAACTCCATGAAATGTATAACGCTAACTGATGATCCCATCTAAAGTAGCCAATGTGTATCTGCATCCCTTGAAAATAGCGAAGAAACTGGACGAAGGATCCAAAGAACTGCAATAGATGATTCATTTTGTTGACAGTGGCGTTGTGACTGAAAGGCGGGCCCGTGGTGGCAAGGTCTCGGCTTGTGAACCGTAGGGTTTCAGTTCGAGACCCCATTCCACCGAAGAACCGACGTGTAAGGGGATCTGTTGCACGATAAATCCGTCAGGGCCAAATGTCCTCCCGTTGGTGTGGTGTGGTGTGGAAAGTTGAGTGCCATCTCAGGTGTCGCCCTCGTCATCTGACCTCAGTTCAAAATTAAGAAATCCGTCCCAAAATAGCCCTAGTATTGCTTTAAATGCAGACTGCATAGTTTCTGATGTTGCTACTACTACAGTAAATTCCTAAAAGACTCGCGTTCATTGTTACATATGAGATACTTACTAACATTATAAACCGAAAGATGAGGGGATATAAATTATCAGAACCCGATTCTCAAGGAGCACCTTGGAGCAAGATTTTACTGTTTTACTTTCAAAAAGTAGACTGTGCTCAGATTACCATTTACGCTTCCTAAGAAAACTGACGAAGGCAGGGGACGTATTACGCCGCAGGCACTAGTTATGCCGCTGCTAATTAGATGCATTTAGATTTATAAGCTGCCTGATTTATAAACATTAGATTCATAAACGTTTTTTTTTCTTACAATTCTGTAGGTATTTTTCTGAATTAGAAAAATCAAGAAATGCGAAAATGTCACACGATCTAAAAGGAGACCCAAATAGCCCTATAATTGAAGCTCTACCAAAGTTTTCCCCCAATTGAGAATATTCAGTGAAATAGTGTTTTTTCAAATTTATCTGGAAAATGAAGAGTATTCGAAAACACACACTACTGATGATGTATCAGGAGTTTTCATGACTGTTTCTACTAATAATAAAGGTATTTGTGCATGTATGTGTTGGCATTCTACAGATATAAAACATTAATGAGAATATGATGTGTGTGTTGGCGCTCTATAGTCATGACCATTTGACCTACAAAATTCGGCAAGTTTGTACTTTGGAGAATAGGAATATGCACCTCAGAGTAATTTTTTTAAAGGTTTAATTAAAATTCTATTAAATTAGAAATTAAGCGAAATTTTGGGATATTTCTGTGATAACGTATGAAATGCAATATTTTCTAAAAAATAAATGTGAAAAAAAATTGTGGGGTGAACTTTTAAAATAATATTATTAATTCGATAATAACATACAACAACATACAAAATGTCTATTCTAATCGGGTTCCAAAAATAAATTTCTAAACAGTTATAATTAGGCATATTAGAGCCAATAAATGTTCCGACAAAGTTAAGAAATTTATATTTTTATACTGACAGCAGTTCTATTATTTTACTCTTGAGGAGACATTAGCATTTTAAATGAAAAAAAAGGACCACTCTATTGCAACTAAATTTGTGTGAGTTACGTTAAATATTTGTATCTTTTAAGAACGTGCCATATCTTTAAACCATTCCATTGAATGTCTAAAAGATGAGACCCCAATTAGCGTACAAAGGCTTCCCTGAGGATGTTAGTCTAAAGTTATGAAATTTTTGATTATTCTAAAATAAAAATATTCAAAACTTCATAACATGGTCAGATTTGATAGTAGAGGAAAGAAATGGGTTTAATAAATAAATTTAAAATTTGGATTATCAAGAATATTTTACTGAATATGACTCCTTACATCCAAAAAATGTATAAAATTTAAATTTTATAATTTTTTTTGCAATTCTTTTATTTGTTGAAACAAAATAAAAGATTATTATTTTCGTCATTTAAATCATTTTGAAATCAAAACTAAAAACTAAATTTTATCAGGAATCAGAGAAATTTTTATGGAATAATATTTTGAGATACTGCACAAATTATTAAAAAAAATTTCTGTAGTGCCATATAAAAGTAGCCAAATAAAACTTCAGTTTTGAATGATTCGGCTTTTTGTATTCATATTTTTAAAAAATGTGTTTAGTTTCAACAAAAAAGTTTTTGTATTAATTGAAATTTAATCACCTCCATTTCATTTTATGAAATTTCAGTTCAAATTTCATAAAAGCTGACAGAAACTTAGATTCACTGTACAGTGAACAGAACGGCGAAAGGCTTCTATAATAATATTATTATATGAGCTAATAATGTATTATATGAGATAATAATAATCAAAATTTAAAACAAAAATCTATTTTACTGAAAAAGCTATTAAGAGATCAAGTTACGTAAAATATTTAATTGAAAATTTTAGTGAGCCAGTGAACCAGTTGATCAGGAAAGGCGGCTAACAATTAAAATTAGTTTCATCGGAGCAGTAGTTGGGTTTGTAGAGCAAGTTCTTTATTATTTTTTACCTTTTATTTTAAATATATAGATTGAATTAAATTCTATAAAATACTCTCCGCACTTCATGAAATTAATATTTTTGAAGTCACCAATTTTTTTGTTAATAATACATTGTTTATCGAAATTATTTTTTGATTTTGCATTATTCAATACACATTTCAATTAAAAATAATTTAAATGAAATTCGAATCTTTTTAACAAAACATTGCTTACAGAAAATGGCTCAAGAATAATAAGAGTAATGTAAGCTCAGATAAATTGGAGTAATTCATAACGATTTAGGGTTAAAGTGAAAAGACAAATCGGTGTTTAAAAAATGGAATTTAATGACTTTTAACGGAGTTTAAATGAATTTTAATTTGAATATGAATTTTCAACTAAAATTCAAACATAAAATTAATTTCTGAAAATCTATTCTCTTTTGAAAAATGAATTGAAGCAGTTGAGTTTCAGATATTGGTATTTTTGCACTAATATATAGATGAATATTAATGACAAATTTAACTTCAATTTTCAACATTTCACTGAAAACTGATTTGATAAAAATTCGTAAGAATCAGAAGTTTTTTTTCCCCGAAGCCTGCAGTTTTGTCAAAGAAATTACGGATGTCAAAGCATCACAAGTTTTTATACTACCATGTAAATATTTATTATTGAATGTTTTCAAATCATAAGTATAAATCTATATCTATATTTATAAATAAAGCTCAATGTGTGTGTGTGTGTGTTGGCGCTCTACAGGCCAGGTCATTTGACCTACAGCTACCAAATTTGGTGCATGTATACCTTAGAGATCGGGAATGTGCACTTGGGGTCCCTTTTTTTGAATTTTTAATTAGAATTTTAATTATTAATTAAAATTAACTTTCCCGCCAAAAAATCTTCCATTTTCCCCACCACCAAGTGAGTAAGGCTTCAGTTTTTTTTTTTTTCCAACAGTAATGAGGCTAGGGTTAACATTTCTCGGCCGATTATTTCAAACGATTCTGTTTATTTTCTTAATGTTTTATGCATTTAAAATTAAACATTGTTAATTAATCGATCTTTTAGATTCATTCTGAAGTACTTTTGAATTAAAATAACACAGAATAAGGGAAATTAAAAATGTCTAATCTGCATAGCGTTACCTCAACTGGCGTAGAAAAATTCATGCATTTGCGTTACCGTAACTGGCGTTGAAAATTCACGCACGCGCATTGTGTTCTGATTGTTGACAATATTATCAAAGGATGATTCTTGATTTAAATAATCTTTAGATTAGTTGCGTGCTTTTGTAATTAAATTGTATTTATGTTAGTCATATATTTTTTGTATATGCTTATAGTTTTATGTATATCGTTTTTTTAAGTAGTTTTTTAAACCTGTTTTCGACCGATTATTTTAAACTATTCATTTGATTTTCTTAGTGTTTGTGATGCATTGCTTAGTGATGCATTTAAAATTCAACATTGTTAATTAATCGATGTGTTCATAATGAATCTGAGAAAATTTTGTTGAGAAATTCTTGAGATATTACATAAATTAAGAAAGATATTCTTTAGTGCCCATAAAGTTTAAACGCTCAGTGACTCTGTTATCAGTAATCATATTATAAAAAAATGCTTTGTTTCAGTAAAAAATATTATTATATTAATTGCAGATTAATTCTTTCCACTTTAATTTAAAGCATAAATTCTACGAGAGTTAACAGAAAATTAGGGAGATACATATTACGTTATGACTGAAGGTGACTGAAGGTGACTATCAAAATTTGAAGTTTTAAAATATTTTGATGAAGAATCTATTAAAGTAGGAATTGCTTAAAATATTTAATTATTAAAATTTAAACGAACATTAAGATTGGCGAACCAGTTGGTCGCCAAAGGCGGCTAGTTAGAAATAAATTAAAGCTGAAACTATTTATCTTTGTAATTTATGAAATTGTACAGAAATTTAAAACTAAAGTACAACTATTAATTGCTTTTATGGCTTTTAAAAGTTTAGAATATCATAATTAATATTAAAATAATATTATGTTTTTAAATTTTTAAATTACCTTTAATTAAATTCTTTCGTCATTAAAAAGTATGACGAAAGAATAATTGATATGTTTTCATTTTTGTGCAAAAACAAATATTTATTCTCTTAATTCTTGGAATATTATTTAATTTTTAGAAGAAAAATAAATATAAATAGGAATGCGATTTTTTAAAATATTCAGAATTACTTAAATTAAATTAACAATTTAAAGACGTAATTTCAATTAATATGATAATCATTTTTAGTATGGAAAAATAAAGGTTTTTCTCTTAATACTTGAATTATATATATATATATTTTTAAAAAAGGGTAAAGATATGGACGCGTTTTTCTTTAAAAAATTATTTAAATAAAATTACAGTCAGTTTAATTAATACGTAACTTCACTATTTTATCAATCAAAAATGAATGTTCCCAAAAATAAATGCTCATTCACCTAATACTTGAATCCTAATTTTATTTTTAAGCAGGAAAAATAATTACTATTATAGCTTGAATGATAATAAATGTTAATTAAATTACAGACATCATAAAAATATTTCATTCATTTTTTATTATGCGCAAAAGACAGAATGGTAATTATCGTAAAAACATTTCAAACATGTCAAGATATATCTTGACATCTTGCACAATTCATAAATAATGATTATTTACAATAGAAACCTTAAAAGAATCAAATTAAAACATATTACATTTACTTTCTAAAACTATTTGTTTTTGTTTTATAAAATTGGACAGCGCACAAAGGTTATCGTCTGTTACTACAAATTTTGAGCCATCTTCCTGTGCATTTCATAACTGAGCACCTGCTTCCTACTATTTCTTTTCTAATATTTATGTTCAGAAGTTTGCCGATATAATTTTATTAATTTCAGTTGCTCTCTTTGATTCCCGATATAAGTTCATCTTCGTTAAGATATGAGAAATAATTTATCATTATTAAAATCCAAAAATATAAAACTTTTAATGATTTTTAGATAAAATAGTTATTTTGAAATATTTTTTTAGTTAAAATTATATTTAGAATTATTTTAACACTTAAAAAATTTATAATTATAATCCAAGATTCATATAAATGAACATAATTATTTTTCTTTTAAAAATAAGTTATAACTTACGTATTAAGAGAAAATGCATTTATTTTTTTCATACAAAGATGCGTATCGCATTAATGAAACCATCTTTAAATTGCTAACTTAATTTAAGTAATTCCGAATATTCAAAAAAAAAATCCCACTCATATTTATAATTATTTTTCTTCTAAAAATGAAATTATAATCCGAGAATTAGGAGAATAAATATTTATTTTTACATAAGAATGAAAAACATACTAATTAAAACTGTTCGTAAATTGTTAAATTAATTGGAAATAATTTAGAGAAAAGAAAAACAAATTAAAAAGCAAAAAATACTAGCCCAAGACCGAACTCGGATCTTTTGAATTCTACGCGAGGGTCTTATCCACTATGCCATTAACGCCACGGCAATAAGTATACTGAAAATTTAAGACCCATTTTTCTCGAAATTGACTGGCTATTGCGCTTTAATATTTCTGTGAATGGGCATTCTAAATGTATACCACCATGATATACTGAATGTATACTGAATCTCTTTCCTATTTTCAACCTCCTCCTATGCCCTCCTCTCGTAAGTTATCAACGCAATACCTGCCTATACAACGCCTTTTTCGATACAATAAATGTATTTAATGTTTTATAATTACATCATTTTTAAACCTAAGTGACATTTATTTCAGAACTACTTAATAGGAGATATCCTGATGACAGAACATAGTTTGTCATCAGGATCATCGATTATAATTGATTTCTCGGAAAAACAATTGGAGCTTTCAATATTATTCATGGTATTTCTTTTTTTTTCTTTATCGAAATAAGAATCAAAATGTAATACTCCAAATATTTAAAAATTCAACTCACCATAAATTATCATTAAAGGAGTAACCGCAGAGAAATGATCTTCCTAAAAGTTTTTCCCTTTTTCTCTCAACCAAAATTGGCAGGGGATGAGCTCTGTGATCTAAAAGTGGAGAGATGACGAGCTATAAAAGATCCGCCACATATCGAGGCTTCGCATTTTATCTTGAAAGATTATATTATGAATATTATTATAGACTATAGTAATATAGAAAAGATCATAGCATATGCGGGGTAGATTTCAGTGATGACTCACATTTGAAGCACGGCTTGAAATGTCATTCGTCATTAAACTTTCATTCTTTAAATTAGGTTACTCTTTCAGGTGCGGAGTTTCTCACATTTGAAAAATGATTTTGGAGATGTTGAAACGTTTTACTTAGATTCTAGCTCCAACAGAACGATTCCACGACGATCCAACAGCGATACTAATATGAGAAGTAAGTAGACGCAAAAAATAGCAATAAATTTTCGATTTAACTTTAAAAAAAGAGAGAAATGGGACTATATTGCAGTATATTACCGCAATTGGTCGCAATCTTGCAAAACAAAAGTGACATAGATATTTTTGTCTTGACAGCATAAAAAAATGCAGAATTGGGAATGCATGAAGCATTACAAATTCTGCATTTTCACCGTTTTAATTATGTTCCGAAGTCCATCTTGCGAATGGATAATTAAAATTAACTCCAGTTTTGTGCGTTGAATTTTTTTCCGGTGTTGTATTTTTTTCTTTTAGACACACGCACAGTTTTTCGAATACTGTGTCAGCGTCATTTTACCTCTAAGTTTTTAAACAATCACATCTTATTTATATTCAAATTTTTAAACAATTGCATTTCATTTTAAGGTTTCTCCTAGGAAGAAAGCTGTCCATAATTTGTAACTAATTTTTTGACCCAAATAAGTTGCATTTCATACACAGAATATGATTTTCAGTTGGAGTAAAGGCAAATTAGCTAATATCTTTTAATGACCTTTTATGCATTTAATCTTATTTACATTCCATTCATATAAAAATTAGGTACACCATAGATAATAATTTTTTTGCATAAAAAAATGGTAACTATAAAAAAAATCAACATTATATATATATATATATATATATATATATAATTTGTCATAATTAATTTCACAACTTCTTAATTTAACCCATATTAACATTTTTTGATCCACTTTTTTTATTTAATTAATGTAACAACACGCTCTGTAAAAATGCTATCTCAGCATTTCCTCACGTTCCGAATGAAGGAATAAAAATTCTTAATGATTGTGACATTCCTTTAAAGATACCTAAATTTCCCTATCCTAAATTTACATGTGTCAAAAAAATTCCCTATCAAAATCTCTTTATAAAACCAATGAAGGGATAATTTCGGTCTCTTTTGCTCTTCTTCTCTTGTGTCGCAATGTATACTGACGTATCGCTTACAGTTTTTTTATCTGCACCTATTATGCCTCTCGGGGTGGAATAAATCATAGTTTAAAGGTTTCAAAAGTCTCTTCTCTTCGGCGACGCATATGCCAAAATATATTTGCGTACATACATGAATAAAAATATTTTAGCTTCTATAAAAATGAAAAATGGTCTAATAAAAACAACGAAATTAAATTTTTATGTTGCCCTCATACAGAATTTTTTTACATTTTTCTATAAGGATAAACGTTTCATGCTTCTATCTGCCAAATTTGCTGTGATTATTGAGAAGTACGCAAGAAGTTGCAAGTACGCAATCAAGAGCATTACTTGTGACTTAAACACAGGCTTTTTGAATTCGTCGGTAAATATCCACAGAGTGTATACTGCCAAGAGCAATTCATCTTTAAGTTCAAACATAATACAGTACACATCAAAACTAACTGAATATATCGATCAGTTGTTGTATCACTGTTGTGCAAAATGGAACCAACCAAAAAGTTCTTAAAAATGCCAGACCACACAGGCATTGAAAATGACCTACTACTTGTATGAAGAATGGATTTTTAACTTTCTAAAAGTGATGATTTTGAAAATTAAAGCTTCTATCTCAATTGAAACTATATTCGTCTATATAAATTGCCTTTTTCCGGAAGGGATTTGACTTTACCTAAGATAGGAACCAATTGTTAAATTCTAGACGTCGATAGTGCTGTCACACGGACTATACGAATAGTGCGTGGATGCCAGATAAAACGATAGGATGATCTTTGCGCTGTCGGTGTTGAATTCCGGACTCACCATCCGCACCCTAGCATAAGGGTAACTAAAAAAAAAAAAAAGCCAAAATGTCGATTTCTGCCTTAAACGCTTAACACCTATTCCTTCACGTTCTTCTCTGGGAAATAATAATCCTTCAGTTTTGTAATCTCTAAACTGTTTTGTAATCACACGACATTGAAGGATGCCGGCAATTCAAAAAACGACTTTTGTATTCCTAAACTAGGCTGACGTTATGATTGATTATATGCGGCGGAAATCGTTAACATTTTCAAACTTCCCTTGTTACTGATGTATATCATTCTTGTAAAAAGCTCACAACTGCGGGCGAAGGGTTTTATTTTCTTGTTCGACGTTCCAGTTTTTGTCTCGGAATGTCGACTGGGATTCTGATTCAGTTTCTGAAATTTCTCTCCTCTTCCTCGTAAAGCTGAGGCTGGAAACTGCAGACCAATCAACGTGAGCAGCAAATTTCTTTCGAATTGTGACGATTGGATGATGAATTACTTGACAGATAGGATTGAAAAAGTGTCTGAAATAAATGCTCTTATCTTAACTTGTAATTATTACTTAAATAAGCATAAATCACCAAATCCTGCAGATAAAATTATGAAGCGTTGTATGTGCATAGATGAATGTAAGAGAACATTTTTATAATTGAAAATTTCATACTACAAGGAAATTTATTTAAAAAAAAAACATTTTACAATTTATCTTAATAGAAGTCAATGTTTTTTCAACCAATTGAGTACCTATTTAATGAAACTTTATAATCGGAAATATATACCTAAGTGTAGAATTTAGGCAAAAAGCTAAATCCTTCTTGGCACACCCTTTGTGTATTATATATAATTACATTAAAAATAATAACATAGCAAAGAAAGCTTACCTTTACTTTCACCTCAACAGAAAAATCCAATCTATGCATCAAAATAAAATACTAGTCTACAAACAGATATCTAAGATCTTGAATCACATACGTTGCACCAGTTGCCAAAGAATGAGGGTATGGCACCGTATCTCTAAGCTACCTTGGTTCGAGAGATATAAAAAGAAAGATTAGCAATCCATATATTCAAAATTCTGTAAACAGTGCTCGAATTTTATGAATTCGGAAGATTAATAAATAATATTCCTGTCGGCAAACGAAGGAAGGAAAAGATAGATTCTATTTTCTCCGATATAAAAAGAAAATTTCATTCCATGCCATTCCTTCCTCTCGTTTCGTAAGAATTAAAACTAAGAGAGCGCAACTACCGAGAGAACTATTTCGAGAGAGCATGCAAAGTTTAATTTAAAAGAGCCTCTCATCGTAGTCTGCCAATATGTCGATTACCTTTATATATTAATTGCAGAATTTAATTGATTATATTAATAGAAACACATTTTGTATGGTTTAATTAAGAGATTCAGGTCTAAATGCCTTTCTTCGTATTTAAGTTGTTCGGGCGATGCTTATTTACATCAATAGACCATTTCGAAACAAACAACAACAACAAAAAAAAAATAGTTTTCTTGAATAGGCATATTTTAAATAAGACTAAGAACTCCGTTGCACAGTTATTGTGTGCAGCTTCGGGTGTCATTCATATCGCTTATGAGTTTCAAATTAAACTGTAAGAACCGAACACATAAGGATGCAACAATAATGCCTTGAAATTTCTAGAATTATAAGCAGTATAAAGCAGTTTTTTTTCTCCCAACAGATGCGTCTCTGAGAATAAAAATTCCAGGTGATGGACAGAGATGACCCAGAAGAAGTGGCTCTACTCAAAAGCGTGTGTATCAGTGCTTGTACTTGGAATACAGATATATGCAGAACTGACTGTTACAATCTCATTATGTTCATCTCGATTTCCCTGCCACATTTATTTTGAAATGTCATTTGTCATCTAAAAGGGACTTACATTATTCCATGGATACTAAAAGGACAATAAATGTTATCATTATTTTTTTTTGTTGTTGTTCTTGTCTATTCCTTCTTTCTGCATTTCAGTATAAGAAGACCTTCATTTATTGGGAATCATTAAGTGCCTTGATCGTTATCATTTGCCCGCAACAGAACAATCGTTGTAAAATTTCGAGCGTTTATTTCGAATTACTTGTCTATAGATAGTTCGTCAGACTTACTGAAAGAGCAAAACTTCAATTATATTCAATGTAAGTCATAATGGTTCCTTCTGCTACGAATGGTATTCCCTAGCCAGCCAATCAGAGCCAACCAGAAATGACGTCAGCTATTCTGTTTTTCATTTTTCATACACAGTACACTCTCGATTATCTGGTTCGCGGCTATCCGGCTTCCATACTATCCGGCCTAGTCTTCATTTATCGTAATTAAATGAGGAAGACAAGGCACTGCAGTGGCAATTTTGCCAAGGCATTGGAAGCGGGCGTCTGCTACGACCCTCCTACATGTTGTGTGCAAAATACAAGTTGTGACAAGAAAAGAGCAGCGTTCTGCTCGTCGTTATTGTTTCGTCAGTGAACGGACTTCAATGGTTGCCGCTGTTCCCGATTATAACTTCAAAGTACGTACAATATTCGTAAATTGTTCTTGGGTATTGTAAATTGTTATTGGTAAAATATCCTTGAGTTCTTTTTTTTAAGCGTACCACAGTGAAGATTTCAAAATGGGTGGTAAACGAAAAACAGTTGTAGTGACTATAGGGGAGAAGTTAGCATTATACTGTGACTAGTCTTGTGTAACAGCAAAAAATAGCTTCGGAGTTAGGAAAATACGATGAGGGTCTGGAAAATAAATCGAGCAGTAATTGAAAAGTGGTGTGGTTCACAAGTACACCACTTTTCAAGTGCAACACCATATTGCAAATGGAATAAAGGTAAGAAAAACCATGCTGAAAGGTATGCGCAAAATTGAGAAACCTTTATTTTTGTGTCATGAACACTTAAGTGGAAAATAAAAAGAGAAATTAATTTTTTGAAACGTGCAGTGCAGTGCAGCATATAAATTACCATTAAAGACTTCAATTTTAACTCGACACGTTACTGGCAACTGCTTCTATGATTCACAGGGCCGCGGCAACGTTTTCACATTCTCCGTGGCTTGAGATAAATGGAGGGCTTAGTACTCAATAGGAAATGAGAAAATACATTTTATAACAGTGAGTTTTGGTATAGAAACTTTATCTTCTGGTATTGGTGGCCAAAGAAATGAGTTCACAGAACACCGGTCTTTTTGTAAACCAGCCTGCCCTTCTGCCACAATGAGCCGGATACCCGTATGTACTAAAAAATTTGTGATGTAACTTTGCGTTGTGATTAAATGTTTTATATATCAAATTCTTGTTTATTCAGAACTAGCAGTACCCGCACAGCGTTGCTCGTGACGTAACATCTAAGAGGAAAAATTAGCTTTAAATTTAAGTCTAGCCTCCACCCGATATGACATGCGCATATCACGCAAAATCAAACAAATAAAAATATATTTAGAAATTATCAAAAATAACTACAAAACAATTTTTTATAGCACACATTCATAAATATTTAGGGCTAAGCTTTGATATACAGTCATTTGGCGCCTTGCGAAGTTGGTAATTTTTCGGTGGTGCTTTGTGTGGGGTTACGTCGCCGTCATTTTTTTTTATGTTACTGTATTTCGATCTTTCCTGTTCATTTCCCTTGATTTTTTCCTGCTGCACATACTCCTTCTGCTTAGTATCATTAGTTTAGATTAAAATTTTTTACGTGCATTCCATTTTAGTGCATTTATTGATTTTTTTCTATATTTCCGTTAATTTGCTATTGCTGCCGTTCGAGCCACTTTCAGCCATTTCGCTAAAATTTGGCGATATTTTTTAGGCAAAAATGGTGGCATATCAAAGGAGTTCCATATTTAGGCTGTGAAAATGGTAAAAATAGGATATGTCCATAGACAAAACAATTCACTAAAAATATACACTAGAAAAGGTGTTTTAAAATTTAAAGATATACAAATAAGTCACTGTATCCACTGTTCCACACTTGTTTATCAACTCTGTATAAACTGATATGAAAATAAAATTCAGCTTGCTTCATAATATTTCTTTGTAAACTATATTGGCTGTTTTTCCTCCTGCTGCCAAGACAAAAGAGACAATCAGCCAAATGGTAGACTTCGCCGTGTATTTTAAATGTTGGCATAAACGTGTTCATGCACTCATAAATGAAGTCATTGGAAAGGCATTATTATACTGGCGTATGTTCTTCGTAAATTCTTTGGAAGTAGGATGTTTGTTAATAAGAAGTGAATGTAATGATTCAGGAGGTAGGGGAGAAGGGATTTCTTCTAATTTAATTTTCCCTTGTAAACAACCCATGCCTTTTGATTCATCTTTCCATTTTAAAGCTGAACAATATGGACAGACTATAGACATTGTTCCTATTGAAACCGAAACATCATTTCTGTAATCCACACATGGATCGTAATGCAGGGCGGAACACTCCTTTTCGGACCAAATATCAGGAATGTTTGTTCTTTCGCTTCTCCTCTGTCTCATATTTAAATGTCTTTCTCTGTCAGCAGAAAGGCGAAAGTCATTCTGTCTTTGTAATTCAATTGCAGTGCGATTTGAAGAGAGACGGTTACTTCGGTCAACAAAAGACTCTCCTTCCCTAAGTATGGACATTCTTTCGCTGATATTCGCTAACCGAACGTTTTATTTCTTCAACATTTTCATTATCGCGCAACAAACGAAGCGCTTTGGCATTTAATGTTCTCCGGCCAAGGTTGGATTTCTTTTTATTGGCCACAATAATTTTTGAATCGCTGTTTAAAATCAGACGTAAACAAAGAAATATCTCGCATATACATACCACAATTCCTGTTATTTGCTCATGCGCAGTATGAGGTTTTCGCACATACGCGGATAAATGAAAGCCCAGTTACTACTGTTTTACGCATGCGCGAATCGTAGTACGAAAATAATTAAAATCGTAATTATAACACTCCATTTTTTTATTTTGAAATGACTTCAATATATTAAAACTTTACCCAATAAATGCTCTACAAAATGGCACAAATATTTCCAATATCAGTTAAATATTTCTCGAGTTTTCCTGGTTCAAACATACAGACGCTTTCAGGAGACTTCATTTTATACTATAATTTTTTTCTGTGAACTTTTACGATATTTTAATGGTTATTCTGCTATTTGGAGCTGAGACAAATCCAAAAAAAATCATTAAAATCGGTACAGACGTTCTTGAGTTATAAATGGTGTAACTAACACGATTTACGACTTTGTTTTATATATAAATATTTTTAAATTCAGTTAAAACTCTGTTTACTCAGTTAAAACAGACATCGGCAGATGTCAGTCCAGCATAATTATTTGAAATATTGAGTAGCATAAAGCTATGCTACATAATTGCTTGCTTCCAAACGTGGGATACGATTTGGTTTGATATTTTGAGTCTGAAAAAAAATGGATGCGACACCACTTAAAACCAATCAAAACTGCTCCGTACGTCGCTTACGGTTTGGGCTAAGAAGATTGAAGATGAGCTAAATAAAAAGCTATGTCTTCCGAAAGAACTTTCGGTTTTGAAATCTCAAATTCGCCATAAATTTATGCGTTTGGAAAAGTGCCGAGCAGAAATAACTGATCTTATTTTAAAAGGTAAAGACACCGAAGCGGCGTATGAAGATTTTTTTTTTCTGACTGCTGAAAAATATAGAGACAGATATTTTGAGCCGTGTTCGCAAACTGAACAAGTGTCTTTGAAAGATACATCTGCGAAAGAATTTTCTGAAAAGAGAAAATTTAAGTTCCGAAGATAGAACTTAAAAAGTTTAACGGAG
The DNA here is from genome assembly GCA_026543865.1 of Argiope aurantia. NCBI lineage: Eukaryota > Metazoa > Arthropoda > Arachnida > Araneae > Araneidae > Argiope > Argiope aurantia. Next base: position 263,030 of record JAPMOR010104527.1, read on the forward strand.
ATGGTAAGGATTATGTAGCATTCTGGAGTCAATTTCGGAAAAATACACGATGACGAAAGTATTACTAATGAGGGTAAAATGTTATCTGCCATCTGTCTCAACTGTCATCATCAGAGTATCTGTTGCAAGCCGTTATGCCGAAATCGGCTCGCGTGGTGGAGAGTTTCACTGCTACAGCGGAAAATATCCGAAAGCATTCTTAAGAGAGATTCGGACGTGACGATTTATTAATGCAAATATACGTAAAGCACTTGTTATCCGTGGTTATGAAAAACGCGATCACCGGACGCTCGAAAATGGACCTAACATCTTTGTAGAAGCTAAGATACGAGCATTGGAAAGCTTAGGACGCACCAAGGAAAATATGATGAGTTTTGGTGTGTCTGGAGTCTTGTTTACCTGAAGAAATATTGATAGCTTGGGAGCGAAACAGAAGTGTGAAAGATGAAAACCGCTCATTAGGGAAATTAATGCATGTTATCTTAACTACCCTACCGTTGCGACACTGGTAAGCACTCATATTTGGACTAACACAGGTAAGAGAAATTTACTATGAATCTTTTGTAATAAGAAGCATTCTTCCAAGTACTGTTTAGAAGGTAGAAATATGTCTCTTGATGAAAAGAAAAAGTGTATTTTGAAAAACCGTGCACGTTTTTGTTGTTTCTCTGTTTCGCACTTTCCCAAGTTTTGTAAAGAAAAAAATTGCTGATGTTGTGCCAAGCCTCACCATGATTTAATGTGTGATCATCCTCAAGAAAATATTAAGTCTGATGCAATTAAAACTAATTCATTGTTTAACAGTTATAGTAAAAATAATGTATTTCTAATATGCTTTAATTATGAAAATGTATGTGAATAACAGAGTATTAACATTTAGAGCATAGATTGATAGCGTATCTCAGTATTCTTACATTTCAAATGCAATCGAGAAGCTGGGCATTAAATCAAATAATAACATAAAAATGCAACATACGACATTGAGGATGGGGAGAGAAACGCAGTGTCAAATTGATGATGTGTATGAACTGCTCATTAGTTCGTTAGATAAATAATCTTCGTATTAAAGTTTTCACGGAAAAGAGGATTTGTGGTACAATACCAAAAGTTAGTAATCCCACTGTGATTAAAGAAGGGGTATAAATTCTGTCAGATCTGCAATCTGATGATTACGAGATTGGTTTATTGATAGGAACTGGTGCTGAAGGAGTTTTGTTTTTAAATGAATCTATCAAATTGGATTCAGGTTTGTTATTAAATTAATAATATAGATAATGTAAGAGATTGTGGAAGAATAGAACGTGGTTCGCAGCCGAGTAACAAAAACACAGGACCAAAGTAATTACTCGTGTCCCGTAGCTGTTATCTGGATTATAAGCTTCACCACAAGATCATAGCAAACTTTTTCTTGCATTCTTTTTAAAATATCATATTTCTTATCTATTCCATTTCATACAGGCACATGCTGGAAAATTCATTTTTCTAAGTTCAATTTATTGTAATAGTTAACTTATTTTTTAATTTAAGCTTTTGTCAGTATGATTAAAATAACAACATTGATTAAAGCTAATTTTTCCCCCTATGCACGCGTGTCGGGCTTAAATTTTATTTTTATTTGTACGAGATAAATTACTGGAAAATATGATTAAATTATTTTTTAATTCATTAAATATAGAAACTTAATTCATAGATTAAAACGTTGGTATCGTTGAAAAGATAATTTTTGGACTTTAAGATGACGTAAAAACCATTTATGTGCAATCATAATTTCGGAAGTTATCAATAAAAGATGCCAAAATGTCCTTTAATTATTAATTAATGAGAATTCTAATTAAAATTTTTTTTAAAATGCCTCGAGATGCACATTCTTATCCTCCAAAGTATGTACGAGTCAAGTTTGGTGGCTTTAGGTCAAACAGCATACACACACACAAACCTTTATTATTAAGTAAAAGCTTATGGGAACATAAAGTAGCCCATTTGTTTTTAGATATGATTAGGATCCTGTTTATTTTGTCACCAAATTTTAGATATATTTCTATGCAAATTATTAATAATTTGCTCATATGATATTTTTAGGTTGCTTTCGTAGCTGTTCGAAAAATATTCTCCAGGATTAAAAAGACTTTAGAAAGGACTAGGTGATTTTCCCCACATTTTATTGTTTAACAAGTTACATTACTTTTCACATTTTTTCAAATTTTGCAAGAGGGAAATAAAAATGAAATTTTCCATAACATTAACGAATATGACAGTTTTTTATACGCACACTTTAAACAAATGCTTATCTTATGTTCCTGCTAAATATAAGAAAAAAAAATTACTATCTCAGTTATTGCTTGTGAAACATTCACCTTCTTCTTGTAAAAGTTGAGAAACTGAGGTAGGGAATGGTGGTATTGCTTATTAAATAGGGATTTTAGTGACAGTCTTCAATAATTAAAGTGATTCATGATTATTTTGGAATATTGTCATAAAAAAAGCGAAAGAAGTAAAAAAAAAAAAAAAAAAAATTGGAGGCCGTACCGAAAAGAGGTCACTTGCATTGTTTACTATCAATGAATCTCAACAAATGGAAGTTACTATTGTGATCAGTGTTGGCATTGGTTTCCGTAGAAACCACCTGCTGAACGCAAGCAGCCAGAGATCACAGCTGTCACGAAATACTGGAATCGATCCATCCCCTTGCATTCCTATATTCTCGGACACAGTCCACTAAATCACTGGAGACAGATACCAAAACAAGAATAGGGACAGTTCAAAGATGCGGTTTCATTTGGCAGCAGAGACCTAACTGTTATATGTAAGTATGAATATGCCGGTGCCTTACTTTTTCTTATGATTTAAAACGATAAAGTTGAACGATTACTTCGAATGTCAGGGCAAACTCTCATACCATCCATAAATATTTACAAAATTGCTTCTTTGTTTAAAGATTACACTGTTTTTTTAGCATATTATTCTTTATTCATAATAGGTGAACATAATAAACCATTTGAATTCGCAGATATGAGTTCTCTGTTGTCTGTTTATCCGGGAAAAGTCCATTGGAAAATCGAATCGGGTTTTCATTACCGCCCCAGTTCTCAGCATATTGCATTCTTCGGTTTTCAATATTAAGCGATTTATCATAAGAATTGACTGCTGAAACCTGCGCCTCCTTTCTAAATTTTATTTCGCGAAACTTGATGCAATTCATGTAAACCTGAAAAAATACCAAAAATTCTATTGATTTAGGAATCACTCAAAAATTCTATTGAGAATGTCAAGAAATGGCTCCTTCTTAAGGTAACACGTGAGTCATCTTCAAATTAAATCATAATCACAGAGCTAAAATTGAGGAGTATGGATGATGGTAGAAAAAATCCCAGCAATCAAAAAAGTCGCTCACGAATTGTCCTGGGCAGTCCAATGCAAAAAGCCATTTGGGACCCTAATTTTTGTGGAGTCAAAAAATATATATACAAACACGAACACATATCATTATTGCATGTTTTTTTAATGCATGATTGAATTGTTGCTATTAACTATTTCAGAAAAATTACAATTTTTTGCAATCTTTTTTCGATGCTTAGTATAACAAGTGCATTTAGGCGTTCTAAACACATGCTTGACCGAAGATAATTCTATATTAATTTTAATTTGCTGAAAGAGCGCTCAGCACTTGCTATAGTAACTGGTAACGTAAAGAAACGTTTTAACGCAGTTAATAAATTGAGAAATAACTCATTACAATTATTTATTTAGTATGTATTGCAATATGTCTTGTGAGTTATTTACATCTTTTTCATTCAAAATCAAATCCCATAGTAAACAAATTTCCTGGATTAGGTTTTCATCTACATCTTTGTTATAAAACTTCACAAAGCTTTTGGAACATTTCTCTAATTCAAGTTTTTATACCAGTGATTAAGCTGAAACCAGAAATAATATTTGGTATACTTTTAAATCCATCTTCTATTTGTACAATAACAGTATCAATTGCATTGTTAAAAAAATAACACCTTAATTCCTCTATGGTGTTTTCCATAACTTCGTCGTTGGCTAATTCGGAATATAATCTTTTCCGAATTCGTTTTGAAGGAAAATGTTATGAAATATTCAAATTATGTGTTAGCACTTTTGCTTCGTCTAAAAATGTGTTACATTTTGTTCTTAAATTTTGGATTTCAGTTTTAATTTTATTGACTAAATTGAAAGCCAAGTTCAGAGCAAATGTTTTTGCTTGAAATATTTTATTGATAGTGTTAATTTTATGTTTAATAGTGCGAACCATACTATTAAACATAAAATAAATGCCATTTCTTGTATTACATCTAATAAACGTATACCGCTGTATTATCGTTACTTACGTCAATAAATTCTTCTAGGGGATTACAAGTTTGTTTAAACTGTGTATGCACTGTTATAACCGAATCTATTTTGGCTTCCCAAAGAAGTGTCACATAATGGATTAAGAGTAATGTATAAATGCTTTTCTAGAATTTGCCATCTTTTTGTAGATGCAGAAAATAAGCAATATAAGCGTTGCAATATCCCCCCAAAAATTTTTACAATATATACTGCTGAAAGTATCAGCACAAATAAATAAATTAAAAGAGTGTGATAGGCAAGGCACATAAATTGCGTGCGGGTTTCGAGAAAGTATTCTAGACTGTATACCTTTATATTTCCCTTTCATGTTGCTACCATTGTGACATGCTTGCCCTCTACAATTCATAATATCTAAGTCAAGCTTACCTAATCTTTCAAATAGAGTTTTTGCTAGTCCTCCTCCAGTCACATCAGTTACTTCAATAAACCCTATAAATGACTCATTGATAGTTAATCTTTTCTCTTCAAAATTTGCATACTTAATAATGATTGAAGTTTCTTTCTTCTGGGAAATATCAGAAGTGCAATCCATTTGGATACTATAGTACATAATTGATTTTATATCCTGTTTCATTTTGTTAAGGACTTCATTTTTTTAAAGCACAAATAATTTGTTCTTGTGACCTATGTGCTAAATGATGCACAATTCTATTTTTAGACCCATTAGCACAGGGTCGAAATTATTTAATAATTCGATTAAATTTAAATAAATTCAATTATTAGGCGTACTTATTATTTCGTGGGTTCCTCGAAGTGGAAGATTTTTACACGCTAAAAATAGAATCACATCTGCAATTTTTTGAAATAGTAATTTCAGTCGTGCTGTTTCCTTATTTATAATAATTTGATTTGTTTTATCAATAGTCGAAAATAAATTGAAGCGTTTTAATAATTCTTTCCAAGCAATAAACGAATCATGATCTTGGATTATAGTTGATAACTTTCTACATTTATTATAGTCGCCTATAAATCGTGCAGCTCTTCTTTTGGAAAACAGTATACAATTTAAAAAAAACATAATCTTGCGTTTTTTGAATAAATTAACCAGCTGCGAAGTTGGGTTTCACCATTTGGCATTTTTTAAAGTAGTACGCAGTGGAAAATGATCTAGCTTCAGTCATTTTTGCAAAAACTTCTTTGTGTGGTACAAGTTCGATTTTAACACAAAACATTCTAAATTTATCAGTTATAATATTTAACTGTAAACCAGGATCCTTTATATTTTCTTGGTCATATTTGTTATTGCCATTTTCGTCATTATTTTCTGATTCGGTCATATTTGTATAAACACGCGGTTCTTCAACAAATTTCACCGTTTTAACATTTTCATTGCAAGACTATATACTTTGCGAGGAATTTTCTTCCCCAGTTCAAATTTTAATTGTAACTTCTGAAGTCGAAGCAATATCCTTGCCAGATTTACTTCGTAGCCAAGAAAACACATTACTTGTGATTTCTTGAAGTTTAGCTTCCCTTCTCTTTTTCTTTTCTGATAAATTTTCTTTTTTGACACCCAGAGGGAAATATCCTTAGCATGGACATGATTATATCTAACAGTATTAAGCAATTTATAGAATAAATTATCAAATTACTATATGTTATACTATACGCTATTACCTAGTAGGTGAGGTAAGCGACTGTAAATCTTATATTAACAATATTTTGCACCCTTGTACTAGATTATAATATATGCTGTAAAATTAGTATATTTCCAAATCCGTCGACTGCTCCATTTAAACTTCGTTCTTAAATGTTTTCATTCCGGTAGTGGCCGGTGAAGCAGTAATGCAATGTGCATTGCTAGGAGTTGATCCTTTTTATCTATCTTCGTTTTACTTTTTGTTTGAGCAACTAATTATAAACAAACATATACAGATGCGTGCATAAAAATTATTACATTTGATGTAGAAAAAAGTAAATAGCTGATGATTTACAAGTGCATTTGAACCCAGCCTCAGCCTCGACTTCTGACCGCCGCTCTGTCTTAACAAGTATGAAGGGGATTCCCTTATTCATAAATGAAGTCCCCCCCCCTTTTATAGGTATCACTGCGATCATTACCTAATAAAGGCGTCAGGCAGCGCTCAGCCAGCCATGTGGAAACAAATTTGTATACATTCAGAACATGTAAACACTATTATTGTTCAGAACACTATTTCAAATCTTAATCACGCCCTGCTCAGTCGCTGTCCTCAGCCGCGGTGCCCGGGTTCAGGGCACCCACCGCACCCCCCTGTTGACCGGCCCTGTGGTAGTCTCGGAAATTCTTAAAACGATAAGTCTTTTCATTTACAAATCATCAACATAAACAGTACTATTTCTGCTATTCTAAGATTTTCAAATAGCTGGAAAGTTTTACAAAGCTCTGGCGGTTACGTCTAATGATCGTAAATGTTTTAAGTTAATACCAATACTGTGTTAGGACTATTGAAATTCTAGTCCTCGTATTTAATTTTTATTGCAGAATGTTCATTAGGTAGGGGTAATCCTAACGTTCCACCATGCTCGGAAGACGCCGAAAACTGAGAAACACTGAAAAGGCTCGAAGGCTCACATTTTATCGAAATGGCGACTACTTCGATTCTGGTGTCAAAGTTGCCCTCCGAGGATCAAAACCTTTTCCGACCATGCCACATCTCCTCGATTATCTCAGCCTGAAGGCGCGCATGCCAGCAAAAAAGCTTTTCGATGCCAGGAACGGCCAACTAATCACGAGTCTGGACCAATTCGAGAATGGAGGCTCTTACGTGGTAACATCAGATGGAAAATTCGAAGCTTTACCTTATGGATCCGTGCCACGTCTGCAGACTTCTCATGTGGCGGACGCACTGCCCGCAAAGCGAGAGGACTTGGAACTTTTTCGCCCCATGGAGGACCCCGTGTACGGCAAAAAGAAAAGAAAGAAGAAGAGAGAAACGCATGTTTTGGTAAGATGCTTTGTAATTTGCTAATTGGATTCTTGGATTCGTTTATTCTTTCAAACACAACCACTGATATTGTGTGAACAAAACCTGACTGTACCATTCCAATACAATATGGGAACACCATCAAATGCATAGGTTGAGACACAACTTTTAGTCTTGGGGAATAGGATTGTAGCAGTGTCTGTGTAATTGTAACATTTCTTGTCAGAACGCTTTAGAACAAAGAGCACCTGGCATTGTCACATTTCTATAACTCTGTTGTTACGACAAAAGGCACATACATGTGATCAAGAATTGACTGTATCATTTCAATATAATATGCATACTTATAGTAAAATCAATAATACAAAACAGATCACTAAGCAAAAATATACTACCTCATTTGAAAGACTTAAAAGTTATGGATTGAATGGCTTTTTCATATACGGTAGAATTTTCCTATAAAGGCAGCAGAAATTGATTCTATTTCATCCGTTAATAAATGGCTTTTTTTTGTCGTGTCATCTGTAAAAATATTACATATGAACCCCATAAGTCTTTTTTAAGATCTATAGATCAAAATTAAATAAATGGTAGCTAAAGCTCAGTAGATTATTTTAAACTAATTGATATATGATGATTTAAATTATGAATTCCGAAATAAATGCTATGAAATGAAATTATTCTGACGCTTTTCCTAGTGAAAAATAAATTGATTTTCACAAAACCCCCATCAAAGTATTTCTCATGCTCAATATTTGTGAACAAAATTTGAAATGCTTACAGTAAGCATCTACAGCAAAGGTAAAAGTTATGGAATATAAAAGTTTTTAATTCAAACAATTAGTTAACATAAATTATTGTAATAAGCAAAATGTTTTTATCTTCTGCAATATTAATTTTAATTAAAATGAAAAATAATATGTTTTATCAAGGAATTTCCTGCAGGTTTTGAACTATCATAAGTTTTCGTAAATGATGCTTAAAAACTTCAAAAAGTTACATTTTTTGTGCGTTACAAACAATTTTTAAAGAATGAGGCAAAATTTATTTGTAACTTAAGTAGCTGTTTAAGGCATGAAATAAGATGTCAGCAATCTTGAATAGTAAATTTAAATCTCCATTGATTATTAACAGCAAATAATTAAGTTTTGAAATAATTTTAAAGAAAAAAAATAGTCTCCAAATAACTTTTAAGTCACGGAAACATTTTTTTAAATAAGAACATAAGAAATTTTTCCAAATTTTCATGATTTTGAATTGAATTGAGTGGAAGTTTGGGATCATTAGCAAATCCCGCATTCACAAATACTCTTTACAATAAATGCCAAAAAATTTGGAAGTTTTTAGGAAAATGAGGCGGTTTTCGTTTCTATTTACTGCTTATAAGTTCATTGAATTTTAAAACGGTTGAAAGGTGTTCCAGAGAATACATTGAATGGTTGAATATCATTTGCAATGAAATAAAATGCTGTCAAATTATTAAATCCATTTCACATGTTACACATTAGATTATTCGAAAGATTAAAATTTATTTAAAGCATTATTGAGTAATACTTTTTTCAGACTCCATTGGGAAATATAAGTGTCATTCGGAATGCTTTAGTCTAAATAATATTGCATATTTTCATAAGAGATTTTAGAAATTTTCTTATATTCTGACATAGAAAATTAAGCACTCGCACAGAAAAATATCAAATATCACTATTTTTAGGGTTATTAGACTTGTTGTCCTTGGTTCGTAACGCTTGAATTAGATTTTTTTTTTCAATGAAATGGTTATTTTAATAGCTTTGTTCTCGATATTATTCATGATTGAACTATTTTTTTTTGTGTGTGTGTGAATTGAATAATTTATGGATTCATTCCATGGAAAATGAATAGCAGCTAATGGTCTGATCGATTAAAAACAGTTTTGTTGGGGATGTTTGACTTAGAGGTCAGTTAGTTGATAAAGTTTCCAACTAACTGAAGGTTTCTCAATACATACACCACTGATATGCATTTTGAAATTTGCTAGCAACACTTTTCAGCGATTAGTGAGAACAGAAAAGTCACCACCAAAAATGAATATGATTAGCATAACATTATATATATAAAATACATACATATGATAAACATTAATATAGATAAAATGAATATTTTTATCAATATCATGTTTTGGCCAACGTAAAAATTCCGCATAAGAAAGAGAAGATATATTGCCTTGAATTAATTCTCGATTCTGTTGGAAAACCTTTTCTTTATCTTACTTGAAAACTGCCTTGAAGTATGAATCGAGGAACCAAATCTTCCAATTGACTTCAAGCTCTAAATTATTATTATTAAATCAGTCAATATGGTCGGAGTTGCATGCTTTTTGGATGCCAAAACTGATACCAAAGAAGTTCTTTTTTTATTATTATTAGAGCAATAACTGAATGTAGAACATATGTAGCAACGCTATTATGCTTAAACTGAAGAAACTCAAATTGCTTGGAGTTCAGCTTCCTGCATGTCGTTAAAAAATCATCGATTCTTTTAGTAATTATTTTTTCAAAAAACTTTGGAGATGACAAGGTTAAGGCAATTTATCTGTAAGAGGTGATCTGTCTTTATCGTTTTTGGTAAAGAGATGATAATTGGAAACTTCTAAAATTTCGGGATGCATACCATTGAAGATATATTGAAACGGCCTCAGTATATTTAAACATTAGTATATTTAAGACATTTTTTAGCTTTTTGAGAAAGATACTGGAGATATCATCTGGAGCTGAATAGTAGGTTCCAAAATTTTTATGAAACATTTAATTCTTTCATGTGAAAATTTAAACCGAAGTTGCTACAAGAAGGTGGAAAAATTTGCAAGAACATTACTTTGTTCGAAAGAATTTGTTATATAAGATTTGTTACGATATATAATATTGCACGAATTTTTCACTCCATGTTTCTGATTTGAATTTTTTAATAGCAAATACACTGGTGTGAAAACCTTAAGCAACAGGTATGTTGTTTTGCCATAACTTCACGAGAAATCATCTGAGAGACATGAAATTCAGAAATGGGATACAGCATTTTGTTCTGAAAGAATGACGAAAGCATAGTTGCGCAGAAATGAATACAATGCATACAGTATGGAATCAAACAAAAAATGGCTTTATTGAACTCATAGTATCGTTACACATGATTGTCTGTCCAAGAGGAAGAACAGCAAGCAGATGTTCCTTAGTATGGGATATGCCCTCCCCTTACTGCAATGGTTGCTTCGCACCGTCTCCCCATACTCAGCACCAGATTGTCCAACAGTTCTTGAGGTAAGAGTGCCCATTCCTCAATCAGCAGCATCTGTTTAAGTTAAAAACGAAATCTGATCCAATGGCACCTCGGAACAGACGCACATGGGGAAGGATCACCTCCTGACAATAGCGATCTCCAGTTACAGAGCCTCTGTCGAAAACGTGGAGCTCAGTCCGCCCGTTCATCATAATGCCTCCCCAGACGACAACTCCAGGACCACCGAAACGGTCTCTTTCCGTGATGTTACAAGAGATTCCTAACGTTAGTTGATTTGGAGAGAGGTCGGGACACGGTTTCATCCCTTTAACATCACGGAAAGAGACCGTTTCGGTGGTGCTGGAGTTGTCGTCTAGGGAGGCATTATGATGAACGGGCGGACTAATCTCCACGTTTTCGACAGAGGCTCTGTAACTGGAGATCGCTATTGTCAGGAGGTGATCCTTCCCCATGTGCGTCTGTTCCGAGGTGCCATTGAATCAGACTTCGTTTTTAACTTAAACAGATGCTGATTGAGGAATGGGCACTCTTACCTCAAGAACTGTTGGACAATCTGGTGCTGAGTATGGGGAGACGGTGCGAAGCAACCATTGCAGTAAGGGGAGGGCATATCCCATACTAAGGAACATTTGCTTGCTGTTCTTCCTCTTGGACAGACAATCATGTGTAACGATACTATGAGTTCAATAAAGCCGTTTTTTGTTTGATTCCATACTGTATGCATTGTATTCATTTCTGCGCAACTATGCTTTCGTCATTCTTTCAGAACAAAATGCTGTATCTCATTTCTGAATTTCATGTCTCTCAGATGATTTCTCGTGAAGTTATGGCAAAAAACATACCTGTTGCTTAAGTTTTGCACACCAGTGTAAAATATACATGGAATTTTTACATTTATACACACTTTGTCTTAAAAGTTGCATTTCGCTTGTTTTCTTTAATATTTCAATTTGATTGAAAAATTCCGATGCAAATTCCAAAATTTAGCTGAAACGATTCGCAGTGCTTTCTTGTCAATTATTTTTTGATTAAGTAATTTATGAATGATATTATTCCATCTTGGCGGATATTGTTGCTCTGGCATTGATTTTTCTTTGTATTGAGAGTAATAATATTTGGTATGTGGAACTGGATTATTTCTAAATTTCGTCACTTATCACAATATTGATTCGAAACAGAGAATAAAATTGGTTTCTTGTCGAAGCAGTGTAAATCGAAGAAGTATTTAAAATAACAAAGTTAGAGACAACAACAACAAAAAAAAAATTACCTAATATCAATGAGCCACGAGAATCCCAAAGTGGATGGTGCAAACCAAATATAAAAATTGGATCAATAATATAATTTTAAAAAAAATCTGCAACTTTGATGTGAAATCTTGAGGGAGCATATGCGCATATATTCTCGAAAAAATGGAACAGGCTTTTATTTTTTTAAATATTACAATCAGATGTAATTGCAAATTTTCATAAATATATGAAGAAAAGTCACTACGGAACAATCAGTTGGGCCTTGAGCTGCCATATTTGACATGTTGTTAATTCTAGGGTAAATGGGCTCACTCTAACACTGGGGATTTCGAAATATGAATTAGAATTTTATTTAAAAAGTGATGAATACTTTAACATTTCTTCGATAATTTTGGCTGTATTAAATGCAACCATTAATTTTTATATCTCTTTAAATACAAAAAAAAAAAAAAACTTTTCGGTGATATTATTTTTTACACGCAATTTTTCCGCCAATTATAATGCGTTTTTTAAAGTTTGTTTTACAACAATGATTTGGATTGTTTGTCACACTTAATTTAAATTCAATCATTATGTTGAAATTGATTAATTTTTTTGTATATGTATTTGCATGCTCTTCATATATAATTATGAAGGAATTTAAAAAGTAAAATAAAGATAGATGTATCAAACCTAAAGCCGTTTGAGAATCTTTGCTGCAGGCGGAGCCGTCACCGGGAAGGCGTGAAGGGCGTCTGCTGACAGTGGCTACGAGGGAAGGGGGAGTGAAGGCGACCCTCCTTTTCAACGACAGGAACCCCCCACCCTTCGAAGATATCCTCAGAGATTTCGGTCACGCCGTGGGTTTTGCTCAAGCCAAAAACATGTCCACTCCCTCTGGGCGCCAGGTAATTTCTACATGGAGCATTTTCTTTTTTCTCTTCACTAATGTTCTTTCTAGCCTACAAATACTTTTGGTATTGGAACTCTTCTGTACAAGACATTTCCATACGAGTCATAACCGTCCAATAAAACATTCGTAGGTCATTGAAAAAGGGGGCTAGGGATCACATATAAAATTTCGCTCTGATTGCCAACTTTATTTGTGAGTTCACATCCATATGGGCATACAGACTGACGGAAATTTATCCAGTCGATAGATTAGAAATTGATTAAAATTTAGATTATTGGATCTGTGAATAATCAGAAAGACACACACAATCGCACAAAACGGATGGAAGACTTTTTTTTAAACATTTAACAGAAATCTGTAATTTCTGTCAAAATAGCGTGTGAAAATTACCTTCTTTAAATTCATTACATTTTGAAGTTCATAAATCAACAGAGAAGGCAAATTAATGAATAGGCATCATTCCAGAATTATTGTTTACCGAAATCGGGATGATTGATGAAAATTTCGTAATCGATTATCACAATTTTTTTCTATTCAAGAATGCAAATTATTAACAATAAAAAAAAAGAAAAGAAAAAGTAAAATTGTTTGCATCAAATTTAGCGATCCAATTTATAGATTTTTTTTCTTGTTTATAATTTTAAATTAAAATTTTAATTTAATTATTTTAAATTACATACGAGCCCGTCTAATTTTCTCCTGGACATTGGAATAATCTACTTTTATATACAACTGTGCTTTTAATTTGGGGTCCGGGTGGCAAAATAATTTTGATGTAAATAAATAATTTTAATTAATTTATTAGATTATAGTTAATTAACTAATAAGTTATTGAAAAATATTTTTAAATATGAAATAGTTTTTAAACCAGAAATTAAGATTTGATCAGGAAAGTGTGAAACTGTACACTTATTTCAAACTATAATTGTTATTTTTTTCAGGTGCGTAGCATTTCTCAGTTGAAAAATGAATTCCAAGACGTGGACACGTTTTTTCTCGATGAAACTGACACGGATGCTGTAGTACCTCAACTAGGTAAGATTTGTCGCACGTAAAAATAGATAAAAATGAATGCCTTTCCTCCTTTTTTACAGGCCGATAATTCAGAAATTATAATATGTATGTGATAATTTATATCTTGTTTCGCCGTGCCATCACGTTCATTTCACTTCTTCGTCGACGTTCTGTAATGCATGGATGTACGTGTGGTTATGAGCACGAAGCCTTTCCCTGGTTACAAAAACATCTCTCCGATTCATTCCTGACCCAATTTTTCAATTTCGAATGGACTGTCGATGACTCGAATTGTCAAATCGTTGCATAGATGGCATGATTATTCCATCTTCAGAAATAGCGTTATTAATTAATAATTGTAGCGGTTGCAAAACTCTACTATCTTTTCTTTTGATACAACAGATGGCGTTACTTTATTAATATCAAGGTACACTTCCCATGATCCTCCCTGGGGATCATCATTAGATTATGTTATAACATGTAGTCTGTATATTCTTGTTCGTTTTGTCCTGTTAAATGTGGACTTAGAAAATAATTAAATAGCTGTTCCTGAGACTCGTCTATTATTTTCATCTACCTCATAATGAAGTTATAAAGAGCTTCGTCCCTCTATATAATGATATTTAATTTTTAATGATTCAAAATTAGAGCACCGATCGGACACTCATCGAGATGCAAAAGAAGACACCCTCTGAAATTTCAAAATAAATGACTATATGACAAATTCGATTAAGGAGGAAACAAAGTACAATAAATGTAACAGAGCGAGTAGAATGGTTTTCATTCAATAAATTTTATAAACAGGGCAGGACTTTGTGCACAGCCTGCATAATTATCGAATTGATTTTATTGTCGTTTTCTGAATTTGTTGTTGCGTCATCCAACATCTGCTATCACAAATATTATTTATTATTAAACAAAAACAGTTTATATTAATAAAAGTTGTAAATTGTAAAAAAAATGTATGCTTTTACAGAATATATTGCTTTTGATTTAATCCTACTTTTAATCAACAAGAGAGCCACCACGGAATAGTCTTCATAATTTTGAATCCTAATCAGATCGTGAAGACAAACCTGAGGTGGCCTGCCATATCCGAATTTCCTCACCACACCAATGAGAGGTCTTTTAGCCGCAACATCAGATTTAGTGTGTACCCGGTGGATTTTCAGTGTTATTTTTCTTTGTTCTTTTAATATAGAACGCTTCGGATCTGATCCGAGACCTTTGTATTAGCCCACCGTGTTTCTAAATTGCTTTAAAAACTTCTATTTATTCTTTAGTTTTAATTGCGTTAGCAGAATAGAGAAATTTAAAGCAGTTGCACAGCAGAAATGCTGAATATAGTGTTTCTGGGAGATAGGAAATATATTTTAAGTGTAAAATACAATTTATCCAATTATTTAATCCAAGCACATCCTACTAAATGTGATGTTTTTCAGAGGAAAAATCGACTTACTCTTCGAAATATGCAGAACAGCTGAGCGCAAGATCAAGAATTTCAAGAGTCGACACAACTGTGAAATCTCCTCCTCTTGAGATAGAATGGCTGTATCCTTTTTATTTTTGGCAGGATTAGACGAAAATCTTTAAGAGAAACTTTGAAATGAGATAATAATGGGATGCAATGACTTTATGGCATTACAACACAGTGTTACTGGTTTTCTAGTATTGTTGAAATTATGCTGGTACACATTTACTTTAATATCCGATCTCGTATAATTACAAATAATTGTGAATGTTTGCAATAATTATGCTTGAAAGTAATTAAATATATTTGCATCGTTAAATAATTGCCACGAAAAGACGCAACTCTCTGAAATGCGATGCTCTTTCACGCATTGTATTTTTTAATTCAGAGGGTTTATATTTGTTTTCGTTTGTCCTTGAATTGTGAAATCTTCGAAAGGTGCATTTCTTTGCGATGAAAAAGCGTCTTGAAATGAATGGGGGGTTTTTTCCCCCTTTGAATACAGTTTATCAACTCTGAATTCTTAATTCGATGAAGTACGTTTCATTTCAGCTCAAGTTCTCAATCTCTCTTGACGGTACTTCATTTTTTTTGTACTAATCTTGCTATTATTGAATCTTCCCTTACACGAGATTTTTGATTTCCTGATTGTTTTTCATACGTTCTCTTATCTCATACTTTTTGCAAAAATCATTGACCACAGAAATCGACAATTTATACTTTTTTGCAGGGTTTTCTTACTATACCCCAGCTATCCGATCTTTAATAAGGCAGCGAAGAAAATTTATAGAAATCTATTAGTTCTTGGGTATTACTGATGGCGTGACTGTTTCATAAAACAAAAACAAAAAAAGAGTTTTTAAAATTTATCAAAATTTTTGCTTTTTTTAACCCTTTTTGAATAATTTTTTTTCAGTGTGATAAATCAGGGTGATATAATTCATACTCTAGATTAAAGGAAAAATGTTTTTAAAAAATCCTAGTATAATATATAAAATAATTAAAAAACATTATGAGGGAAATATTCATCATTAAGCAAATTTACAAGTTAAGCTCAGTACAAAATCTTCCCTGTCCCTCTCTTCTAAATTGCTCCACTCCTTATCACGTTTATTAACAAAATAATAATAATAATAATAATCTCGGATTAGTTATAAAAAATATTCAAGAAATCACACGCTCCTTCCAACCTTCCAACTACAACAAAAGCGGAATGACAAATTCAAACCACTATAATGATTATGACGCTTGATTTTTTTTTTGACAATTTCGTTCCTTATTACGCAATAGTCATGAAAAAAGTTGCCATCAACAACCCATTTACAGTACACCTGTTTTGAGTACAATTTTTTGTTCACTAAATGTTATGATGGAAATTTCCATCATCATGCAAAAAAGGGTGGGTTAAATATATTTTTCAACATCATTATTTCAAATGACTATGAGCATTTTAAAATATAAAGTTTAAATCAATATTCTTTTCTATAAAAAATTTGTATTTAAAAACTAATTGAAGCTGGTATACATTTTTAAAGAAGGAGATGAGGTACCGGAAATTATTATTATTAAAAAAGCAAGTGATCGACATTGTGAACAAAGGATGACATTTTAACAGTCCGATCTCACTGAACGACACCATTTCAGCCAATGTATCAAATTTTTTAGTTACGTATCTTGAACCATTCAGTCACGGTTATGACGGCAGCCCTCTGTTAGTTCTCGACTACTCCGAGTTGGTGTACGCAGTGGGATCCGCTATCATTCTGTACAAAAGATCGAACCATCAGCAGAGGCGCTATATGAACCACACGGAAGACGTTTGCAGGTGAATAAAGCCGAATTTTTTTTATTCTTTTTACATTTCTTTTAGTTATAGAATATAAAGCACATTGCTTTGTATATTTGTTTTAGCACTATACAGTACATTAAGTTTTTTTTTCCCCTAATATAAAAATAACATTTTTGAATTTTTTTAAATGACTTTAGTTAATATCTTATAAAAGTAAAGATATTCTATTCTATTCTTTTATATTATATAAGAACAGTATTGAATATATACACTAAAGAGCCAGAAAAACGGGTATAGCAAGTCGTATGCAAATAATCAGCGTAACGCGATGCTGTCGACAGTGCGTATATAAGACAACAGGTGTCGGAGGAGGCTATTACATTGAATCTTGCTGTTACAGTGGCAAGTTATCAAGATTTAAGTGATTTTCAAAGGGGACTAATCGTCGGTGCACGAGAGATGGGATACAGCATTTCCGAAGTAGTGATGAAATTTAAATTTTACCGTACGGCTGTTTCAAGGGTGTACCGTGAATATCAGGTTTCCGGGAAAACTTCAAATCTCCGACAGCGGTGCTACCGGAAAAAGACCTTCACAGAACGGGATCATCGACGGCTGAAAAGAATCGTTACACTAGATGGTACGTTCAGTGCTTCCTCAGACTGCTGCGGATTTGAATGCAGGCCCATCAACAAGAGTCAGCGTACGCACTGTACAACGTACCCTAATTGATATGGGCTTTCGCAGCAGCAGACCATCTCTCGTACCATTGTTGACTCAGTGGTACAAAGCTCTGCGCCTTGCCTGGACTCGCCAACACCGTCATTGGAGTCTTAATGATTGGAAAAACGTTGTTTGGTATGACAAGTTAAGTTTCCAATTGTATCGGGCGGATGGCCGTGTACGGTATGGAGAAAACCCTATGAATCCATGGATACCTCATGCCTACAAAGAACTGTTCAAGCGTGTATGGGGCATGTGCAATTGGCCTGAAATGGGACCTTTGATACGTCTAAATTCGACCATGACAGGTCAGCGGTACGCTAACATCCTTTCAGACCACCTGCATCCATTCATGTCCTGTGTGCATTCCGATGGACGTGGACAATTCCAACAGGATAATGTGCTACCCCACAGCACTTCAGTAGCTACCGAGTGGTTTGAGGAGCACTCTTTTGAATTTCGTTCCCTCTCTTGGCCATCTAATTCCCCTGACATGAAAATTATCGAGCATATCTGGGATGTTTTGCAACATACTGTCCTTAGTCGATCTCCACCACCTCGCACTCCCATGACTTTGTAGACTGCCCTGCAGGAATCGTGGTGTAAATTGTCAACAGAATATCTTCACAAATTAGTTGAATTCATGCCACGCCGTGCTGTGACACTTCTGCGTGCTCGAGGGGGCTCTACACGATAAAAGATTGGTGTACCAGTTTTTCTTCACTTCAGTGTATATGAGAAATGCTCAATGTGTTTTCCGAAAGATTAAATTGAAAAGTCTCCGGAAATTCCCTTATTTATAGTTAGGTTAAATTTTCTAAGACTGCTCAAATACTTCCTTATTGCTCAATGACATATTGTAAAAACAGATATTTTCATTTTTGCACATTAATACAAATGTTGCCTTTCATCTATTGCTTGTAAGTGATTCAAATAACAGTTAAAAAATTCTTAAAAATTTTCTGCAGAATTGCAAAGCGCATTACTTCATTTCTTAAAATATTATAATTTTCTTTCAAAAAAAAAAAAAAAAAGACGCCGACCTCTCATTTTGGAAGGTAGGTTGCATATATCACCGAGTTCAGCATGTGACACATCACGAGGCTATATTTCCTAAACAGAAATTAGATACACATTCGTTATTGATTGCATGTCGGTACGCTGCTATTTTCTTCTACTAAGTCCAGTAAGATGCTCCCATTTTGGCATAGGCGAGTCGGCCGAACAGCTTATCCATGGTTAAAATGGCAAAAGCAAGATCGATCTCCCTAAACCTTGCATTAAAATTTTTTTAAATAATTTCTTTAAATATGACAAAATACCAAATTTCATTCAACAGCTAATTGCGCATTTCAATTATAGCACTCAAATGCACATGTATTGGTAGAAAGAGGTTCCGAGAGTTGGATTTTGTGGACGAAATTCGAAACACAAATACAATGTATATTAAATTCCTTCTATCTTGTTCAAAGACAGATAGTTATAATTTTTTTAAAGATATATATTTATCGAGCTCATGAAGGATATTTGACGATTACTGTATTTTCTAATTCTGAACTTCGTATACTAGAAAGTATTTCTTTTCAAGTCACCTACTTATAGAAAGACGTAGATTTTCAACAAATCAAGACAAATCTCGCTGTGATTGAATGCCAGAATCATTTGACAGCTGACTGCTTCGGAAAATCCTGAAATATTTTTATTTTTTTTCACTTTTGAATTTTTTTCTACTTTCATGGAAATTTTTCATCGCTACATTCACAATTTCACATAGAGTTTCAAACATATTTAGATTAAATAATAATGGTTACTAATGTTTGCAAAGACTTATAAATCTTTTCCCCCTCAGCCTCTCGGCTCATCCTTCAAGAAAAATGATTGCTTCTGGCCAGGTTTCTTCTGAATATCAGGTAAAATCGAAAATTTGTAACATCTGCTTTCAACAACAGTGATTATCTTTTAACATTTGTTCTAACACAGTTTAAAAAAATTTCGTTACATCTTCTCTTTTATGACTGCAGTCGTAATTTACAGAGCTTCATTTTCCAGGAAGCGTCAGTGCACATCTGGTTGGTAGAATCCTTGCAAACTGTCGCAGTCGTCGACCAGCTGCTCGGGAATCCAGTCTCCGTTGCGTTTTCGGCTCACGTAAGCTCATCTTTTCTTTAACGATGCGTATTATATTTAAATCTTATTTTATTACAAAAAAAAACTAGCAGATGTTTATTTAAGTTTTTAAAATTGGTTTGTGACTGCACATCTATGCTACGCTATTTTTAAATAATCTGGAGTACACATTAATATATTTAACTTATCTATTGTTAGTCTTCGCCAATCACTTTTTTAAAATATTCTTCTATTTCAAGTAGTATTTTTCTTAAGAGCCTTCTTTTTCCAATTTCTACGGTTTCAATTTTGTTAGATTAAAAGATTTTTATGTTTAAGTAAATTATCCTCCTTTTTATTAATTAAATTATAATTTTTTTTATCTATCTCTCTATACATATAACTTCGAATGGAAAAATCACACACACACACACAAATAGGACGTTGCCGAATTCGACCAACAAATTCAGAAAAGTGATAGTAAACACCAAGAGAATAAAAAAAAATAATAAAAAAAAAGTCTCAAACGACGTTTAGTAAGTGAGAATTCTAAAAATACATGGTGCCTGAAAACTGTTGGAAACTGTAATATATATATATATATATATATATATATATATAACAACTTATTTTTCAAGATTTACATTATTTTTTAAGTGAAAGCATATTTTTAAAGGTGTTTTTTCATGTTAGTAACATGTCGATTTGATGTTCCAGAGGGTCGTAAAATCCTGAATACGATAAAGTAACTTGGAATTCCTTTCTGCAAAAATATTAAAACTTGAAGAAAAATAAAAGCATGAAAATGTAAGGAATTTTATACCCTTTAATTTTATATAAGCATGTAATGTGAAACCTCAGGAGGTTTTAGCATAATCAAGGAAAACTAAAATAAGCACCAGAAAATATCGCGGCAACATCGGTACCGATGTGTGCAGAGGATGTTGCCAAATTCGAAAGATAAATTCTGGGAGATGATAATAGGCATTAGGGAGATGAAAAATCACCATAAAACATAGGGTCGCAGGGTTTTATTCTGATAAAATCGCAAAAACAGACGTTTCACATTTTAAGGTTCACATTTTTCGAGTTATTTACCGCCACAGTGCTTTTAAAAAGTATCTTTAATATTAGGCACACGATTTTATATTCAGTTCTCTTAAGGTATCCGACTGGGTTGTAAAAATACTTTTTTTCAGAAAAATCTGATTTTTTTTTTCATGATCTGAAAATAAAGTTCAAACTTCGCATATTTTAAAACAGACTTTGTTATTAATAGATGTAAGATAGAACTATAGTTACAGTACTTTCAATAATACACAATAAATAAAAATGAAATCGAAAACAGGGGCACTTTTAACCGAAAATGAGTGATTTGTTTAACCCTCTGCGTACTCAGTGTAGTTTGCATACTTTTGGCATTTATGTTAAAAAATCGTGAAAACTACATTTGTTTCCAGGGTATATGGATGAACTAATATACAAGGAAACGCATTTTTTGAAGATTGAATATTTCAGTGGGATTGATTCACGGAAAACATGGTATCTCAAAATCAGTTCAATAAAATTTTATGAAATTTGGTATGCGCGTATCCCTTTGAGGATGTGATAGACCGCAGAATTTAAGATAATTTCATGTCAGGCATGTTTTACAATCACTTTAAGTTCAAAACACAAAGAAATTTTGACATAAAACAATTAACAGCAACTTCAAGTGCTCAAATTTTTTTTTATTTATTAAAACAATTTTTATCTTTAGTCATTTACATTTTATGTAGTTTGAGCTGTATATGGATGAAATAAAAATTAAATATTCTCATTATATTTTCAATTGCTCTGTTTTTCCTTACATTGAAAAATTTGCTGAATTTTCATTAAATAAGCAGTTTTTTCAAAAAATAAAGGCAATGAGTGTATTTTTTTTTCTTCGAATAGTGAGCTTTCAAGTTTTAGCTATTTGGTACAAATTACTATTGGTTACTATTCGACCTTTTAGCTATTTGGTACAATAAAAAAAAAATGTTTATGCATCATTTTTTTTCATTCGTATCCCGAACCTAATCTGATACCTTAAAAAGCGATGATGAGTCCAGTGATATGAGCAAGATACATTTAATGAATTTTGATTTTCGATTTGAGAAAACAATTTTATAAGATTGATTATATTAACAGTTTTGAAAAAGTAAAACCTCAATACAAAAAAAAAAGAGTTAAAAATTTGAAAACAATTCACAATTTGGTCTTTTCTTTCTAAAACTGTCCATTAGGGAAAGGCAAGATGAAATTATTTCATATAGCTTTGTCTTCCCTAAAGTATAATTAAATGTTGCAAGTGATTCTTGCTTCATGAACGAATCATTCTACATTGTTAATAATTTAATTTCCAAAATTTATTAAAATTAATCGCATTTTTTTATAACTGATTTTCAGGATTTTGTTCTTCTTACTGTAGAAGTCGGGACTGAAGAAAATAATTTATCATTTTGGGACTGGGAAGGAGATGCGCTTCTGGGTCGAGTTCAGGTAAGCTTGTTCAAATTATTAATGGATTAAAGTTGCACTTGAGCCAGATCGGACTCAAGAGTCACGAAAGAACAAGCGCACGTCTCCTGTTAATTTCTGATTCTGTCGAGTGTTTTCTAAATGAAATAAAAGCCATCCACGAAGCCTCTTTACAATTTCAAACCAACCAGAGCGTCCTCTTTCTTTAATTTCTTCTATATTTACACATTCTTACGCGTTTCGTGCTTCAGAATATTATCATATTCGGAACACCGAACATAGATTTCGGATCTTTCTCTTCCCTGACTCGGTATAGGATTTTATAAATTTAATTTCATTCTTCTGTTTGGTTGAACTTTCAGCTCACGAAGATATGGATGAACAGACTTTTCATTGAATGATTTTATCAAAAATTCGGTATAGAAATCTGTTAATTTGATGAAAAAAGACACGTTTGTAATCTGTTGTTCAAGTGGCGACCAACCGATAGACAGGCAGACATGCGTAAGTTCAGAAATATGTATTTTTGGAGTCATAAAAGGTCTAATCCTGAAATCAAATTTTTGGACGAATGTAGTATTTTCTCTTTGCACGTTTCGTATGTGAGAAAGTAACAATTATTAAACAGGTAACTGTTATGATATTTTATATTCCACATTTATCCCATATACCGAATCTTTTTCAAAACTTGTGATCAGAGTTTGTCTGTGCTCTGCCTGCCGCTGCTCATGAGCTGGTGCAATCTGTAACACACTTTATTGGAAAACCTACTTAGGTCAACAATTCCTACTTAGGTCAACAATTTTTTTTTAGTTACTTTTTATTAAATATTTGCAATTAATATAAATATGTATAGATATATATGAAGGAATAACAATATTAAGTGGAAAGTTTTTTTAATTGAATTCTTACTTATTTTTTATATTATTTATATATATCTTATATTATTTATGATCGGGTGTCGCGTCAGTAATTTCAGAGCTTGGTGATAAACTTGGTGACCATTTGGCAACATGGCTACCAAATAGAAATTACTGGACAAATTTAATTAATTAATTAATATTTGAAAAAAAACTGTATTAACATCAAGTGTCATCGACTACAAGTTTAAAAAAATGTATTGGAACTTGGGTGGATGAATAAAAAGTATTTTATTAACGATTGAAAATTTGAACAAGATATTATATATATTATATATATATATATATAAACCTCAGAAATAAATAAATTGGTTAAGATAATAACTGACAGATTTATTACATTTTTAATCGCCATTGTTATTATACCACATGAATAAGCAAGCGGAAAGAAAGTAAGGTAGGCTCGTGAAGGTTTGTGTAAATCAATTTAGGATTTTGTAGAAGGAGGGAAAAGGAACATTTACTTGTTGCATGCCGCAAAAAATCTAAGGCACCTAAACCGGAAATCCCACTCTATCGGCCAAGCCGTTGACTTAGAATAATCACAATTGCTGCATATATACTTTGTAGGGGGGGGGGGGGAATGTGCACCTCGGAACAATTTTTTTATATTTAATTAGAATTTTAATTTATTAAAAATAAAAATAAATTTTGGCATTTTCCTGAGATAACGCGAAAATATTACAATACAAAACTAATTCTTACACGGTCTTAAAAATAAAAAGTCTTTTCTATGATATCATATCATTTTGTAATAAAATATTTTTTACAATTGAAAAAAAAATAATACATTGTAGTGAAGCATGGTGTTGTGCAGATGAAAATAGCGGCTTTTGGAAATCATATTTTATTGAGATTTCTTCTGGATTTCACATCAAATGACACACACATACCTCACACAGTTTCAAGTTGGCTGGCGACCTATCGCAGAGTAGTGATGTCTTCAATACTTACTGAAAGGCATCATGGGAACTATTTATATACTCCATCTCAAAGTGCCATCTGGGGGCAGGAAATGGACACTACATATAGTATATATATATACCACTGACTATAAGATTTTTTTTTCCCGACTTTTCATTTCAGTTAAAATAAAAATAAAATATAACCTAGACGGGTACGGTCTTACATTTTATCAATGTGTTGCCACCAATCTCAAATTAAAAAGTAAATTAACTCGCACTGCGAGCCAAATATAGAAAAGTATAACTTTTAGCACGTGCCTTTAAGAAATTAAATAAATATGAGCATAATATTTTCTGAAAAAATAAATAAAGGGGTTTGGGGAATTTTAAAATATTTTTATTATTCTGTATTATTTTAGGCAAACATGGTTTAATATATATCGGATATCCATTCTAATTGGGTTCCAAAGCATAATTTCTACAGTTAATACCAAGCATATGCATAAAAGAGATAAATGGTCTAAATGTAGTAAAGTTTACGATTTTATGCAATTGGAGCCAATAAAAGGTCTGATGAAGTAATAAATTAATTTTTTTTATCCAGTGAATCATGTTTAATAAACTATTCTTGAGATATTAACACCTTAAAAATGAAGAAAAATCCACTATATTGTGACTAAAAGGGCTTGTAGTTATGAAAATTTGTATATCACTATTTTATAAAGGCGCGCGGTTTTAGACTTCTCCCTCGATCATTTTGAAGAAAATAATCAATCAGTGCACCTGATTGGCCTAAAATAATGAAACTGTTTGCCTTTTTTAAGTTCTTACCGTTTAGTTGTTTACCGTTTATATTTAAAACCTTATAACTCGGTCAGATTTGACAGCAGAAGATTGAAACATTAAATTTTCCAGATTATTTCAGTGAAAATGATTTACAGGATCGAAGCACTATATAGAATTTACACCTTATTTTTATTTTCAGAAGGCACTTATCGATGAAATAAGATAAAATTCCTAAATAAGATCATTCAAATCCTTTTTTTGAAGTAAAACTAAAACCGAAGATTATGATGAATCAGAGGAATTATTATTGAATAATTCCTTGAGATAATGCATAAATTATAAAAGGTATTTTATAGTGCACATAAGGTTTCAATACTGAAGGATTCGATTTTCTATACACATGTTTTTAAAGAAACATGTTTGGTTTCAACAAAAAAGATTTGTATTAATTGAATTTTTATCACTTTGGCTTCTATTTCAAAATGAAATTTTACGGTAGCTGACAAAAAAAAAAAAAAAAAAAAAAAGATGACAATAGTACAATGTACAGAATAACGTATGACTTCGATAATTATGTGAATTATATGACTATCAAAATTTGCAGCGTAATAGTGATTTGCTTAAGAAGCTATTAAGAGACCAAGTTATATAAAATATAACTAGGCGTGCAGTGTTTAAAATGGTTTATGCTTATCTGCAGTTGAATGAAGAGCACCTGGTGGGCGGTGAGTTCCACCCGCAGGAGGCAGATTTGGCAGTGACATTCGGGAGACACCATTTGGCATTCTGGAGAAGAAAGAAAGACGGGTTCTTGAGTCGGACAGATGCTTTGGCCCCCGTAAGTACACAGAACTTTACACTCATAAAGATATTGCATCGATCCCTCATAGTCCAGACTCTTCTTTGCACCAAACGACTTATCGTTATACAATTGCACTGGACGATCAACGCGAGATCGAAATTTCTATTCAAGATCCGCAACTGAAGCGTGTTTTGCCGAATCAAATGACTGGTGTCGTTCTTTTTACGTTTGCAGGAAGGCAATGGTCATAAATATTCCCAAAAGTGGATGACATCATTCGATTTTCAACAAGTTGTCTTCGGCCAGTTATCTTGTGAACAAGAGTGACTGGCAATAATAACGGAGTTGTGATAAGATAGCGTGAGAACCGTGGGGTAATTCAGTAGATTAGAATCGGCTCTATCATCACAAATCATTTTCAGTTCCCAGTGTCGTCGGATTTATATTTGCTAGAAGGCCATCGCTGCATGCCACTGCAACTATAGCCAACTGGTTATTTAAACAGTGTAAGAGGAGTAAACGAGGGAGACATCGGTAGACGGTGAATTATCTATCACTGTGACTATCATTCAAATTGCCCAACGTCTGACATTTATTGACTAAAATTTGGTAAGGGTCTTTTAACATTAAATCAACAAAATAGAGACCAGTGAGCTGGCTGAGACTTTGTTAGAATTGACAATATCCAAAATATATTCATATGCCGCAAAATATAAAACTGATCGATTTTATAAGCAAAGTAATGAATTTTTCAGAATTTATAAATCTATGCTCTTCTACTTGTCAGTTATGTGGCAAGCAATTTTACTATACTTTGTTTAAGAAAAAATTTATTTTTATACCTTAAGTAGGAAAGCTTTCCCTTCGCCTAAATCGCACCGATATCGCAATCTCGGTTCTTTCTCCCTATAATTTTTTTTAGCGTTGCACTACATGGTTGCAGTTAGAGAATATATTGCTAGTATTAAAATATAATCAATAAGATGTTTTGAAAGATTAATAATCCTTATGCTTAGAGAGACAAGCCAAACATTTAATCATATCCTCAGAAAGGAAAAACTTTTCAATTAGTTTACTCTATTTTATTATTATTATTGAAATCGTTTGAAAGTAAGACCAGGCTATTTTTTTTTTCTTCTTCTAAAACTTGCTGACGCCACGAAAAGTTATCCGAATTGGACAACTTAAATGAAACTGCTGTCGGCGTTGTATGAAACGTTGGCATTCTATGGAATTTTTATACAGTTTTATACAAAAATGTATGACACTTGAGAATTATTTGAATTGTTATATACATTTTCTAGACATTCTAAAGACTGACAAATGTTGTTGAAACAAAGTGTGAGCCTGGCATGCTTTAAATAAATCCAATATTTTTGCATTCCCGAACGGTGAGTGAAACTCAAATGGCAAATTCATACTTGATCTAAGCATTGAAGCATACTAAGCATACTTGATCTAAGCATTGAAAAGTCTGCTGCCTTCCCACATGATCCAAGCGATATTCGAGACAAATTAACGATGCATTTCACACTTTACCGGTTTTGTCCTTTACCACTGCATAAAATGTTAAAAAAAATATGAGAAATATTGTGAATTAAATAAATATGAATTAATTTTTTTTCATATTTAGCCTAAAAAGGTCCAAGTATTCGCGGAATTTCAAGTTTTTTTGGTGAAAGTACCATTATATTTAATTAGAAGGGTTGTCCTCCTAAACTGGAAGGGAAGCAAGCCTAAGCGAAAATAAATATTAATAACAATCTAATAAAAGTATGTATGTATGTTTAATAAAAGTATCAAAGTTCAATCTAATAAAAGTATCAAATGTATGTCCAATAAGGTTAGAAATCATACGCGTGGAAGCAAAGGAAAAAGATGAAATGATGCAGTCTATAAAATGTCACATTTGGGTCCATAAGATATATGCTGAGTGAATTTGATAGATTAAAAAAAACCTTTAATTGTGATTAAATGAATTTGGTGGTTCGATCTAAGCAACCAGAATCCTTAATTTGTGAAATTTGTTTACAATTTTCTGCTTCGAAATCTATTTCTTGCAAAGTAGATTACATAGATTTGAAGATAAATAAGCTAAATATTTTTATAGAAATTGCTTATCTATCCCTGAACATTGTCCAGGTGCTGAAAAGGTTCAGGTACTTCTAATTTTTACTGGATACTTCTAATTTACTGGATACTTCTAAAGGTACTGGATACTTCTAATTTTTTCAAGGTCACCCAGTGGAGTAGATCTACAATAATTACAATAACTTATAATAAATACGGAATATGTACTTGCCTGCATAACTACAAGCATAATAATAATGGCCACAAATATAATAATATCAGATGATGTATTTAATATCAAAAAATTCACAATACATTAAAAATAAATCATTTTCATCAAAAATTAGTTCTTGTAGTTATAGTTAGTAGAAGAGTCCGCCTATATACTGTCCGCCGATATCTCTCGGTATATAATTATTAACTGCTAATCTTGCAGAGGATTCTAAGTGTCCTCTGTGAGACGGGAAATATATGTTGTCTTAATTATATTCACTGTAAAAATTGCAGATTCACACAAATATATAGAACCAAAGAGCGATATTAAATTATATGCATTTAAAAAAAAATTTGAACACGTCCATTAGATTCCAGAAGTTATTCTTAGATTCTGAACAACGTGCTTTTAAAATTATGTTATTTTGAAGGAGAAAAACTTCGTTTTCCTCAAGAGATAAAGAGAATGCAATGTTCCAATGTTTTTTTTAGTATGCGCGTCTTAGATCTTAGAAAACGCGGTCAACTCAAAATATCTTGGTGTTCCACCAGCCGATTGCGATTGACTTATTGCCCACCCCTATTCTAAACTAATGGCTCGTAGGACTTGCCCTCTAACCAGTCAGTTGCCATGATATTTAAAAGGAAAGCTGGAGCTCGAATTAGACTAATTAGTAGGATTTTCTCTCAGTTAATAGAAATATTTTCTCAGTTGAAAATTAAAATGAATAAATGTTGCAAATGTCATAAGAGAAAATGTTGAGAAATCGCAAAATATAACTCACATTAGGGACTTCTTACATAGTCTTTCAAATTATTTGGAGGATTACCAGATACTTACACGTTTACCACATTATATAGTACTGCCCTTTCGACATTTATACCTGAAAAATGGTTATTTGGACATTCTCATAGTTTACCAGCTATAGAATATCGAGGATATCGCTGAAAATAAATCTCACTCTACTTTATTGCAAAAGTACTTAAACTTTTTATAAAAACAATGGCTAAAAACAGCGTGTGGTTTTATTTAGAAATCTTTTTAAATGAAATAGGGCAAACGATTATCATCAGTGTTACAAAATATCACAGTATACTTAGTTGAATTGGAAAGGGAAAAAATGTCACTCGAAACATGGAATCCAGGCACAGACTGTCTCTGTCTTTCCTCAGGGTCATTCCGGCCGGACCATCCAATCGTGGGCTTTCGTAGGCGAGACTGGGCTGGCAGTGGGCGACTCAAGCGGATACATCACCCTTTGGGCCCTACTTCCGGGAGATGCCTTTCGAATCATCAAGGAAGTGCGAGCCCATCAAGTAAGTGTTCTGTGCACCATTACTGGATTGAAATTTCACTTTCTTAATGCTTTTAGTCTGAATCTTTTTCATGAAGAAACATCATTCAAAATGCTTCACATAGAAGAAATTGGATTAGCAACCAAGTTAGCGAGCAGTTACTTTTTGGAAAATTAATGCTCACTAAGAAAAGGTTTTCATCATTTTAATTAAATTTAAAAATAATGAAATTAAAAATTAACCAAAATGTCAATGTTTGTGCTCAATTATTTTGGAGTCTGATATTGCTCTAAAACAGTTTTTGTAGTAATTTAAAAATTCAAAGATTAGTTCTTCGTTGATATCAATTTTATTTCGGTAAATTTTTTTAATAATTTTTATGCATATTTTTATGTACTTTTTGCAGCAATATTCTTCATTGTCTTAATTACTGCGTTTATAACGATATTATTTTGCAAGCATTATTGTCATAACTAAGAGTATACATTTAAAACCGATGTACAAACAAGTAGTTCCTGGAAAATGCTGCTTACACTTCCAGAATAATGCTATTAACTAACCGAATCTGCAATCTAGACACGATGGTGATGACAGTCCAACAAGCTGTTGAGGGTTTTCACCTAAATGAAACACAAATGCGGATTCTTTCACCCCGAAAATCTTTTTAAGAAGCAACTTACTTCTATTTAATGGAAGCAAGTTCGATGATGAGCTCGCGACGAAAAAATTCTTCAGGTTCGGACTGTTTATCTGATGTTGTTTCATGGAATATGTACAAGAAATGGGGTTCGGCTTTTTCTTTTTTTTCAGGCATACTCACTTTCGCTAACAACTCTGGAATTTTCATTTAACGATGGTAGTGGAAATTCCGCAGAGATATTCGAGCGATGATAGCTGCTTTTTGTTTGAGCAAGCACTTCAGTATTGAAAGAGTTGAACTGAATGCTATTGAAAAATGTCAGTTACTTCCAAATACTCAGAATTATATTCAAGAATATTTAACTGAATGTGATACTAATGAAAAATAAGCATTTACTACTCTTCTGTTCGCTCGAGTTTTGTTAGACTTTAAATTCACTAATAGCTGAATAAGTATGACGTTTTAGTGGATT
This sequence comes from Argiope aurantia, assembly GCA_026543865.1. Lineage (NCBI taxonomy): Eukaryota > Metazoa > Arthropoda > Arachnida > Araneae > Araneidae > Argiope > Argiope aurantia. The sequence goes on from JAPMOR010104527.1 coordinate 293,431, forward strand.
TAATTTTTTTTCTTCGAAAATTAAATAAATTAGATTCATAAAACTCCAACAATCTAAACTAATCATAAAATCTAAGTCTTTTTCTACAGAGGAAGTAAATTTTGCCTCTATCCTATCGACAGGGAAAAGTGAGTTGCATGGTGGTCACAAGTGAAGGCACTCTAATTTCTGGTGGACAAAAACAACTCAAAGCCTGGGACGCTCATCAAAGGCTTCAGCACTTAACTGAGATGGAGGTGAGAATCGATGCTTCATATTAAATCTGACATTTCTATTTCATCTGACTTCAGTCATGTTTGCGAAGATACGATTTGGAATCGAATTTTTATCCACTACATATAGAGCGAGATAAAACCCTTGATTTCTATGATTTGTAGTGTTTCTTTTTCAGTTAGCAGATGGAGAAGTGAAGGCGCTGCAGCTCCAGGGAATGAGCGGCTCTGCTCTCTACGTCGGCACCAATGATGCCATCTTAGAAGGCTCGCTACAGACTTCATTGCAAAACCTCATACCCGTAAGACACTCTCTCTTTTTCTGCACGAGGTATAGAATCCAACTCGAGATTTTGCCGAATCACACTTTTCATATAAACTCCACTCCAAAAAAATTTGGAATTTTATCTATGCATCCATGTGTTTCTGAACATGATAATTCAAACAATACGAGCCTAAATGGATGAAATTTGGTACATGGGCTTAAAACTAAATTTGCAGACTTTTGTCAAAATTTGAAGGAAGTTTATCTGCCATGTCAATAAACTTCATAAAAGACGTAAAGAGCTAGACAAAAAAAAATTGCTACACAGGTTAGAATCGGAAATAAGAATTCCTATCGAACATTGTCAATCTGTCAAAGAGTTGACCGTCTGCCATTCTGCAATTTCGCATGAATGTAAATACAATGACTTAATGAAATTCAGTATATGATTTTGTTACCACAACTGCAGATTGGCATTCCGCATCAGATTTTAGCTGCATTCGATCGGGAAGAAAAAGCGTCCAAAATACACATTCGCACGATAGATTCAGTGCATTCGCGCAGGAGATCACTATTTCCTAACTATTGTTCACTAATGCCAATGAATGTATTCACGGCTTTAACCAAGATCCCCAATTTTATGCAAGGGAGACCTTTATTGGAGGGTTTGGAGAAGACCATTCATACTGTCGAGAAATGTAATGAGTCATTTAGGAACTAAGTTTCGCGAATATAAAGAAATATGAAGTAAAAGATCAATGAATAAGAAGAATTAATTAATTAAATAAGTAAATGAACCTAAGTAAGTAAAAGAATTATTAAGTAAGAAAGAATTTTGCAAATAACAAACTTGCGCTCCGTTATTATTAAATGCCAAGTATAAAACGAGTCCTTCAAATCTTAGCTTAAAATCTTGTGAAGAAAAGATTAGCATTATAAATTGTGTTACCTAACGAGCATGTTCCAGATATTAGTCATTAGGTAGTGTTCGTAGGGTTTTTTACAATATTTTTAAAATTTGCACTTATTTTTAGGAACTATGATACAAACAAAAAAAGTGTATTTAATATCGTAATGTAGAAAGATGTACATAAATAAATTGTTGGAAGATTTATTGAGTATCACCAAGTATAATATTCTTCAATATATTTGATGAATATGCAGGTGGTCACAAAATCTTTGATTGCAAAAAATTATTATGAAAAAAATAATTGAATATTATATTGTAAAATGTTTATTATGGAACAGTCGTCGCGTTCTTAATTTTTTTAGTCCAACAGATAGCGCAACTAAAGTAGAAATAGTGATCTTAATTCGATTATTATTAAAATGGAGTCAACGAATGAAAAAATTCATCGTGCTCTATAATTATCTGAATTCAAATCAACTATTACTGTTCAATATCAATTTTAGGGATAGAGTGTTCGCAACGCAAGTTGAAGATATTGATAGATATTGAAACACATTAATATTTAAACATATACTAAAAAATGGTGCAAAATAATGAGTACCTTTTCTCTCATCTGCTTCCGAATTATAAAGGGTGTGGAGTCTGGGATCTACGATCTTTGTGTGGATTTTCAAGGTCAGAGTTTCGTCACAGTAGACAGAAAGAGGAACATTTGCAGATGGTCTACTCGCCGCTTGATGTGGAGAACCAAGCCCCAAGTAAGATTCTTGGCTTCTTCATTAATGGTTGTCTTGCTTAATTATTATCAATGAGGTAGTGGAGAGATGAACCACACATACTTGGAAGAGATTGGATTCTCAAATAAGTAAACAGGTTCTTACTTTTCTGGTGGATAAAGTAATAGTTTTGGGAGCGGATTACCTTCCTTCTCATAAAAAATGAATCTCTTATGTAATTGGTTACGGACCTTAAGACTGTATCTTCAGTTTCCTGCTTTCTTCTATCCTGGTGATTATCATCCCTTATTCTCTCCTCATCTACTGCACCGAACACTGTTATCAAAATGTGACCTACTATATGACCTATCGGGTGACCTTCGGTTATGGTTGAGTAAGTTACCACTTTTAATATATATAATTACTGTACCATCAGTTTGATTCAATGAATCCACATGAGCGGAGTGGCGGTGAGCCTGGAGCCTTTGGTGCCCATGGTCATTCATGAGCTACCTTGATGGTTTCGGGCTTGTTTCTTCCTTGCTCTGCTGGGCTTGTTCTTTCCAAGAGTCCCTCAAGTGCTGGAGAGGTGACTTGTTCTGCTCCTCATGGTGTTCATAACTTTGCACCTTTTCGGATAGGTCGAGACAGTAAATATTTCTCTTCAGTTCACTCGGATGCTTAGGCAGAGCAGAAGTAATTCTTAGGAAAGCCTTTGTAAGTAATTGTAATTCTTGAAAGTAAACAATTTCACTCCTTTACTATAGATAGTGAAATTGATGCAAGAGCATGATCAATTTATAGAATTTTTGTATTGAATATATGGAAAGAGTATTATCCCCTAAAATAAATAATCGCTTACTTTTTCAATTATATGTAATAAAAATGGAAGTCTAATAATAATAGTATTACTTTATGTCAACCATTTGAATCACTACAAAAGAAAGTGTTATTTTAAAACAATCTTGCACAACAAATACTATAGCGCATTCTGATATGTTTACGAAGTTTTGAAATTAATTCGCGCAATTTGAAAAAGTATTTCAGATAATACTCTTGCCATATATTCAATACAAAAATTCTATAAATTGATAAAAGACTCGGCATTTTTAAAATAACACTAATTTTGCTAAAACCCTATACTATATTGAAACAAGGTAAAATACATTCGCTACCAGTAGGCGCTGAAAATTGAGACCATTTACACGAACACAAGATTCACAGCGCCACTGAACATTTCAAAAATGTCTGGCGAATCACTGACAATGCCTGCGGCATATCCGTCAAGATATGTGGTATCAACATGACGGAGCTCCAGACCATAGCATAATTGTTACGCATAATTACCTGAACCGAACATTCGGAGCTCAATGGATCGGCAGAAGTGGACCAATCACTTGGCCACCCAGGACACTTGATTTATCGCTCATGGATTTCTTTTTGAGCTGGGCCATGAAAGACCATGTGTACGAGAACTCCGTCGACAGTGAAATAGTGACCGCCGCAGGCATTGTTCGTGATATGCCAGGTATTTTTGAAAATGTTCGGTGGTCAGTGCAACATCGTATAAATGGTCGTAATTTTGAGCACCTATTGTGAACTTGTACTTTACTTTGTTGGAATAAAAGTCACATTCGTTACCACTTAACTGTACTGTTTCCTTGTGTTCACTTCACTTGCCCATTTTGTCCAGATGACGTTTGAAAACATACTTTCCTATACGAAATCGGTTTCCTGGCGGATTCCCTACTTCCCCACGAAATTTGAACGATAAGTTTTGAACATCTTGTATATATGTGTGTGCGCGCGCGTAAGCATTATTTTTTAAGCAGAAGGCAGTTTCGACGACAGTGAAGAGACTTTCGATTTTTTTTTGTCGTTTTGTTTCATCCCGGGGAGGCACGCATTATGTACAAGTAGAAGCGACGAGCACACGCACACACACAACACAAACCGACACAGAGCGAAATGAGGGAAAACTCATGAAAATTTTATCCCTGTGAATATATACTGTGAGATTTTAGTAGAGATTTCTATCAATCACAAGCAAGGGAAACACAGGGACCTTTTAGTGGAATTTGTTTATATCAGCAATATTTTATCTCTTCACTCGATGTGGGAAAACGTGTCGGTCTTTAACCGATTCAGTAATTTTACAAGGCTTCTGTTGAATTAATTAGATAGAAAAAGTGGAATGGGATCAGGAAATAAGAGAATATTTTAGAATGAAGTTAATATGGGCTAAATTGAGCTAAAAATTAATTAAGTTTAAATTAGATTTTAAAATATATTACCTCCCCATTCATTTATGAAAGTTGTTTTGTTGCCAGCAAATCGTTGCCAGTGTCGTTAAGTTAGTAACACAACTTATAATTTTAACTTGCCATTGAAAATTCATTTATACTCACGAATCATTTGTGTTTTGTGTAAAATCGGAAAGCACGAGTTAAGTGAATGAGAACGTCGTGAACGCATTTATGCTGTTGAAGTTGTGACACAAAATTTATTTCCGTGCCATGAACACAACCATTCCAGTAAGAGAGCAGGCTTCAAGTTGCCTCTTCAGTGGAAGTTGCCTCTTCAAAAAATAGGATTGCAGATGCAATGATTTCTGAAGCTTCAGCTGAACTTTCTAACCGTTTTGTCTCTCGAATCGTTTGAAGCCATCGTGCATAAGCTTACTCTGTAGGATAAGATATATTTAATTTGTATTTTTGCATATTAAATATAACACAGGGTTATCTATCGGTGAAATTTTGAAGTATTTTTCCCCCCATTTAAAGTGCGATTAGCGCATCATATCAATTAATTAGTGTCCAATTTGATCTATGAATACCTCTTCCACCCCTTTCTGAGCCTGTCAAGTTCACCCTTTGCACTGGAATGGTGACTATCATTCACCATTCAAGATAGTGCGGCAATTTGACATTTTATTTACTTATGTATTTGTTTAATTTTTATTGTTAAAAATACCTACAAAATGAAAGATGAAAATTAAATAAACGGGTTTTAGTTTATTCATATTAACGTCCAGTTTTTAAAGCAACATTGGGGTTGTTTTGGGATGGATTTCGTGATTTTGAACCGCTGTCGGATGACGAAGAAGTTGCCTGGTCTAGCATCCTCCTTTCCGAGCTTCCAACCACACCAGCGGGAGGACGTTTGGCCCCGACTGATTTAGCGTGCGCCAGACCCGTTTATACGACGGTTCTTCGGTGGATTCGGGTCTCGAACCTGAAACCTTCCGGTTCCGAAGCCGAGACCTTACCACCAGTTCACCGCGGTCCCTTAATCAAAAGGGAGAATATAACTTAAAAGAATTATATATATTTATTTTTCGGAGAAATAAACTGTATTAGGTGAATAATTATGCATCAGATTACTTTTCCGAGTGCAAAGGGTAAATTCTGAGCACTGAATATTCCTCTGCATTTACCAACATCTGCTACATGTCATGCTCCTTTCTGCTTCAGGTAGACTGCTGCTGCGTCGGATTTCACCCCGAGGGTCGGGCTGTGATAGCAGGAGGGGCGAATGGAAAACTTCTCGTTCTGCACGCTGACGGAGGATTGGCGGTGGCTACTGTATTTGTCGCGGATGCTGCCCTAAAAGCACTCGCTTATAATAAGGGTAAGTGTTTAACATTTTTGGGACATCAGAACATTGTTTGTCAATCAGTTAGGTGATTACTATACCTGAAGACAGGATATAATTAAAAAGTAAGCCTTAACAAGATTTTTTAGGATTTTCGCAACTCAAGCTCTAGTTAAGATCGTCCATTAAATGGGTGAAATGCACATTCTCGAATGAACAAAATAAGTTTCATTCGACAATTTCATAAATAATGACATAGCTGTAACATATTAGAGTCTTCAGCATGCAACTGATTTAAAATGAATGATTCACAGAGAAGACGGTTACAAAAACATCGAGGAAGACACGGAATAAGAACTTTCTGCGCATAAAAGAAATTCGATATTTGAATAATCTGAAAACCACGGTAACCTCAGTCAACGAGTGAAGGAGTGAAATGCTATTAAACATTAATGGGGATCAAGCCGGCAGCCATTCCTTTCGGAGTCAGAAGGTCATTTGTGAAAGGAGTGTTGACAGGAAAGGTCTTGGTTACTTGCAAAGCTGATGTTCAAGCACTTGTCTTTGCAATGTCGTCACAAACATACCACCAGATCGCAACATCACATGGTGGAAAGAATGGCTTCCTTTATCCATACGAGCCATGAATTTTTTTACTTAAATGTTTATTGTGCATCGAAAAAAACAACAACAAAAAAAAAAACGATGCACCGTGAATATAAGTCGTAAGTTGTTTTTCGGAGCAAAATTAAATATAAAACAGTTTCTTATTTTCGAGAAAATATAATATTAGAAAAGAAAACCTTCCTGGATCGAATAGCTAGATTTAAGAGACAACAACTGCTCAATATGATTTTTTTCCCCAATTCTTAATATTCCAAACACTTATAGCAATTTTGAAGGTCAGAGACATTGAACATTTAGAAAAATTTATACATAGTCAGGGAGCATTGTTATCTTCTGTTTCTTGCCAATATCGATCGAACCGATAAAAATAATGCACAAAAATCTAGACTTCGGTCCATTATTTCGTCTCTTGATGCACGACGGGATTCCCTCGAAAAGGAAAATAGGATCTTTTCTCAAATGGGGATTACAGGCATTTTCTTAACTAACCATACCGCACTAAATAGTCTTCGAAGACTTTTGACGCCTCTTACGCAGATGGAAATTTTAGACCAGCAAGTTTTGATGCATTTCATGTCTTCTAGTGAGTTTGGTGGCTTCACATAAGGTACATTTTATTTATTAAATTCGAAAGATGAATGTTTCGGAATCCCTCATAATTTAAATAAGATATTCTATATAGACTGCGGAAGCAACTTAATAGTTTGTTTGATTTGGCTTTATACCAAAGTGTCAGATTGCGCTTGATTTAATTCGAATCCATTTGATTTGTTGCTTATATTTTAAAAACGATTGCAGGATGATTCTCTCATACAAGAAAAAAAATTAGATCAATTATTTATTTTCCTCGGGATTTATTTTGAAACTAAACTGACATCGCCATTTTGAACCTCGAGTAAATGGAAAGAATGACATCCGAGTGGGCATTCTCTCTTCAAATTTCCATGGGGCGCCAAATGGATGACGATTGACAACGAGCGAACCAGACTTCAAAGCCATTACTTGCCGCTGCCGAAGCCGAGATTCTTTGCGACACAAACTCTTACTGAAGTCTGTTTTGGTGTTGTTAAAGAATGACTGATAAAAACAACCACTCTTTTTAGAATTTGTCGGTTCTTAAGTTGTTCCTTATCCGCTAGAATAATTTTATCTAGTTTTCTTCATCGGGATAGCATTGAGTGTAGCGAGTCTTCAAAGCCATTCTATTAGGAATGCATATTCAGAAGAAATAATCAAACGAGTACAGAAAAGACAACATTTATAAAATACTGGTATGAGAATTTTGATGCTCATGCTGTTTTTTTCCAACAGATGGATCAGTTTTGGCAGTAGGATGTGAAGATGGAAACATATACATATGCGGAGCGAAAAACCATGGTTATCTATACAAGATGCATATGGTGCTGAAGGTAAAAAACTGTTTATGTCTGCTTAACAATAGAGAACTTTATGAGCAAGGAGAAATTTCAGAAAGCATTTTAACTTTCCATTGAGCACTAAATCTAAAGGACACGCATCAGATAAGACAACCCTTTGCCTATTTTATTTGCATTTTGATACATTTACAATCGAAGAAAAATACTCATTTACTATTTCATTACGACAGATTATTATAGCCATGAACGGGTAAACACTCTTAACCGGAATCGCTGGATAAATTCCATACCCCTGAGATATGTTGCGCCTATTTAAAGCTAAAATAAACAACGATAGTCTTGAAGTGTCTTGAAGGCTATTTGTCAACTCTGGTTACAAAAGCCCGAACTTATCTAACTTCTGAAGAATATTTTAATTTCGATTTAACATATGTCGGAAGTTTGACAGAATCAAATCTGGCGTTTATCTTTATGGTTCTTTTTTATTTTATTAATCTTTTAGAAGATCCGAAAAGAAAACTTTCGCAGTGGTTAAGTTTCCTCCGTAATTTTTTGATTTTTCAAGATATTTTTTCGTTCCGTTTTGATCTTTTTCTTATCTTTGGTGTCAAAGAAAATTTGAAGTATAGCAGCCAAAGAGAGGGAACATACTTCAAACTTCGCAATTTGTAATTAAATTTTATAGACATCAAAATAATATGTTGTCATCGAAGACATAAGTATACAAAATTGGAAATCTTTAGCACATGACGAAGTGAGTGAAAAATATTGATTATAAAATCACACCTTTGCACACACACACACACAAGATACGGGTTATATTTTTGTTGCATGAAGCACGTTTCACCTTTTGGATGAAGTTCCCAACTCAACCATACTTATCATTTTGAACGCAATGCTCAACGCTTTAGTTTATTATATGTGATTAAAAAATACAGAATTCTAAAAATACAGAACTCTAAACGTAGTACCCTCTGTTTCAGAACGAGTGGCCCATTTTACAAGTGGATTGGTCTGGCGATGGCGAATCTCTGCAATCCTGCTACAGAAACGCAGATTTTTGCGAAGTTGCACTCTGTAAGTCTACAACAGAGTAAATATAATCAGACACATTTCTGAATCTTAAGTAGTGAGACTTTTAATGATAGATACAGGTTTGTACAAATTTTGATAATTAAAGACATAAAAATATTCGATTCTGATGCATCTTTCATGAATGCTGTGAACAGTTTCTGATTTCGCTTTTTGTAAGGAAAAGAAATAAGAGAATTTTCTGCGGTTATCATTGCCCAAAGTGTTGTCTTTACATTTTAATATACTTCGAGGCCACTTCCTGTAACATAATAGTGGAAATCGTGTTTTCATTGACTATGTAGTATGCATGCGCTCTGTCTCACTTGCGCACATTATTAAATTATATTATATGAGCTCGAATGATGGGCTTACTGGAATCTTTCTCAGAAAAACTTAATAAATAATTCGAAAAACAATGTAGACTTCTTGCAATTCATGATGAGTGGGGTGATTCACTTTTTTATGGGATGACCGATGTTTTGAGACATGAAATTTCAATGCTTCTATATATTTGATGCATTTGATATTTGCCCATAACGTATTGAAGAAACAATGAAGGCCCAACTTTCGGCATCCACTCGCACTGCTGCGACTTTTAATGCAGGAAGAGTGAATTGAATTTAAAAGGAAATTTGCCTGCGTTGTTTGATTGGCAATGAAATCATTTTTCATCCACTAATCTCATTTCTCAGAATTCTTTTCATTTTCAAGTCGTGTTTATAATGAGTAATAAGCCCGAAATGAATGGTGTCCATCTGCGGCTAAAGTGGCTTTAAATTCATAGTTTTATTTATTTTTCCTTTTTGTGACTGTTCTGATGAATGAACAAGAGCGATAATCATTTCGTGGAGTTTCATTTATAGATGCACCAAAAGAATTGCTTGCCGTCCTCGACTATTTCTGATTGATAAGCATCACATTGATTAAAAACATATTTAATGATGCAAATTAGGACGTTTTTGCAATCATTTTCAAACTATTTTCTCTTTCGGAAAAATGTGAATGTTGCATCGCATCCAAAAAAAAAAAAAAAAGTAGAATGATAGTATAAAATATTCTTTTTACATATAAATTTCAAACTAATTGATGAATAAATTTTCTGTACCATCTTTCTTTCTAACTGGTTTGAGGGGAAAAATCTCCATGTTCAACGGAATTCGAGCAGTTATACGATTTCCGATAGATCAGTATCTTCACCAACCATAAACAAAATTGTAATGAGTTGTTGAGTGCGGCTTCTATAACGAGTACATTAACATCCTCTCTGCTCACTTGTCAAATATGTCGGCAACTTTGAATTTACTGGAGAGCACGTCAACCAAGCTACTTTTGTTGTTCGCAATGGCTTGGAATTTTTCCTGATTTCATCCATTTTGCTTGAGTCAACTCCCTTGGTTCTTTGGAGCATCATGGACAGCTGCATGGCCATCTTATGATTACTACATCCCTGACAAAAAATTGACCACAATTGCTTGATTTTCAATTGCTGATCACAGATGTTCGCGAATGAATCATTTTGATACCCCCCCCCCAACACTCGATGAAGAAAGCACCCATCAATGACATAATGTGCGGTTCTGAAATCAGGATGGACGTTATCATAGAAACATATTTTGTATTATCCTTATTCGAATTTATCCCTTTTTTATATTATCCTAATTGCTGTAGCTATAATGTAAGAAAACTTTATAAAATTTTTCAAATCTTACAGAAAAGTTGATTACATTTAACAAAGATATAACTTACCTAGTCAAAACACTCTCGTTCGTACTCCTTCCGCATGCAGAGAAATCTCCATGTGGATACTCAGTGATATGAGTGTTGGTGGTGTTACTCATTGTTTATCATCATCATAAGCAATCAAATGAATTGAAAACCCTATCTATATCTGATTATTACCCATCTTGCAGACTGTATAATATCTTTCTTAACTTTTATGTCATCGATTGTTTAAATTGCTTCATCCTGTTTCAGGGAAAGTGGCAGAATCGAAGCGAGTGAACTCTGCTTTATCGAAAAGTATGGACTGGCCTCAACACACGTGCATTCTTTCGCATAATGTCTTAGGTGGGTTATTCATCAAGCTCAGTTTTTGGCATTGCAAACGAGGAAATAGAGCTTTAATTAGTATCTATAATCTGTTCTTACGATACATTCAAATCAATTCCCGCATTTCAACAGCATTACAGTATTTTAATTTATTAAAATTATTATAGTGAAAAAAAAAATGCTTTTATTAGAGTTTGCAGGTTAAAACAAAATTGTAAAAGCAGTACAAGATAATAGAAATATCACCAGTAATCAGGAATATTAATCATTTTTATAATATACTTCTATTTTTAAAGAATACTTCGCATTTTTTTTTCTTTCGACAGTCAGTATGGCTATATTTATTTATGGCATTATTTTTAGCAATTTTGGTGTGAGGTCCGTATTTTTAATAAAAATAATTCTGCTTTTAAATGTTCTAAGAAAGCGTTGTTTTAAAAACATTTTTATTTTGTCATTGTTTTCATTTCCTACTTTTCAATATTTAAAGTTCTTTATAATTATAATTAAGTATTACGGAATCCTAAGATCCATTGTTTCTTAAATTTACTATAATAAATTTCGAAATTCGCACATGACCGAAATTTAATTAAAATAATTCAATATACCCATAATAAAATTTTGATTTGCTATTAGTTTATTGTCATTGGCAAGATTCAATTTTACACAATTTCATAACTAATAAATCATGTAATAAAAGAAAGTTAGCTAATAACATTTCGCCTTTACAAACATGAAATAAGTCAAGTAAAACGAAAGCTACAAAATAGTCTCTAAAAGTTTCTGTTATACATTTTTTCCGTGTTCTTATTCGATTTTTGATAAGTGAGGAGCTATTAAAGGTAACACAGATTGAGCGTTCATTAGGGGAAAAAAATGTGCTCTTTCTGAAAAAAAAATCTCATTCCGCCGACACATTTTCCTACTCTTAAACAAATTGCATGAACTGAATCAACCATTAGAGGGAAGCGCCAAATCCGTGAGATTTTGGCAGGCTTAAAATATGAAGGAATTTACAAAAAATTGAATCAACTTTGAAAAGCTATACTTTTAAAATGAGAAAATTTACAATCCCAGTTGCACAGTAATCTTAAAAGATCATTTTTATGTTGTAAATGCATTAATTACCTATTCAAAGACCATTTCAGTAGTTAAGTATGATGATCTTGCAACCACATTTTACGAACAGTGGCAATGTGACAACTGAAATCTATCGAAATATAAACGCCTTATGATATAGGAAGGAATCACATGAAGGCAGCAGTTTTGAAAATTATACTACCTTTATGAATTTTCGGGCATTTATAGTTTCATTAATCATACAAACACTATCTACACCTGTTGCTGTACATTCCAAGATATGTCGCTGGGTGTTTAACAATAAATGTCATGTAATCAGGATGGAAACCTACTCCGTACCTATTTTATGCCATCGCTACCAAATAGTGCTTCATCGCTCCAACTCACACAGTTCAATGAAAATGACCTGTTTGATCTTTTCAACTTTTGCTTTCTCGTGGAATTCTTGCAATTAGATGCGCAATCTGAGTCCTCGCATTCAACCTCACACTGCATTGCGCCATTTCACTTTGTATGCTCCGACCTCGTCTAGTCTTTTTAATTATTGTATCATCACTTGGATCTGCCCTTCGTTTCCTGCCTTTATCAGTTTGGTTTTGTAGGAACTGAATTTTCTCATACTCCGTTTAAAAGTTTAGAAATACCAATTTTAAATAAATTTCCACCCATTTGCTTTCTAATTTCGTTGTAATTAATGGCTTGTTCATGCAATAATAAAGTTGTTATTGCATGAACTATTAGTTGACTAGTCAATTCTTTTTATTATATCTTTTATTTTTTTACAGCACTTAAAATAGAAGAATGCAAAAAGGTGACCAAATCGATAACAATCACCAAAAACACAAAAGAACGACCTCCTCTGAGCTCCAAAACAGGACTTTTGTAATTTCTAGGCCCCAAATGCAAAAATGCTTACATGCAAGATAAAATTTACTCTTACCTGTCTTTCCGGGAATTTCTAAATCAAAAGAATTGAGATATTTCTAATGAATCAGTCCACAAAACATCGTAATCATTAATCCAATAACGGTTGAGAATTCTCTATTTTATCATTTTTTTATTTTCTGGACGAGGACTACAGCCATAGATAATTATTTACGAAGATTATTTACATATTTCATTCACGTGCACGAATTCTAATGCTTGACATACAACCTCTTTCATTTTCTTACTTACGCTTTACCAACATACTTAAGGGTGGGTTTACACTCGATCAGTTATAAGACGGCAAGTAGATAGCGCATTCGTAGAAAGGCTGAAAAAATGCTGTTCGGTGCATGGCAAGTAATTGTTCGACTGGACAACATCACGCCGCTGTATTCTATTTTTTTTTTTTTTTAACTGAGCATGCGTTTGTAGAATTTTGCGGGATTTTTTTGGCGTGATGACTTAACATACATTAATTCGACATTTTTTGCTCTGTTTACTTTCTGATGCGAGATTGTGTGTGTGTGGTGTTTTTTCCACATTTTATTTGCCTTTTTTTTCCTATAGTTTTCCAAATTTAGGTATATTGACTTTTTTTATTTTATTTACCATGTTTCTTTGTGTAAATATCCATCATATTAATGACACACAGTGTAAAAGAAAAATTCAGGGACGCCAAAATAACAATTTATAGCCAAGCACGGAATGCCTGAATCTGTCTTATGAAATTGTGACAAACATAAATCAGTCTCTTTCTACGGATCCGCTGCCTGCTGGCCGCCTTATAACTGGCCGAGTGAAAACCCGGCATTACTTCTGTCGCTGTAGGATCATGGGATTTTTTCCGACATCAACAATGAGAGCGTACGCATAAGGGTTACATCATATTATGGTCAATCCAGGAATTCCAACAATGACGTCACTATCAGAATTCTACGAATAACGTCTTATTGACTGTTTAAACCAGGGATGGCGAACCTTTATGGATCAACGTGCCATTTTTTCTAAAGAAATGTTTAATGAGGTATAGACGTGCCGTCAAAAAATTTTGAATTGTGATTACTGAAAAGGTAATAAAACTATTTACTAACATTTCAAAACTGTTTATTTACTACGAAAAAATATATTTTGCACTGAATAGTAGATGTTTTACACGTAATGTTATACACGTAATTCAAATTAAAGTAGCATTAGTGTGACTTCTGTTGTTACAGATTAGGTGACAAATAATCTACAGTGGTGACCAAAATTGTGGGCACTTTTGAAAATTTCTATGTTTTCTGACTTTATATGCTTATAGAAACTGGTTTAATGTAACGTTTCACAAAATGCAAACTCTTGCATATCATTTTAAAGAGAATTTAATGCTTATTTCAATGCAAAAAGAAAAATTCAAATGTGGGTTATCAGTGCTTAGTAGGGTAGCCTTTATTTTTTATTACAGCTTCACACTGATGTTTCATTGAGCTGATAGGTTTTAAGCTCTTCTTTCGTTATTGCATGCCAGGAAACAATTATAGTCTCAATTAATTCTCTTTTATTTGATGATCACTTCATATATACAAGAGTTTTCAAATGGCGCCATAACTTCTCAATAATTTTGTTATCAGGACTGTTTCCTGGCCATGATAACAACTCATTGCTCTTTGTACTAAACCACTCTTTCGATATTTTTTCTGTGTGGCAAGGATCTGAATCCTGCTGAAAAATAAATGATACGTTGTTGGGAAATAGATCACTGATGAAAGGTGTAAATTTTGGCTCTAGAATAGTGTTAATGTATTTTCTAGCATTTAATGTCCCATCTATAACATGGAGACCAATACCGCCTGCTAACATGTGGGGCCAAATAATAACATTAACTGAGTTCTTCGCGGTTGCCTGAATGCAGTCAGGATGCAGCTCTTCGCCTATTCTGTGTCTTACATATTTTCACCATCACTACCGAATAACAATACTTTTGTTTCATCACTCCGTATAATTCGTGACTACCGATCATCTGTCCAATGAATGCGTTCCCTTGCGCACTATACTTTTTTATACGCTGCTGTAAATGGAGAAAAGGATTTTTTTCGTTGAATTCTACCTCTTAGTCCAACATGGGATAATCTTCTCTTGATTGTTCTTGAACTGACATAAATACCAGCATCATTCAATTCACTTCTGATCGCCGCTGATGACGTACTTCTATCTTGGAAACATGGCCTTTTTATTCCTCTGTCATCAACAGATGTGGTTCACATTTTTCAGCCATTTATTGCTTTGTTTTTTATTGAAATTGTCTCCTGATATCGTAAACAAAACTTTTGGATTCTAGATGTAGTCACTGATGTAGATGAAAATGGATTGAAGATGTAGTCACTTTGGAATTTCAGTATAGGAAAGATCACCTTCATGTTACACAATAATCTTAGTTCTCTTTCTAGGTGTCCAATCTGTTCTTTTATTTGATGTCATTGCTTCTTGAATAAATATTAGAAATATTTACAAAAATTCCAATTATATATTAAAAAGTTTAACAAATTTTTTAACTTGCAATTTGATTACATAAAAAACAGTCTTCCTTCTACAGAAAAAAGCACACTAATGACTTGTTCCAACTCTAAACATGATGCCAGCTTCTGCTAGCAGTTATTAACATTTGATTAGCTTCCAGAACAAGAACAGTGATTTGTCAGGAAAGTTATAAATTACAATCCACTTCATCATTGTGTTTGTTATTCAGATTAAAGTAAGAACAACTTTTTTTGCATTTGTATTTTTCTTTTTGTATTGAAATCAGCATTGAATTCTCTTTAAAATGATATATAAGAGTTTGCATTTTGTGAAATGTAACATTTTCTATAAGCATACAAAGCTAGGAAATTATAACGACTTTCAAAAGTGTCCACAATTTTGGCCACCACTATATATTACGATTGTAAGATGTTACTTTTATCGAATGCATGCTGAATTGGAGTCATCTCCCAAACGGTTTCTAAGCGAGTCTTTAATGTTATTCATCTCTAAAAATAATGACTCGCAGGCATAGATAGACGAAAATATGGTTAAAATAGCATGGGCCAGCTTCTTCAAAGAGTTACATATGTCTGGAATCGAATTCCATGTTTCCAAAATTTCGTTCCTGCCATTTTTACTTATTTTGCTTGTTAACCTTTCTGTTTCAATCAATCCCAACTTTTTCCTTATTTTAATAAATTTTTGAATCCATATTGAACTAGACTGGAAATCAATCAGTTGCATTTCAAATTATTCAATTTCCAACCAATCGAATTGGGACAAATTCAGTTTATAAAATAAAGTCACATGCAAACTGTTTTGATCAGTGGCGTGCCCAAAATATTGTGTCGCGTGCCATTTTTATCAACTAAGTGCGTCTTTCTTCTAGTTATTTCGCTATAGCTTTAACAAAATAATACTAAGTGAACATAATTTAATGAATTACATTCTAGGTTAAATTATCCTTATAATGATATAAAACTTTATTTTATTATTGCTAATAGTATTGCTTTTATGAACCATTAAATCTTCAAAATGCATTTTTTTTTAAATCGTTTTCACAGGTTTGGCCAATACTGTATTTTTTAAAAAATATTTCTGTTGGTTCAGTTCGTCAATATACCTTGCGTGATCACTTACTTTTTTAAAAATCGATTTCTCGGAAATCAAAATTTAAATTGTAAGGCAAACATGTTCTTACGTAATAACGTGAAATTTGCGATTACAGATTTCAATTTTAAAAAATTCTTTTTAATAAAATTACAAAAAATTGATGTTGATTGTTTTGACTTAAAACTGAAAATGACAGCTAATAATATAAGGAAAGAGATTTTTCAATATTTTCTATTAAAAAATTTAATTTTTAATTAATTTTAATTTAAAAGTTTGAGCGCGCTATTTTTTCACATTTCCTTCATGTTATACCATATTAATGTAGCACTTTTGAGAAATAAAATAAACAGTGGAGTAATGAATAATGTGATATAAAAAGTATGCTCGAAACTTTAAATTATGCTGCTCTTTCTTTGGCATGAGAAATCTTTAAAATATATCTTTTCTTGTGATATTTATAAAATGGAGAAAAAAGATGATTAAGAAATGCCTTTTATAACATTCCAGGAATTTGGAAAGCAGTCGAAGGCGCTTTTTATCTGAGCTGCCACAGAGTTGGATCAAAATTGGCCGCAGCAGCGCAGGACGGATGCATCAGGATATTTCCTTATCCTTGCAGAGAAGCTGAACAAGTGAGAAGTTACATTTTCCAAATTCAAATGGTTTTCTTGTTCATGTATGCTCTCTTCTAACTTTAGTTCTCCGGTTTCTTATCGAAAATTAGAAGCTAGATTTTTAAAAAGGTATGAACACATCTTCTGTATCATATAAATTAGCTGGCAAAACGAAAAAAAAAAAGTAGTCTAGGAGCCTTAAACATTAATCCTATTTTTCTATTATCTCATATTAGCAGTAACCATACAGCGTTGCCCGTGGCATAACATCCAAGAGACGAAAATTAGCTTTAAACTTAAGTCTAGCCTCCACCCGATATGACATGGGAATGTTACGAACGTCAAACAAACATAAAAAAATATATTCAGAAATCATCAAAAATAACTATAAAACAATTTTGAGCTAAACTTTGATATACAGTCATTTGGCGCGTTGCGAGGTTGGCAATTTTTCGGTGGCGCTTTTGCTACAGTTACACTATTGCTGCCGTTCGCGCCACATTTGGCCATAAACTATTTTTTTTAGCTAAAATAACTGTATATCAAAGCTGTTCCAGATTTACTAAAAATATACAATAGAAAAGCTGTTTTAAAATTTAAAAATATACAAATAAGTTATTGTAATCACTATTCCATTGTAGTCACAATCACGTGACTACTTTGCAAGCTTCGTGCTCATTCAGCTTTTCTGTCATCGCTTCTATTAATAATAAAAAGAAAAAAAAAGTGGAAGAAATACCATGGCAGAGTACCTCAAAGAAAGTCCTACATCAGCAAAGCAAATATAGAAGCTAAATTACATACATTTCTTAAAATGTTTGTAAAGTAGCAAAAAGAATTTTGGGGAAATGTCATTTTTGTTGATGAAAGCAAATATAACAGTTTCGGATCGGGTGGCAAGCAGAAGGTTTGGCGGAAACCAAATACAGCCATGCATGTCAAACATTTACATCCTGCTGTCAAATATGGAGGTGACAATTAAATAATCTGGGGTTGTATGGCAAGCACTGGTGTTGGGAACTTACATTTTATTGATAATGTAATAAATAAATATGTCTATCTTGACGTTCACAAGGGAAATTTAAAGCAAAGTGCGAGTAAGTTGGGAATCTCAAGACATTTTAAATTTACTGAGATAATTACCCGAAACGTACTGCTGTTATTTGCAAGTTATGGGTCCTTTGCCACTGACCTAGGGTTATTAAGAGAGACTCTCGATTAAGTCCAGACCTTAATCCCATTGAGCACACGTGGGATTATTTGTAGCAAAAACTATATGAACATCAAATTTATAACAAGCAGGATTTAAGACCGAAGAGTGAGTCAAAATCGATGAATCATTTTGAAAAAAAGATCCAGTCCATGCCAAATAGATTACGAGAGATCATAAAAAAACAAGGGCGGTCCAACAAGATATTAACTTTTAGTTTGCATTGTTTTTCGCAATTTTTTGGGAAGTGTCCCAATACTTTTTTCAGCATGTTTTTTTTAACTTGATTTCTTTTATTTCTCATTATTCCATACCAAATTTCATATATTTAACTCATTGCGTTTTTGAGTTAGAGCGTTTATATCGCGGAAGTTCAGATCGGCAACCCCTCATTGGTTTGGTTCAAAATTTGATGGACCACTACACTTATACACGCTAAATCTATGTACCGAAATCTTATTTTCCTCGCTTTCTTAGTTCTGTAGTTATCTTGTTAAATTACATTCGAAGTGCAGGTCAGACAGACGTCCTCCGATCGGCTTTTTCTCAAATATTTGATAGAAATCTACAAATTTGGTGTAAATGTCGCATTCCAAATTTCATCCACCTAGCCCAAAGCATTTATGAGTTATCATTGTCACTGACGGTCATTTTCCAGAAACGTGTTTTTCGAATTCGGAGAGATCTGAAACATGCAGATTCGTCAAAATCTCGAGTTCGAAATTTACTATACTACTACTATATTTTCTCTATAATACGTGTACGAGAAAGTAAAAAAGGATATTGTGGCGACATTCCATTGGGCATTACGACTATCGGAAGAATGAAAGAAAAGAACTGACAATTATTTGACATCGTAAATATTTAAATATAAATTCCTGAAAACAATAAAATTTGTCTCATCATCAGGTATCTTACGAGGAGCAAAGGCAAGGGCCCCGCCCCGTGGACGTCATTCGCTTTCTGAATAGGAGCAGCCTGGTTTCCTGTTCTGGTCCTGCTATTTTCATCTGGAACATCAAAGAGTGACGCTTCTCGTGGTTCCAAATTCTGGGCATCAGAGTTTTAACTGACTGGGTTTGTTTCAGGTTTGGAAAAAAGGAATTTTGTAATCGAGTTTTCCTTCCAACTGCTACTTTCAAAATTTTGTATTCTCAATGAGGTTATATCATTTTCATTTATTTAGAAATTTAATCATTTCTTATCAGATTCATTTTAATCAAATCTTGGAAGAGCACTATCTGGTAGTGAACTGGAGAAAACTGATTTTAATATCTAATAATATTTATAATAATGAATTATAAATTGTAGAGTAAAAAGTAAAAAATAGGAAGATAAAATTTTTTCTGCTTTTTAATTCACCAATAAAAGTATGTTTTCGAAACTGCTTTTCTATTTCATTTAACGATTCCAGACATGTATTCTGCAGGTGCCTCTACTACAAACTGCCCTCCTAACACAAACTGCCAAGTAATCCTCAAAAAGTTTTATTTCATTTTCATCATTTTTTTCTTCATGCGAAGAAAACTAAGCTAAAAGAATGTGAAGATTTTCAGTATAAATTTAAAAAGAGAAATTAATTTCTTTTTTAAGTTGGTTGGTAAGAAACATTGCTACACTGCTTCGCAAAGCGATTCGAGATCGGCAAGTACGCGCTGGTAAAAGTATCATTCGAAAATATTTTGTGTTTTCTCTTGGTGATAACAAGTGATTAAAGATAAACAGTACTGCGGATCATTTGTCCGCCACACAGACATGATAAACGAATCTCAACTAAATAGATTTTATTAACAACTAGCTGGCACCCAGCACGTTACTGTCGCAGAAGAAATAATTTCAGAAATACCGTTTGAAATTTCAAATAGTTATTTTGTTTAATTAGGAATGATAGGAAGAGCGATATTTATTTTCTTGTATACAATAAATACATTAATTGAAACTGAATGATATATATAAAGAATAATTAATATTTATTCTACTTGTTTGACTTATTATTCAAGTATACTTTAGGGTAAACAATATATATATTTTTTTGTTTTTCCGTCTTCAGTAAAAGCAAATAAATTTCGTAGCTGTCTGATTCGTGAGCATCCAACATACAACTAGCCATGTGAAAAACATGGATTTTCCAAGTTTCAAAGCAATAAATTGACAAAGTTTTATCGTCATCGGATGAACAGTACGGCAGCGCATAAAATGTGAACAAACAAAAATTCACTTTTATATATTAGATTATCATTTCATGTATAACATGAATAAATAAAAAATAACGGTGAGAAACAAGATGCGATTTGCTTTTAATAACAGTGCTGTGCAGCCACAGCACTAAAATAATATATGCTACAGAAAAATATAGAATAAAAGTTCGTCGCTTGGCACCTTCACATATCTCAGTTTTCAAAATAGGAACACAGTTTTCGCATCCAATAAAGAGTAATTCTGGCATTTTTTTTTCTCATGAAAATGTATCAAAATTATTCATTATTGGATGCGAAAACTTTACCTTCTTTCTCTGAAAATATTTTGAAAATAAAGATAATTGGTGTTGCTTGTAAAGCGACAAGTAACAAAATGAGTTCAATTTATTCTTTGTATTTTAAATAAATAAATAAATAAAAAAAATACAACAGCTCATTATGAAAAAAAGAGAACCAGAAAATATCAATTCTATCTTTGTGTATTTTTAGAATTGCGTATTTATCCTTACATAATAGGAGAAGTACAAATAACCTCAGATGATACAACTTCGAATTCTTAGGATACATCGCCATTGCTGTATCAAAATATTATCAGTCAAATATCGCACACTGTAAAACATGCGAAATTCCAATGTATAACTGAAATATATAGAACCTTTTAATATCATGCACGTCAAATATCTCTACAACTTACTTATATGTTTCATATCAATGTAAAATTTTGGCAAATTTGGTATAACAGTGATAACATGATATTGGAAAATCGTGGTACAAATGAGACGATATTGTATTTTATATGTAATTTTCTGAAGATGTTTAGGTATTTTGACAGCATGGTGCAAAATTTCGGAGAAGGGATTCGCTTCTGATGTTGTTTTCATCATCTCACCATGGATAAAATAATGAGATCCATCTCAAAGTAACTTCTCATTTGCTTTACAACGAGATGCAAATATAAAATACTAAATTAATCTTTCACGAGTCAGATTTAGATTAGATTAATTTTTAAATATATATATTTCACCTTCTAATATCTAGTTTAAAGATATTGTTGGAAAGGGCGGACTATTTTGCTGTATCTTGTTATAACACATCCTGCTTCGCACAAGCCAGTGTATTCACTCTCCAAACTTCCGGTTAGTGTGCAAATATTCAAAATGCTGTGTGTATTTTTACCATTTATCTTTGTACACTACTTTTAGCACTTCCTTCAAAAAGAATTTTAAGTTAAAGTTTTCTTCACACTATATTTGTGTCATTTTGAAAAAATCCCCACTTCTAAGGGGGAAAAAAAGAGAAAGGAAAAGAAGTGTTTTTTGCAATTTTTCCTAAAAACCTTTAAAACGATACAATTCTAAAAATAGTTAACAAACAAATTGTAGAATGTATGAATGCTAACATATTGTATGAATGCTTATATATTTTGCTACAGAAATATAAGAAGCAGTTCTTTAATAAGAACTAGTACTTGTTTCCGATTAATTCTTCCAATTTAAAGAAAAAAAAGTCTTCCTCTCTTAAGTTGACGAATACAATCAAATAAGTCGTCTAATAAAAGATTCTATGAATTTTTTTTTTTATATATAGGCATATATCTGTTTGAGCGCTAGTATGGTGCGAGAATTCCAGTTTATTTGCACACTATTTAATCAACCACGGTTCAACATTACGAGTGCGTAACCAAAATAGTTTGTAAATGGGACTTGCACTCAACAGCACCAAACGAATTTATCAAATCTGCTGCTTTTTTTTTTAGGTTGAATATGAAAAGGAAAAGGACAATATACGAAGTTCCCACACGTGATACATTAAATTCATTATCATAAATGCGCAGACATTAAGCCTTTTTTGCAAACTTTAAACTAATCTGAAAATTCTTCAACATCATTTTGGGTCTTTTTTTTATATATATATATAATTTCATTTGGGAAGTATTTTTTTTAAGTATTCATTTTATGATTTCATTTATAAGTATTTTTTACTGTTGAGTTTCTTGATACTTTAATTATATACCATTGATTTATTTTATATATTACAAAGATTTGACGAAGTTTCACTGTTGTTGTAGAAGATGGGGGGGAAAAAATAAATAAAATAAAGATGCACTTTGCATTTATTATATCTTACTAGAATGTGCATTATTACAGATAGAAAAAAGTTTATTTAATTATAAAATCCAATAAACACTGATGGCGTCTCGCATCACTGTTCACTCCTGCTTATCATATTTCAGAGATTCCTTCCGTAGGAAAGGTATTCATTCGCGACAGCTTGCACGAGTCCCACCTTTCGGCATCCACTCGCACTGCTGCAATCCTTAATAGAGGAAGAGTCAACAGGCAATCTGGGGCAAGTGGGTGCGTTCGAATTGGAATTAATAAATCATCTTTCGTAACCCAGCGTCATTCCACTCGGATGATAGAAATTCAGTGAACTTTCACTGCACCAAAAAGAATTGTATGTCTTTCAATTATTTCTGGCCGAGGAACACAAAATGGATTCTAAGAGTCTTCTTTAATGATGTAAATCCGAACGCTTTTGCAATGATTTTAAAGCTGCTGATTTCATCCAAAAACAGCCACTAAGCATTCTCTTTATATGTAGCTTTCAAACTTTTTGATGAATAAATCCTCCCCTCCATCTTCCCTTTTCCTAAGTCCAGGGAAAAAAAAAATTCTACGTTGATTGCAAAAAAAATAATATAATAATAATAATAATTATTATTATTTTCACCAATAATAAACATAAAATTGTGATGAATTTTTGAGTGCTGTTTCTACAATCTTTACATCAGCATCATTCTTTTACTTGCTTCACAAATATACCGGCAACTGTGAATTTTTCATTCAACAAGCTGTCTCTAATTCAATAAAATGAAGTTTTTAAAACACTTTATTGTGAAAGTCAACCAAGATATCAAATGATGATTTGAAAATAGGAAGTAAATGTGAACAATAATAGATGAGAGGATTTCGTCTCCTGCTTAGAAGTAGAGCATCTGCCTTATGGTCCAGATCGAACGAAAACGGAGGGGTTTCCTCCTTTGCCACCCCAGTGCTGGCTGCAAGTGAGCTGAAACACAAACTACTTTAGTTGTTTTCGTTGGAAGATATTTTGGCTCTAGATGGTGCTACTGATAAAACAAGAGACATCGCCTTGGCTTAAAATCACTGACTTCTAAAGTCAGTGGGCTTGTCTATGACAAGTGCCATTAGAAACAACAACAACAGATATTTTGGTATTGAAGTAATAATTTAAAACTATAATCAATTCAATTGCATGCAAACTAGCTGTAACACTCCCTTCAAACTTCCACACTACATTAACCCTCTGGTTTTGGTGCACGAACACATATTATATATATAATTAAATATTTTTTCATAGAATCTTTATTAGACATCTCATTTGACTATATGCGATGTTGTCCGAAAGAGACATCCCCTCCCCAATCAAAACTAAAAATAAATCATATAATGTAAGGAATTCTCTGATGATTCCCGGTCTGTGCCCTCTCTGACTTTATATGATCTTTTTTTTCTACCACTTCTCTAAAAACAAAGAATTCATAATTATAATTAAATTTGACATTGAAGAAGCTTGTGACTTGGTACTGCTCATTTCAGGACCCCGAGACAAGCATTTCTCGAATGCTTGCCCTTTGCCAAGGGATGGTACACATAAAGGTGAGCTATTGTTACACCTCCTAATTCCACAAATAATCTTTCACCCTATTTCTAAAGAAAGTTCTCCATTTTTTGTCTCGCTTACTTTTTTGGTGAAATAAATGCCTCCTGAAAGATGCACAAAAGTGCAGAGGGTTTCGGAATCTGATAATGAATAGTATTTAGATTTGTAATGTCATCATGAAACTGGTTAAAAATGTATGATTTTTTAAAAAGTAATAATGAAAATATACTTATTAATTAAGTAATTTACCCCTCACCTCACTTAATGGAAAAATCATTAATAATAATCATTAATACTGACATCATATTAGATGCTTTCATATATATATTTTTAAAAATATGTTTTGTTGATTAGACAATAAAGAAACAACTAGCAAATAATCAAATGTTCAAATTTTATTTATCATAAAAATTTAAAAAAGTTAAAGTAAAATCAAAACTACTTATGAAAACAGCTGCATCATTCTTCGATGAATGAATCAAAGATAAAAGAGATACATAAAGAGTGACACACAACAAATGCAATAAACTGATATCGAGGAATATTTAAACATCATTCAGGAAACTGCACAGATGGCATTTTGAAATGTAGCAGCTTCTTCAATACAAATCAAGATCGGTGAGTCAGCTGCACTGTATTGAAATGAAATAGTGCAGTCAGCTAAATTCCAACACAATGGAATGTTTACAGCTGATTCCTCAATCCAGAATATAATATAACTGGCAAACACAAAATATACAAAACTAAGCCAGGCAAATTACAAATATATAGGCAATTAAACGAATAAAGAAGAAAAACACAATCTACTTATTTGTCAAAAACTGATCGTAGATATAAATATCAATGAATTGATACAGATTCCCGTCCCAAGCATTTCGATTAAACAAAATGTGCAATTATTACATATTTGAACAAATGGAAGATGTTCAGTCGAAATTACCTGCTGATTAATGTTTGTGCCAGTGTTCAAGAAACACAAAAATAGCACCTTAAGAGTTCAAATTTGCACACTATATTAAAAAGCCATAAATATTTTATGACATTTAAATTTTAATTTTTTAATACTTTTATTCAATCCAAAAATCTACTTACTTAGTTATATTTCAAGGGGGAAAGGGAAGACTGCTAAAAAACAACAATACTGAAACAAAACAAAGCAAGGAATGTTGCCACTTTTAGGACAGAAAGCAATTTATCCAAAAGTAATAAAAATAAATATACTTGAATGTAAAACATTAATTAATGATTTGAAAATTAAAATTAAATTATAAACTATGCAATATGGGTAACTGCTTCACTTTACATAGAGAAAAGAGCAATCTGATTGGTTTATACAGATGGACGGATATTCATAGTCAAAATCAAAACAATTAATATTCATGATTTGAAAAAGAACTTCTATTTCAGCAATCAGCTACAGTTTATTTAATGAGAAACCAAAATGTAGATAGATGCCTTACTAAAATATCGCATTTGAATACAAACATAAAAATACCTTTATTATGTCGAAAATTAATGCTAAAAATAGGCAAAATGAATTAAAATATTTAATTAAGAACAATTTTCTCATGTGGTACAAATAGGAATTCTTTTTTTTGTGAGATATTATATCTAAATAAAACAAAATATAAAAAATACTACAGTGAATATGTATAAAACAATGCTTAAAAAACATCTACAAATATAGATAAATAAAGCTGCAATTATTTAAGTCCTACATTCACCTGAAATGAAACACAAACACAATTATAACTTTAGATTCATAAGTATGCATCTACATATTTAAAATGAATGTTGGCAGTATTGCATACTTAGAACCGCATCATTATGGCATCCATTATTTATAAAATGTAATAAAAAATGATGAGAACACTTCAGGAATACTCTCCCAAACAACAATGAGATGAGTATAACCCTGAATAAGGCATCACAGAGGAAAGGCTGTCAACAGCTGCCATTTGGCAATGAATGGGACTCTAACTTTCAGAACGAGATAAAGAGAAGAGGAAGAATAGCATTCTTCATGGAACTGCTCACCATATCAATACACAACATGCTGATATTAAGTCCCTTTACAATTTTCAGTATCATGAAGATATTATTGCTGAAATTTCAATGTGAAAAAGGTAGTTATCTCATTCAGAAAGGGAGGGTCAATTCAAAGTTTTAGCATACAAGTCCAGGCTTGTAAGGAATTTGGCAACTGATTCTTGCTCTCTCCGTATTTTATTCCTCTTCACTCTCACCCTGCCCATACATATCAGCAAGTTTTTGGAAGCGTGGGCCCCATCCATTCAGGTATTCAAAGTCATGGTCAACATCATCAGTGCAGGAGGCTAGAGAGCTCAGAGAACCAGCTGAGCTGCCACCACCTTCATAAGCATAATTGCGCAGATCATCGAAGGGTGGAACATTTATGTCCATGTCTGCTTTATCTTGATGATCTCGAATAAAGTCACCGACATCTGGCTGGACACCAGGTGGAGCTGAAAAGAAAAGTTGAATGAAAACCCTTTGGGAAATAATGTTTTTGCTATTTTGAATTTAATTGCAGGAAAGTATATACAACAGCATAAAACATATTTAATCTTTTAAAAAATTAACCCATTAACGTCCACATTAATTTTGGGCATAAATTTCAGCAAAATACTTTTGTGTTAAAAATACCAAAACTGAAATAACTGTAAAGTAAAATTTCATTTCCAATTTTTTACTAATTATACTTTTTTTAAAAATTATAAAAACGATTGCAGATCGTTTTAAAAACTGTTTTTATAGATATAAATTAAAAGATTTACAAGAGAGTAAGATGTCAAAAAATAAAAATTCCTTACATTATCTTATAAACAAAAATTTCAAAATTACAATATTTTGACTTTAAAATCGATTTAATATGAGATATATACCAGTTGAAACTTGTTTAGGGATATCAAAATACATGCTAACTATTTAAATAATGGGGGGAAAAAATTGAATTTTGTCAGTTTAGCCATAAAATGGAAATGTACCTGTTTTCAAATGAGGATGCTGAGCATTAATGACCTAAATTTATTTTGTCATAAATTTAGCTGAATAATCTACCTACTTATGCATTTGATATATTTTAAAAAGTTTTCTGAACCTACTGATCTTTCATGAGGTTGTAAACATGAATTTCAAGGCTACTAGAAATGATTGAAAATGATGGATTTCAAATTCTTTAAATAAAAGGAAGCCTAATATGAAGATAGAAAAAAAAATGGATCATATTTATCTAAATAAATATATTTAATTAATTTATTTTTAACTAATATTTTTTCACAATAATAAAATTGTAGAGAATGCAAAATCATTTGAGAAGAAATATAATTCGAAATAAGTTTAAAGGAAGCTTTGATTTAAATTATTTAATGTTTTGAAATTTTACTAACTAAAATACATAATTACCAAAAAAAGAATAGATATCTCTTTCCTGTAAAACTAATACTGGGAACTGATTGATATAAGTAAATAATATAAAAAAACCCATTAAGACACATTATTTCTTCTTTATATCTTGTCTCGGAAACAATATCGATAAAAGAAATGAAAAGAGAATTACCTTGCCACTGGTGTGGATCTCTTACAGGTCCCTTTTCTGGACCAGATTTGGCTCCCATCGGGGATCCATATCCATCAATAGGAATTTGCAGTGTTTTGATATCATATGCATTCATGTCATCTTCTCCACCGCCTTCGTCATCATAGACAATGATGTTTTCACGCACATCGTCAATTATGTCCTTTTGGTCGTAGGGTTTGTGAGTGCGTATACGAGAGTAGGCAATCACCACAAGGGCTAAGACTGAAAGAAATAAGGAGCTTATTGGAAATTGAAAACGTACAAAAAAGTACTTATCTAAATTTATTTAATCTCTCTTTAGAGTAAAATACATATTTCCTGCCAGCTCACTCAAATATGAATAGAAAAAAAGAAATTTAGCTTTCCATCATTTGCAATAATTTTCATCCTTAAATAGTTGCACTATATCTTAATCTATTCTATTTAAGCAATAATTTTCCACAGCTTCAAAGGAAGAACAAGGGAGGGAGGAGTGTATGTGCCCCCTCTTCTTCCTTTTAAATAAAAGAGAGGTAATAAAGCTTAAAATCATAACATTATTGGACGTTCGGTCTTAATTACAATTTCTTTTACCCTAGAAAACAAAATCAAAACTATTTTGGCTAATTATGTTGACAACTTGAGGTCTCGAAAAAAAAAAAATGAACATTTTCGAAGAATATTATATTATACACACACACAATAAATTAGATATTAATTTTTTTCCCCATTGTAGCTTCAAAATTTGCAGTACTTACAGTGTTGGTTGTTAAACCCAGCCTCAATCGTGACTCAAACTAAAAATGGCGGATGAAATATAAAATGAACAAATTATCATCACAATACCATAAATAATGATAATGGGGTATCATTATTTATTTAAATAAGTGTATAGAATATAAAAGTAAGGCGACACAATTTGAATCAAAATTCATTGTAATCTAGATGTACGAGAGTTGTTCTTCAGAAAATTGAAGGAACTTCTCAAAAGAACCAATGATGCTACATACTTTAAATTTTGATCCCTCAGAAATTTAAATCTTCCCTGACTTGGCACATGCATAGAAGCATGAATGGGCTGTTTTTAACAATCAGTAAATGATCGATTTTCATTCATTACCAATGATGATTCATTCCACTTATGAAAAATACAAGCGCATTATCATATTTGATAAGAATTACTGATATTAAAAAAAAAATTTCAGAATAAATTTTCTTGACGATTTCTGGTTTCCCGATCGGTTGGCCAATCCTGAGAACGAAACTCTCTAACTATACTTAAAGAACATCTTAAAAAGATGAAAAAAAGAAGCCTCTCCTTCTTAAAAAAAATTCTAATTTTAATTCAAAATCGTTTTGAATGTTTTACATCAAATTGCACTAATAAAATAAAAGTATAAATAATTAGGATGCCAAACAAGAAACTTTAAAAACAAAATTCAAATATGCTTATAATTGAGTTTCTTAATAAAATTAAAGCATAGTTGATTAATCCTTCATCAGTCACAATATATAATGGACACTCAGTTGCATGATTTTAAAGTCAAATGCAGCAATTCGTAAAATCAACTACAGTCCTACAAAAAAGAATGGTTATCAAGGAAAATTATAGTTTATTATTATTTATTTTGCTGCTCTTCAAGCTGTTGGTTGCTTGGCAGACTTTTTAATATTTAGTGAATGTTTTGGGAATTTGAAGATGAAATTGTACAATATTGAATCAATGATTGTGATTAGTAGCGAGAACTTACTGAGCACAGCGAAGATGCAAAAAATGATCAGAGCCATAGCAGCAACACTCAACTGCATTACTTTCTCTTCTCTCACAGCATTGCAGTGAATGCCAAAGTACCCATTTGGACAGATGCATTCATACCCTTTCCCGTCTGGTAAGTTCACACAGGAACCCCCATTTAGACAGGGTTGCTGAGATATGCACTCATCGTCATCAATGCAACTCTTGCCATCGAGGCTTACAACAAAACCTTTTGGACATCTGGAATTGAAGAAACAAAGTATTATGAAGAGGAAAAAAAAAAAAAAAATCTTATTTCATTGTCTCTTTATCTAATTTTAATTGTCTTTTTCTCTAAATTATGAAATGGAAAATTAGGCGGCCATATTTGATTTGATTTTCTTGGTCTTCTAATAAGTTTATTGCAAGAAAGGTTTTTGTATTATTGCTTATATACATAATGAAAAAATTTAGATACAAATGTTGTATTCAAAAACTAATGAAAATAATCATTACTTTTTGCACTAAATGATAAAAGATGTGAAAAAAATGAGGAACTTCCTTCAACAATGTTTTTATAACTACAACCTTGTATCAAATTAATTTTTCTAAATTTACTTATAATACTTAATATGTGGTATAAGAGCGAAGAGTTTAGTTTTGTATACTTCATACATTTAAAATAAATGCAGATTTCCATGGTTTTTGTAAAATAAAATATTTAATTTTAGGCAAAATATGGATACATATTTTATATCAGTCATATATATATATATACACATGTGGATTTTTTTTCACAAAAAACAAAGCATACATTTTAAATTATTTGTAGGATGCTATCTATAACAATCCATAAATATTTTATAATTCATTATGGAGGATATAGTTTCTTATCCGTGCAAAATTATTTAGTACATATATAAATGTGTTTTCTTGTGGAAATTTAAGAATAGATATTTCTATATAAAAATATCAATCACAAAGAATTAATATTCCTTTGTCTTTTTAAGTGTAAATTCTGCTTTCAGTCAATAAATATATTTATTACTTTAAAAGTATGATGTAATTTCTTTCAAATCTTTGAAATTAGATATTTATTGATAACATGCAAAATTAAATTTTCGTTCTTAAATAAATAATTAGAATTATCCTATTTTACTCATCTGATGAGAATCCATCTCAAGGGGGGGAAAAATTATAAACACAGATATTTCTACAGATAAATAAGCATAAACTTATTCAAACAACCACAGTCACTTACGTGCATTCATACAACATCCAAAGATCAACACATATGAGAGGTGGAGGACAAAATACACCAAGGCAAGGATTATTGGATGGGCATCCAGACTTCACATTTCTGGATTCATATACAAAGGCAAACTGGGATCCATTTTCCATAGGTAAATACTTGGTGTCCAAGCGAATATCATTCATGCAACCTACATAAGAGCAATCCAATGAAACAGAAGTCGACAGAAATGAAAAACAGGAAATCATAAAATGACTACATTAATTACCTTCTTGAAAATCATTGTCTACCACATTAATATTGGGAGCAACAGATTGAACATCACCACCCACAATTACATTTTTTGTGTCTATTACTAATTCCTGGTGCAAATCTACATGATCTAACAGTTCATTGTATCTCCTTCCACCACCTCCATCTAAAGCAATGGTAGCTGTACTTCCATAGCGTTGCACATTCACAGTATGCCACTGACCATCGCTAACACTCACATAAGGTAGCCAAAGTTCTTGTTCGCTGGATCGATAATGATTCAAGTTAAATCGAAACCGCAACGTTCGATTTCTTATCTGCAATGTGAAAGATAGTTTAGATTGTCTACTCGATTTAAATTATATCAATTATTTTATAAATAATAAAACATTTAATGCTAACAACCTGTAATAATTTTTGCCACTTACTTCTAAGATAAGATACTCCCTGCCATGCTTGCTTGTTGCTCGGAATAACTCTCCTTGTTTCTGCCGAGTTCGAAACATCAATTGTATTTCATTGGAATATTCTCCCGGATTAAAAGTCAAAGCATACCTGATATAACTGTTCTGCTCAAACATTTTCTCTTGTGTTTCTAAAATTAAAGGATAAACTTTCATTTCTTTTTTTCTTTTACTGCTTTTACAATGTGTATAATCATCGGGGGATTCAAAATCAACCTATCACATTTAGAAGGAATGCATTGCGAGAAAGACCAAGGTAATAAAGTGTATTGTTTGTTTCATTCATCAAAGAGAAGATCATTAAAAGTATTTCACGTTCCCCCCCCTTTAATTCAGATGCAGAACAAGAGCTTGTTGAAATAAGAATAATGCATTTCCCCTCTATTAACCTTTTAAAGGACCATTTTTTTCTAGTCATATTATGTTAAAATATTTTTAGGCTTGAAATTAGAATAAAAAAAGGGATTCATTTAGCTTATTAGATAAATTTCATTTGATTAATTAATTAATTTGGTTAATTAATAATTAAGTAACAAATCAAAGCACATCATTTTGTCTGAGATAAAGAACTGAAGCATCTAAGTTTCTGACTTACTAAAAAAAAATTTCAGAACTTATGCCAACCTACAAAACTTCATACAAAGATTGATAAATTTGGGAAGTATACTTCCCACAGCCTTAGAAAGGGTTAAGCTAATCTTCCTCTATTTAAGAGTGCATTCATTTCTTACACATTTAACTTTTGATAATGATTTTCTGCAATATTAAGTTTTTGAATTAATATTTAATTAACAAATAGCAATAAAGAATCTTAACATTTTTGAAGAAAATTCACAAACTGATTTGACAAGCTTTACAGCATACATTCTTTTGGATTCAGCTATATCATGCAGAAAACATTGAGTGAGTAACAGTCCCTATGTTCCTGACGAGGAATGTGATTTTAATTGCTTTGAAAATTTGTTTGATGAAAATTTTTAATACAAGCCTATACTCTGAAGAATAAAAAAGTTTTAGTTTAAATTTTAGGTTAATCATTATATGCACTTTATATCTTTTGTATTGGGTTGTGCTTTTAATTGATTCTGGAATTCCTTATGCTAGCAATTAGCCAAATAATTTTAAAACATTCAATATTCCTATTTCCCCCCCCCCCCCAATTTTTTTTTCATTGACTGTTTTTTAAAAACTTCAATAAGAAAAGAATTTCTTGATAGTTTACAATTTGTTTCTAAAAGATAAGTAATAATAATAATAATAATAATAATAAAAGAACACTTTCTGTAACAAATATGAAATGGTTTTGAGATTTACCAAAATTTTTATAAACATGGCAAATTTTTTGTATGCATTTTATTGCTACATTAAAAAATTAAATTGGATTTGAAATTTAAATAAAATTTAGTTTCAGAATATTATCTTCTTACAGCTAACAATTTTTGTTCAAACAGAGAAATACTTGCATAAAATTGCACCCACATCAAATACCCACATAGCGTTCCACCCAATTTTTAAAACTACAATCCTATTTTCCCACCTTAAAAAAAAAAAAGAAAAAAGTCATGCATGTAAGTTGAAATTAAATCTAAATAATTATATACAAAACATTTTTTTTAACTAACATGCAACAGAAATAGATCAGTACACCATTATTATCAAAATTACTACTCAAATCTAGAAAGGAAAAAAAAAAAAAATCTTACATTTTTTCTGTATGCATATGCAATATAAGAGGAAATGCATGAACTGCACTTATGTGCTAGTTATAATGGAATAACATTACTTCTCAATTTTGATGATTGGAAAAAACAAGGAAAGGAACCAATAATTTAAGATTACTCAAAATCAGAGAATATTAAAAGAAGGCACATAGAAAAAATAGTGGGCATATAGAAAAAATTCCTTTTTATCTATAGTCTACAATTAAGCAAGACAATATATACATTATGAGGAAGGGGGATATTGATCAGTTCTTATGCTCTTTGATTGTAAGTCAACAAAACTAAGAACTTGGATGAAATAAAATAAAAGATAACATCTTACTACCATGATATAATTGATTACATGAAGTTACAGAAGTTAGATTCACAGAATATTTTGATAAAATAAGAAACACTTTTGTTAATAAGTTACAGTTTTTCAATTTCTGTATGATGAAAACGAGTTAAGTTTACATTGTTTTGTTATAAAAATAAATTACTGAAGTTAACTTTGAAAACTATGCAAATTTGAAATATGTATTAAAAAAACGCAATTTTTTTGGTGGTTTGGGTATCATTCAGGTAAAGGTATGTAAGAATTTAATTTCATACAAAATTATTCCTAATATATAAATTAAAAATAAGAAATTTGAAAATCAAGTTAGAGGCCATTAAAAATTGCAAATCCAATTTAAAAATTTATTAAACAATACAAGTTTATACAAATTTAAATTTAAAATGGTTCTAAAAATGAAAATTTATTCACTTTTTTCACATTATGCCCAACAAGTGTTGTAGCAAAATATAAAATTGCAAAAATTTTCAATTTCATTCTAATGGAAAGTTTTATTTTTAAGTCCATACAAGAATTTTATAGAAAGCTTACTTTTATCACAACGTTCCCCTTCGTATCCAGGGAAGCAAACACATTTAGCAGAAGTAAAATTTCCATCACATGTTCCATGAAGGCAAAATTTATCTATCTGGTTGGGGTAACAATATTCTTCAGCTGGTGGACATCCAATCTTACTGTCTTGAGACTCACCAACACTTGCGAGATCATACATCTGGAAGACAAATTAACAAATACTGAGGTACACAAAATAAACTCAAGACAGCATGAATAGAATAGAAAGATGGCAGATAATTCAGAAAATATTTCATAATGTATATTGTAATTTTTGCTGACATTAAACAGCCAGAAAAATATGGTGAAATTTTGCAGGAAGTCAAATGAAAGTTGATTTATTCACAAGATTATAAGTAAAACAACATTTTAAAAATAGTCTAACAATTAGGGAAATTAAAAAACAAAAATAAAAAGGGGAGAAAAAGTATATTTTATAATTGTCCCATCTTATAATTTTTATTTACTTTTGATACCTTTTTTATGCTACCATCCAAATATTCATTTTAATTTAAATAAATTTAACATGTCAATATTAAAACCTTTTATCTAAGTAGGCGTGGGACATTACAGACAATACTTTATTTTATTTTATTGTTTTAAAAAAAGATTTTAAAAATGTAAGAATTTATAGTTACGGAAAAATGACATAATATAGAAATTTTTTTTATACAATATAGCATGTATGGTGTTAGTAGTCATTTTAATTATGGTGATTATATACTTTTGAAGAAACAGACCACTCTATTGTCAATCCTTTGATAAGTTTTGTCAAAAAAATGCATATGAATATACGGTTTTATATAGTTTTGATATTAAAACTACATACAGTAAACGAAATCTTTTCACTCCTTGCTATTTTTTATAAAGAAATTATCCTTCTTGATGCCAGATCTTCACGATGTTCAATACTTTGAATGCTGAACAATATCATGAAAAAATGGCAACAATGTGGTTGGGGTTTTGAACTATAGAGATGTTCACTGCAAATGAGCAGACTTTCCAAGGACAGGTTTCATCTACAATTTTATATTTTAAAAAAAATCTACAATTTTGGTATTATGAACACAAATTAAATTTCAATCATACAGTTTCTTGCATTTTTGAATTAATGAGTAACAATGAAAAAAATAGAGAAAGATTTCGTAAAGGAATAAAAGAAAGGGAAACACTTTTACTGAGAACTTGAGCATTAATATTTATAAAATCTGACATTTTTTGAAGATTACATTTTTTAAAGTATATTTAGACTAACATTATATTTTGTATAGTCTGGTTAAAATATCTTGATTCTACACAAGATAGCATATAAAAACAGTAATTTGTCTTTTCGAAATGGCAGCTTTATTCCCATTACAAAATATTTTTGTTTCATGAATAATTTAAGATAAGCCAATTAATGATCAGTTTGTAAAGATTTGCATCACACAAAATGTGAACTGCAGGATGTGATTAAAATGGAAATTTCTATATTGTGCTAGCAATGCATAGGCTCATTCACAGAACATGGTATAAACTTAAGTTTTTATGCATCATATGGACTTTGAATTCTTGGCCAAGTTCAGTAGCTTTGTCATAGTCCAAACACAACAATTGGTGTCACTCTCACTAAATGAATGCACAACAAACTTCTTATCAGCAATTGTAGCAAGGCTTTTATAAAATCTTAGAATATCCCCAGACAACTGAGCCTAAGGATTTTTTTTTTTTTTTTTTTTTTTTGCATTATTTCTCAAAATTGGAAGAGAGCAAGGGCAGGTGACCGTCAATGACACATCTAGAGATGAATTTTCATAATAAATAATATTAAAACTGCTTCTGTGGTTGGTTCTAAGAAATGCTGCCATGGCTTTTGCTCAGTGAGAAAACAAAGTTACATATTTTCAAATTTCTTATGATATGGGCTGCTGATGGAAGAGAGGGAACCACTGATGAAATATCCAAGAGTCAGGAGCCTTAAGATGTAAGAATAAGTGATAAATTTGAAAAAATAGTTTGGATAGGCTCATTGATTTATTGGCTTCCATAATTATTTGAAATACATAAATGATGAATGGCAAAAAGAAACTTACCTCACTATTATGAATAACATTTTTGATACAACCATTGAATCCCTTCCTAGTGTGAGCAAAATTCCATTTGTAAGATGATAACACAGGATGCTTTACACCTCCTAACTGCAGAGGGCCATTCACATTCAAGAATTCATTAAATGGTTTGATGGCTGAGCTGCCTTCACAAGAAACTCGATCTGCTACTGGAGGATCCAAATCTCGATTTACAGCAGTCTGGCAATTATCCACCACCATTCGCACAATCTAAAGTATGCCCAAATATTCCAATTTAAAATCATGGCAACATCATTAACCATTGTTCTGTGTTTTCCCCCCCCCCCTTCTTTTTTCTGAAACTTTGCATTGATAAATCCAAGATGAAAAGCTTGTTAGCAATAAAAAAGAATTAAAAGCAATAATATACATTTTTTAAAAATATGTTTATAATATAGTGACATTGTCTTTAAGTTATTAATGCAGAACTTAATTTGAAGCAATGAATTTTGTAAATTTGTTTCCAATTAAGTTGAAAGCATGAAGATTAAATTAAATGTGAAGTAATTTTAAATATTTTTAAACAAAAAAATAATAAAAAAAATCACTAAAAACATTTCCATTACATTTGCATTAAAAGATTTTGCAAATATATATATATCTGTATTATTCAATATATATATATATATATCTGTATTATTCAAAAGCAAATAAACAAAAATTGTGGAACATGTCCTGACATGACAGATAATGAAAGAAAGATGAGAAAAGAAGCAACAGAATGTGTTCATTTTAGTCAAAGTTAATAATAATTGCCCTATAAATACTACTGGGTATTAAAATGAATTTTGAATAGGAAAGGATAGAAATTACAAAAGACCATTTTAAATAATAAAAAAAATATTTAATTTAGAAAGATAATTTTGCTGAGTTTCTGTTTTACACATTCACAAATGGTATTGTTTCATTTCTGGAAGCACTGATTACAAATTTTTATTCTTGCAAACTTTATAGTTCGACATTTTTTAGATGGGGAAAAATAATAACTAAAGAAAAAATTCCCTGTGTTTTCATAGTTTTTTCTGTTTTCCCAGTGGCAACCCTGTTATAACATTTAACAAAGTATCTCACAGTTTTGGAAACTTTAATTAACTGCATATTTTATGATTCCACTTTTGATATGTGGGAAAGGAGAAACATTAAAAAAAAAAAAAAAAAAAAAAAAAACCCACAAGCATCAAGTATAGATTGATAGTCAAAATATAAGCAATATTTTAAATATGATGCCACAATGTTATCTTGTCACTCTTTTTTGCTCTTTAAGATTTTAAAAAAGTAATAATAATGACATTTTGTATCGTCCATTATTGGAATAACTTATTATAAAGAGTTTATCATAAAGCGAAGTTAGACTTTTTTTCAAATAGCCCCCCCAAATTTTTTTGCACAAATTGTGGCTTATTTATAATCTTTTCTTACAAATAGTCTGTTGTTTTTTCTTGAATTAGAATATTTTGGTCTCTGTTTAATCATATCAACATCCTGGATAATGCAATGAAATTTCACAAGCCTACTTAACTTGTAACCAAAATCATGTATTAAATCAAAAAGTTAATCTTATTTTGACTGTTGCCCGAAGCAATAAGAGAACAAAATCGTCATTTGTTGCCCTGATAAATGTCTGAAATGAAATTATTTTTTCAATTTCTTGGTGCAACTATAATTGATAAAATACCAATCACTAAAATTATTGGAAAAATCTCAACATTTATCTTAAAGAGAGAAATTAGTAAAACACAATATAACATAATTTAAATGTCATAATACAGAATTTAATAAAAGAGATTTAATATCCTATATGCAAGGTTTGAACCTAACAATGGAAATGTATAAATTATAGCATTCTTTATTAAAAAAACTGAAAGATGACAAAGTTTTAATTTTTGCTTCTTAAAATAATAATAATGAAAATACATTTAGGAAATTTTAAAGTAAGTTTAATTTACCGTTCGGTCCCAGTACACATCCAGTTTATGCCAACCACCATCACTTAGACTTGACTTGACTTCAATAACAATTTCTGTAGTTCCAGATCCAAAATCAATAAGCAAACGAGGTTTTCCATTCTGTAACTCCAACGAGAAAAAATCTTGAACGACTGTTTCACCTGGATCAGCTTCAGACATGGGGCCATCATACAGAAGTAAACCATTTGCGCTCTGTGTCATGAATTCTATATGAAAGTGAGATGTTTCACACTGCTGCAAAGGTGGGAACCAAGCAAAACCATCACCTCCAAAGTGACGAGTGGTTTTTTGACATTGAGGGCCACTGTAACCTTCTCTACATGTGCAGCTTTAAAAAAAAAAAAAAGATAAATAATCTGCAATATATCAGGACAATTTTATGCATGAAATATAGAAATTTATAAATGATTAAAAATATGGAATATTCTATCCCTCCTTCCTTGCATAAGAATATTAAATTTAATTGGATATATTTTCACAATTTCCTTTTTACGTGTGTGTTATTCACATTTGCATATGAATGACATATTTTCAAGACAGAACAGTTAAAAGATAATTGCATTATCCTCAAAATTGAGCTTACTTGATGACACCAAATTTATCTGAGCAAATTCCATCATTATAACAGGGTTTTGGTCTTGCTTTGCAAGTTTCAATGGCAGAAAA
The DNA here is from genome assembly GCA_026543865.1 of Argiope aurantia. Lineage (NCBI taxonomy): Eukaryota > Metazoa > Arthropoda > Arachnida > Araneae > Araneidae > Argiope > Argiope aurantia. The sequence continues at coordinate 332,213 of JAPMOR010104527.1, forward strand.
GTCCCGAGCTCCACATGTGCATTCAGCCTGCACTTCAGCATGAACTCCAACAAGAGAAGTTCTGTTGGCATTCACAGTAGCTGGGCGATCACCATATACTCGAAGATAATTGGTACAGCTGTCTTCACATTTGTCTTCATAGAGGCACTCATCAATGTTCACCAATGTAATATTTATGCCAACAATTGATTCAATCTAAGAAGGGAAAAACGTTTTTATTAGGCAAGTTTTTCATGAAAAGCATAGAAAGAAATTAATATAATTCTAAATATGAAACTACCACGCAATTTCCAAACTTCTACTTCAAAAATTAAATAAAATAATTTTACTGCACAAAGTAGCCACCATTTCATCAATGTTTTCTAATGCCTGTAATCATTCGATTCTTTTAATCAGACACATTATGCAATTTATCACAATTCAAAGTATATTAAGTTATACATTTTAAAATTAATTTGTATACAGAAGTAAAAATAATTTTGCCTTTCAATATGGTATTAAGTTATAACATAATCTCCCAAAATTCTGTTGAATGAAATATACGATTTTTCAACTGAACTGAACCTTTAAATAGGCACATTTAATATTCTGTTTCTTTAAACCTGGCTGAAAACATACAAAATATTCATAAATAAAACATCATTTAAAGTCACTCAAATATTTCAAAAATCCATACTTGTAACAAAAATCTCAAATAATATTTTACAATTGCTTGAAAAATAATGATCAGATAATTTTTCATAAAATGCATTAAATGTTAAAGTAGAAACAACCAACCAATTATACTACAACATTAAAAAATTACCTAAATTAATTTTATGGGAGAATAAATACAGACAAATACTAGAATATAGGATTTTTCTTTGAATTAAATAACTCAAAATAAATATGGATTCATGTAAAAAGGATGCAGACTGCAAGCCTCTTTCTGCTATCTCCACTTGTAGTCTCACCACATCACTTGCTCACCACACGCACGCATGCACCAGAAATCAGATAACCAGAATTCCGTATTTGAAAATCAAAAGCTTTCTTTAAAGATGTGTCCGTCATTAGAGGACAAGGGGATATATTTGACAAATTTTAAATCTTTTTTTAAAGCAATAAATCGATTTCTTTTATGCTGAAAAAGATCAATTTACCTCGGATAACTTTTTAATCAACAATTTTGTATTATACTCAAGATATGAAAAATAATACGCAATGATGTATGATAAATAAATACACCAAAACTAAATATTTTGAATAAAACAAATGAAGTATCAATAATTTTTATCTTGCATCAAAACATTATATGCATATATTATTAGTTTATAATATATTAAAATTAAAGTTTTTTTATAATTACATATATATAGCAATTACTACCTGGTTTCAGAAAAATTTCTAGAGTTTGAATTATTAACTAATCTGCCATAAATCTCTGTTTGTTCAATGGAAAAAGATGTATTTCATTTACATTTGGAAAAATATTAAAATTTTCGCACTTTTGAATATAGCAGTTTCACTTCTCAATATTTAAAAGCAGATTTGCTTACAAATCAAATGTTATTTTATTAAATTACACAAAATGCATGTTTAGCGATGAAGGATTGTTTCATTGGAACAACTAAGTTCAATAACCTGATAACAGACATTATACTCGGAAAATTTCATATGACTTCAACAATATTGACTATTTTCAAGTTAACTGAATGTGTAAACATAAAACTTACATTCTTTCTATGAAGAGCAATCAAACCATCTAATTTTGATGCCTTGTAATAGGGAGATCCATGAGCAGAAAATCTGATGTCAGTGATAGGAGGATGGTCTTGGTGCTTCAAAACAGTAAAGATATCCACATTTTCTTTCTTTACCTTCAGTAGTTTAGCAAGGATGTCTCGGAATTTATTGTATTTGCTTTCAACCTGAACTTTATTTTTCCAGTCCCAAATACGAATAAAATCTTCATCAGAGTGCCCTATAAAGATATGGTGCAGGTAATTACTTAAATATATATACAAAGTAAAGTTTAAAAAAAAATGGATTTTGAATTAAAAATATTTAGAAAATTAATTTTAAATGCCAGTGAAAATTTACAACAGTTTCTAAAATGTTATTATCAGGCTGGATAATGATTACAATGCAACTTGCTATTTTAAATCTGCCGAATTTAAAATTGTCAGTATTCAGACTTTTACTCTAATCCATGGAATTTCTTATTTATACGGTGTTAAAATGTTGGCAAAAATTTGAATTCTTTTTTTTTTATTAATTTGAAAACAAAATTTCATTAAAATGAATGTTAGATGAACAACAATTCATTTCTGAATTGTTATTCATCTAACTATAAAACTAAAACCCATTATTTGAATTTTATTCTCAATTTAAAGTTAAAATTAAAAACTTTATTTTCTGAAACATCTTTAGTGATTAAATATTTAGAACCTTGTTTCTAGTTTATTTAGCATGATATTCTTTGAGTTATAAGGTGTTGTTCAAAGTATTCATTGATTTGAGTTGTTCATTAAGTTGTACATTACTTACTAAAACATTTAAAATACTGCAGACAGTTTCTTTATTAACATTACTTACTTTTCATTTATTAATTTATGAATTAATATTAAAATTGTTGAATATTCAAAAATATATCTTAATGGCTATGTTTAGCTTAAAGAGTATCTTTTTCTCCAGCTAAGTGCATTTTTAGATAATTTTTTCTCAATTTTAATATTCGGATAAATCAGACTTTTATTATGATCCCATAGTTTCTGACAAACAAAGTGCCATTTTATATTATTAATTTCATATTTTACAATATCAAAAAACAAACCCAACAAAAATTATTTTATTATAGGCAAAAGGAAATAAAAATAATAGAAATGATGCAAGCAAACTGACCAGCTATTCTAATTGATCCAGAACTGTAAACAGCTTCTTCAGGTATTTCCTTAACTGTCACATAAACAATGGCTGAAACTTCTTCACTTCTCTTTTGATCTACCACAGTAAAATGAAGAGTGTATTTTCCTCCACTAACCATGTCTTTCATGAATATTTCACCAGTTTCAACATCCAATTCAAAATTAGGATGCTCGTTGTTATCTTTCCAATAGAATACTTTGTCCGGAAGATCCCAATCATCTGCATCTTCCACATGAACTCTTCCAATTAAAATGGGTCTTGTTGGTTTGGTTGCACCTAGAATCACAAGCAGTTGTGCAGAAAGTGAAAAAAATGTATTGAAAAATAAAATATAACTGGTTTACAATAACTACTCAGAAAATGATTCATTAAAATAAAACCCTCTAATTATGTTAGCATAATACAATACTGAAAATGTAAAAGTCAGTTATTCCTCAAATTGTTGAAATGAAGAAAAATTTCTGTATCATAAAAATTATAAATAAACTTTTTTTGAAACATTCTTTCTTGAAATTAATAAATACAGAATGCTATTCAAAACATTATGTAGTTTGATATTTTAATATATTTCCTGAATATCACAAGATGCAATTTCATAGGTGCCATTATTTCTTTAAAAATTTTCAAGATAAATAAGTATTGTTGAAAAAATACCTATTTTTAATTTAAATTTACAATTTGAATACAAGTTCAAAAACTAAAATAATAATAATAATAATAATAATAAATAAATAATTCATCATAATAGATACACTTAAATCTGCTAAAAATTATATTAATCACAGATTGCTAATAATATCTGTAATTACATAATAAAATCTGACATCTTATTATGCCGAAAAATAATGAAAAATGAGGGAATTGCATTTTGGTAAAAATATACACATATCGAAAATAAAAAGAAAAGATAAAAAAACAAACCAAAAGCTCTACAAAAAGCTTACAAAGTGATTTATTTTTTAAATTTTCGTTTAGCATATCAAGAAACCATAATGCATATCTGACCACGTAGCAACACATAACTTTTAGAAAATATTTTAAAGGTATGAATTAATATTTTGGCAGTCTTTTAATTTAACCACATTTATGACAAAATGTCATATTTTCTCCCCTCTGATATTAGAAAAAAAAATATTTTCATTTCGTATATATTTTACAAGTCAACACAAAGGTACTAACAAAGGAGTTGCACCTTATCCCACAAAATATTACCTGTATAATTATAAACAAAAATGTCCTTTTCTCCTGGCCGCATCACATTATCATTTTCATCACCAATTATAACAGTTAGAGTATTTGTGCTAGTGAGAGACGGAACACCGCTATCAGCAATCACTATGGGCACATGGTATTCTTTTTGTTGCTCTCGATCGAATTTCACTTGAGTCCAAACAGTGGCAGAACCCTTTCCATTATCTCCATCTGAGAAACAAAAATGATTTCAATATTTTATATCATACAGTGCTGTCAATAAAAATATTCACACGTTTTTCTCAGAAATGGAAAAACAAATTCAAAAATTACATAACAAGAGAAGGGTTTTAATGGCAGTGATGAGTTAAAAAGCATATCGTGCAAGACTGCTTCAAAAATTAAGTACTTTTAAGCAGCTTGGCAAAAACACCTTTCTACATGCAAGTATACATAAATTGCACTTATAAACATTCTTTTATGATAATGCAGTTTTTTTATACAAAAAATAATTTTAAATGTGTATTCATTAAATTTTTATATTTTTGTATTTGCAGAAAGTTTTCTTGTAAAAAAAAAATGATGTCTTTTTGGTTTTGACAAAAACATAAAAATGATCGAACTATTAATAACAAAAATTTAAGTCTATTTTTATAAGATTAATAATAAAGAGCTGTGATATTTTTCAACATTTCTAAATTAGTAGTTTATTTAGATGGGTACATAATTTCCAAAAATAATGATAGTGAAACAGAAACATAGCATGATCCAAAATTTTGTATCTGATTTTTATATATATAACAAAAAATTCAATATGGCTGGAAAGGAAAGAGTAAATTTCATCTTGAACTCACTAACTCTATTTAGTAGCTTTATTGCAGTCTTATAAAACAAAGAATTAAAGCATTCTGGAATTAATCATCATAAGACTGGCAAGAATAATTTTTAAGCCATTTTTTTTAATATAAAAGAATTACAGCATGCAGAAATTGTTAGACGATAAAAAAATTACCTTACTCCTTCTTATTTCTAAAGTTTAATAAAGGCTCTTTTGAACAATTAACATTCTAAAATGTTATTAGGATGCTACACACAATTTTAAATATTTTTAAAATCACAAATTAATTTTGCAAAATATATTACATTACACTGTAAATCCCCACTCCAAAAAATACCTCACATTTCTTAAATATATTTAATTTTAAGGAATATGGACACAACATAATACCTTTATTGAAAACTACTCTAAAGGAATCCTTGATTGTTTTATCAGCGTTTGAATCTAATTGAAACTTGAACCATGGTTTCCTTTCTGGAGCTAAATCTGGATCATCTGCAAAGATTTCAATCACTTTTACAGGTGGATCTGTATTTTCCATTACAACAGGACGATAGTCTTCTCGGAAATGAGGTGGGTTATCATTAACATCAATCACATCCACTAGCAAAGTGGCAGTAGCTGTTCTTGTTGGAATACCTGTGAGTGGAAAATATGATATAGCTGCCTAATACAATAACCAGTTACATTATGGAATGTGGTAAGCATTAGAAGCTAAAAAAATTTTTAAAAAATCATTCATCCACATTAATAGTTATATAAAAAAAGGCATCTTCAAAACTGTTCACAATTCATATAATAAATATAGAGTAATACTCAAAATTCATTTCAAGAATAACGTTTTCTCATATTGGTTTAGTAAAAATAGATATTTTTACCATCATCAGTGGCAAGAATTTTAATATCATGGCGGTTTACAGTTTCTCGATCCAAAGATCTTTGGATGGTTACTACACCTTGCTGGTCGATTTTGAATTGTCTTCTTCGGTCAGAAGATCTGTCAATAGAATACCTGAAAATAGAACCAATACACAATTAAAAAAAGATATAATTTTTTTTAAATGCTTGTAAAATACAGAAAAGTACAAGTTGTTATAAATCGATAATGATCAAAACCACCTGCAAAAATTAGCATCACAATGGTAAAAAAGCAGAGGACTTTAAAAATTCCACTTAATAGAAATTTATAGCAGAAATATGAATTTTTTTTAACTCAATATTTGAAAAAAGTGAGCAAATACATGCATGTGCAGAAAATGTAAAGCTATTAAGAAATAGGTTTCTGACAAATACTCTAATTGCATGTGTGTGTGTGAAAGAGACAGAGTATAGTAGGGCAGGATGGATCCCCCCCCCCTTTTCTACCTCTCTTTTGTAATCCATATCTATATTTTGGATGCATTGGTAGAAAGTTGAAAAATATGGAATAGAGTCTTTAAGCAAATACAAATCATAGGAAATCTTCTAAAATTAGAAAGAGATATACATAAGAGTCTATTGCAAAGACGTTTGTCATACACATGATTTCCCATTTCAAACATTGACATAAAACATCTTTACCATAACTAACCATAACCATACTATGAGAGTCTACTCATCCGATTTTTTTTTCGGTATCACATTTTAAAAATCACAATGGCTACAGAACTTTATTCTCTAAATGCAATGCCTCATTCAAATGAATCAGTTAAAGGTTTCATACTTACTTAACAGTTGATTTTCCAGCCTGGTCAGGATCACGAGCATGGAATTTTTTTACGACATAGCCAATAGTTACATTTTCTTGCACACTGGCTTTCAGTATCGGATCAGTAAACTCCGGAGGATTGTCATTTATATCTATCAGTCGAATGAAAACTTTTGAGTAATCAATGTGATACGTGTTTGATGTTTCCCCACCATGGTCACTCACTTGGATAGTGATGTTAAATCCATATCTTTGCATCGGATCTTCATAATCCAAAGGCTGATTAAAAGAGGAGATAAAAATAATTAGACAACATAAAATATTCTTGCAATATATATATATATATATATATATATATATATATATATATATAGTTCATTAAGTCACATTAGGAAATGATGCAAAATAAATACAATTCAATTTAAAAATAATTACACATGGCCAAGTTTACTTGAATCAATAGTATTAAAGAATCTTATTCTTATTGGTAACAAAACAATTACACAGATTTATTCATGTAAACTGAAATTTAAACAAACAAACCAAATCAAAATTCTACATAAATGAATATCTCTGTGGTTGTCTTCTCTACAGCTTCATAATCAATATGGCGCAAGACAATAACTATGTCAAATGACAAGACAATAACTATGACAATACTACAGTCAAATGTATTTATTTGTAAGTCATATTCCCTACAGAAATCTGAATAAGTTCTTCTCAATGATGAGATTAATAAAAGTATGATGTGCAGGAAAAAAATAATTCTTCTGTCAAAATTGGAATTTTAATAATAAATATTATATTTTTTAAGAAATGGGAGGAAATTCTTTTTAATATTTCACACTTTTAAGATATTCTTTTGGCTTTCATACTGTTAAATAAAAAAAAGTTATTTTCTAATTTTCAATACATTAATAAAAGTATGCTGTTAAAAATTATTTTATTTTTAGGCTTTAATAAATTTTATAACTTATTATCAAAAACGTAAGAATTATAGCAAAACCTTATATTCAATTATTATCATACCTACTACCAAATGCTGTCTCCAACAAGAAACCTAAATTTAATTAAACTTAATTAACTTTTAAGCAAAATTTAAAAAATACCGGACATCCTCAGAAACATACAGCAGCCCAAAACTCAGAATTTATGTACATTGAAAGTCAGTAATAAAAATCAAATTCAAAATTCCAAACATGAAATTTGTCAAAAGAAATAAAATGCAAAGCAAAATATATATTATTTAAACTTAATTTCTGATAAATACCTTTGCAATTTTAAGTGACCCAGTTCCATCTGAATTTGTAACCATTGTGAACTTATCTGCCCCAAATGTATTGTTTATAACTTTATAACTGAAACGGTTTGTTTCCAACAAATCTTCATCTTTCACAGAGACGACGAGAATAGGAAGTTCAGGAATATCATCACCTTCAGTCTCATCTACCTGGACATACCACTCCTTCTTGGTGAAAACTGGAGGCATGTCATTGATGTCCTTCACTTTTATAGTTGCAGTGCCAGTACCTTTCAGAAGACAATGAGCATTAAATCAAATGACAGAGATCAATACATTCAAAAATTTGCAATACCCTTTCCGCAAAAGCAAAAGCACAATAGCTCATACGGATTTTGATGAAACACAAGATTCCTTAGAGCTGTTGTGATGAAAATATGCAAGACTAATTGTAATATTAAATAAAATTATCTTGCTTTATTATTTATATAAGCAAATTATCTACCGGCCATTTTAAACAATACATATGGAACAAAAATAAGAAGAAGAAGAAAAAAAAAAAAGTACAAATGATAAGTATATATATTTATTGCACATTTGACTTTGTCTCTCTTCTGCAAATATTAAGTTAAAAGATTTTGGTAAGGGAAATGAATCAAAAACTCTATACAAAACTTTTGGGGAATTTTAGTACTACTTCTAACAGAAAGTACTCACTCCGTTCATTTATATTGAAAGAGATTTGTTGAATAACATTCTATCATTAAGAAACATAATATCTTCTCTACTGTCGAAACTCGCAAACATTCGGACATTCGCAGCACTGACTGAGGAAAGGGGAAGGGAGATAGTCCAGGCGTCACTCTAAGAGGGCTCCAAAGCATTAATGCACTTATGTGATTTTTTAAAGATAAATATATATATGAGAGCAAAAATATAATGTGAAGCCACGGGCACCACTTCTCTTCAGTACACCACTGATTGTTCCCTCTTTCTCTTTTATCACTGCAAAATGACAGCATGTTTTAGCTTCTTTTAACATTCCGATAATAATTTTGATACATAAAGGATTGCTTATGTGACAGAATAATGAAGTTCTTATCTTCTATTTATTTCACAAGTAAATTTTTAAATGTGATTCTTGAGATGAGGAGTGAAAATTTATTTTAATGAAACTAGCATTTAAGAGTAGTACTTTTATGAAACATAGAATCTTTAATACTTAAAAAGAAGAATGTCTGTGCATTTGTTGTCAATCTACAATACAGACTTAGGACTACCCATTTTCACAGAGATATACTAGGGAGGACAGGACTCAACACCTCGGACATTTTCGCTTTTTATATTTTAATTCAATTACTTAAAAACTGTCATTTTAAAAGTTTGCACTAGTCAACTCTGAAAAAATGAAGGCATAAATGATACGCCATTTTTAGAACAAATATTTATAACTAGCCGTCCTTGGCGACCTGCGAGTTCTCACATTTTAATGCTAGTTAAAATTGCCAATTAAATATTGTCTTTGTCTTTTAATAGCTTCTTCATCAAAACATTTTTAAGTTTCAAATTTCGATAGTCATATTATGTACTTATGCTATTATAAAGGCATTCACAATTATTTTGATCAACGGCCAAGGTTGTTCAAGGAGAAAAATAAATAGAATAGAGAGGGACGCAGATGGGGCATTTCGTTGTTCACTCACTGCAAAAAGTACAGTCTTCCTTGAATTTTATCTATTGATATGAAATTTCATAATATGAGACATCTTATGAGAATCCATCCATAACTTTAATTTTGTTTAAAATGATAACAATTCGTTGACCAAATTTCATTAGAAACTACAAACAATGGAATAGATGACAAGCCGTCAAATTAAAATAGTGTTTGCATAGGTTTTTCGGTCATATATATGCCATGTTTTATAAACGTATAAATAAATTCCGATTACAAATGATCATCTTTTAAAAGTTCTCTAAGGCTCATTTGATTTACTGTTGTTTTTATTTAAAAATATATATAATTTTTTGTCTTTTTTTATTTAAAAAAGGTTTATTTTTTCTCAAAATTGTCTCGCTAGTTCAAATTGTTTCTCCAAAGTAACACGACATTCAAATCAATATATGAGGAAAAAATATTAGGCATTCTGAATGTCAGCCAATATCGTGTAAATATCGTAACAATATCTTCTGGTATTTTGTGCAAAAAAGGCCCATTAAACACAGAACAGATATATTTTTGATTCTCCTTCATTAATTCTTGATGCAGAAAAATGATTTAATTCATTTTTGATTCTAGAATTAATATTTTCAACTAAAAAATCTTCAAAAAGCTCATATTTCCTCTAATCTCTTCCTTTTACTTATTATGCTTATATTCATTAAGCATCATTCATTTTTCGAAATTTTAACTGATATAATTTCAAATTAAAGCAATCAGAAGTTATTAAAAATTATAGTAAACAACTTTGGAATTTAATAACCAATTAGTTGAGTGATCTACCAGGCTGCCGAAAGCTGCAAGCAAAACCATATAGATTTGAAAAAAAATTCAAAAAATATGACAGGAAAATAGAGGAAATGAACATATACTACAGCAGCCTACCTTGCAATCCTCCTCCATCAGTAGCGACCACTTTTATAGTGTATTCTGATATTGCTTCACGGTCTAGGCAGCAGACAGCTGTGCTGATGACACCAGTATCTTGATCGATAGCAAATATCAACTCATGGTTTTCATTCACCTGGTTCTGTTCAATTGTATACTTGAGCTTTGCATTGGAGCCTTCGTTGGGGTCGTCATAATCGGTAGCCGTCATCGTCATTACTGTCATTCCTTTCAGGGAAGAAAACATTTTTCTTAACCTCAGGATCTGCTTATTTTCCAATGCATGAAATACTCAGCGACTTAATAATATTTAAGATCAGAAAGGCAAATCATTATTTTAAAAAAATCAAGAAGATTCTTAATTCTCACCGGCTGTTCCATTTTCTGTGACATTCCCTGTATATATAGCCTGGGGAAAGAAGGGAGCATTGTCGTTGATGTCCTTGAGGTTGACTAAGACATCGGCGTAACCAACGAGGCCTTTGCCCCCTTCGTCCGTGGCGTAGACGGTGAACCTCCACTGCGAGCGACCGTGAGGCAAGTCTCGATCCAAGGGCTTGAGGACATAGATCTCGCCAGAAGTGTCGTTGATGGCGAACTTGCTGTTCTCCACCCTGTCTTCAATGCCTTGGCCAGTAAGAAAGTAAAGGATTTCAGAATTTCGGTCCAGATCGCCATCAGTAGCATGAACCTGTACAAGTTTGAAAAAAAAAATAATCCAGTTTTGGATTAGTTCTTGGGGAATAAAGAACAAATGATATAGTTGATTCAAAAAGATTATTACTGCCTATAAAGATGCGTAAATTAACACGTTTTAAGCTGACCACAGTCAAGTAATGCAAGAAGCAAACAAATGATAAGACTCTCAGTTATTAATTAAAAAAAAGCACTTGTATAAAGGGAAAACTAACATCCTGACAAAGCAAGTAGGAAATTAGGTGACGAGCAAAGCCAATGCCTCGTAGAGTGAAACTTGTATTGTTGAAATATTAATTTTGGAGGCGTTCCAAAGAGCCACGTTTCTTTATTCAAATTATTAGCATTACGAGCACTGCAGCTTATAGGCAAAGAAAAGAATTACAGTTAGCTTCAAAATGGTGACAGAGCGTTGAAAAATACCACTCCATAAACCATGTGGTAGATTAAATAAATGCCTATGTACAGGAAACCATAGAAAAAAAAACTCCTTAATTATATAAGGAATCTTAACGTCCTAATTGTTAAATCGATATCGATAGGAAAGGTTAATCATAAAATTATTATTTGCATTTCTGCAAATATATAAAAAGCAATAAAGCGTTTTTTAAATTTTTATTTATTTTTACAATGTTTTCACAAATTATTAAAAAAAATATATAGTAAAATAAAGTTTAAAATGCGCTTCGATCAGCTAAATTTCTGTCGTAACTATTTATCAATTACAGGAATAGGCGTGGGGAGGGCCCATAAAAGAGCACAGGGTCCGAAAACAAAAAAGATTTTTTTTTTCTCTGACTTTTATCTTATTCTAACATATATACATCTGAATACTATCAGGCGACTTTTGGATATTTCATGTCTACCGAGGCACGTTGGGCGTTTGGAATCCCACAAAATTGAAAATAATAAAAAAATTACTCAAGATCCAGTGTCATGAACGATTCGCCTTGCTTAGATATTTTATCGATACTAACCAAACTAAAGAAAATTCCTCATCAAATTTGCTATAAAACTTGACAAATTACTAGAAACCTATTTTAGTAATTTGCAAAACAAGTTGTATTTTATAAGTTCATGAAGCAATTATTTTTGTTTTATGATTTATTCACTATTGTTTAAGTGATTAAAATATTAATATAAAAATAATTAGATTATTTATTATTTTCACGTATTTTTTTATCATAAAATGTAAAATGTAATAAACAGCGAAATGCAACGTTATTAAGTTGTTAAAATGTTTGTTTAGGAACACTGCAAATGAAATCTGCCCCAGGTTCCACTCTTGTTCGGAACAGCACTGCATGCATACGCATAATGACGCCTACCTCGAAGAATATCACTCTTAAAATTCCTGCAAAGTAACACGAGACAAAATTTTGCAGAAGGAGAGGTAGAATATTGTTTATAAAAAGTTTTATGCTTAAAATTTTTAAAATAAGATAATTTAGAATTTTCTACGGAAATGCACAACAAAAGTCATAACAACCACTTAGATAATTGAGAAAGGAAAATGGTTAACAACTGAAGAGCTTAATATCGTTTTTCACATTTAAGTGGAAATAAGCAATGCTTCCATAATGTGATAAAAGTGAAAAATATCTTGTAGTCAGTCATCTACGTAGTTAAAGAGAGCGCAAGAAGGACGCTAGAGTGAGTGTTTACCGGCTTCCAATGTTTTCGTCTTATTGAATACTGCAGATAAATAGCAGAATCATTTCATTTCGATTGATATAATCATTCTTTCCATATTTCGCCAACGATCGACAATGGATTAAAATCGCAGGTTCGTAAATAATATGAGCAGTCGCCATCTTAATCATGATGACAATATCATTCGTTCCTTCAGCGTAATGCCTCATAAAGACTGAAACGATCGCCATATTCAAATAGTTTAGCAAAAACTGTGAGAACTTCAATATTCAGTACCGAATGGCGAAATCGAGTTAAATTTTAAACCAAGAAATTTCATGAAAGAAGCACTTTCTCCCGAAAGACTGAATTTGAAACATATCTCTATTTGCCAGGAAAACAAAGTGTTGTTAATAAGTTATCTTTTCCCATTTCGAATAGTGGCAAGACAAATGATCGAAAACGCAACTTCATGCACAAACATGTCTAAATCCCTTTTAGAGGCGACAGTCCTGAAACAAAAATCCTCCTCATCCCCCCACGAATAAAGGAAGAACAAATAGTATCGGCGGGTGAAAATAATGCAATTGTCTGGGAACCGAGTTGCAGGAAGACATCACTCAAGGCAGACAATCGAAAATGAAAGGCGGGAAAATAACAAAGGCTAATAAACACAAAACCGCCGTGAGGCAGAATTTTAAAACTTTGTTCCATCCGATAAACCACTCTGCGGAAAGACGGATGCGGAGCAGTTGAAGGAAGGAATAAGAGATTTCGCAGATTAATGTTCATTATGCAGCGCTCCAGCAGTTATTAACGATGGTCATTCAAAAGAGCCGGTTATTGATGTTCACAGAGAGAGTGTGGTAAAAAGTAACGTGCGATTTGCAAGATGGATTCGAATTCGTGGAGGAGATTTAAAAAAAAATAATCTTTCGAAATGACAGAGGAGAGAGTAAAGAGAAGTTGCTATCAGTAGAACTCCCCTTCCATTTTCCCCATTAAGCGGAACAAAAAGTATTTATTGTCGAACTTCCCATTCGTGAAATTCAACTTATTACGTATGCTGTAGCATGCAAAAGTCAGTGGTTCGAGTTAATTAAAATTATAATTCGAGATCTTCCAACAGCCAACATTTACTTCGCGGCAAAGAATACGCCAAGCACCACTAATTAGCACGCATTTCTAACAACTGGGACTAACTATATCTATCTAACCTGTCTCTAGGTACGAAAACTCAACAGAAAGCAATGGGATATTTGTTTATCTTTCGGATGCAGAACTGTAGGGTATCCTTAATCGTTGTTTACATACAATTTTACAATCGCATGAAGGAATTACGACGAAAATTTTATGTTGATAAGACAAGAAATTTAAACTAATTATGAACACATAAAAAACGCATATATTTTCCATTTTAAATAATTTTTTTTTAAAGTTCGATTTTTCTTTATAAACTGCACATTTATCGAGCTAATTCTGAGTCTGATAGATTTCTCAAACACTAAAATGAAAACTCATAAATTCCGACAGTCTGAAATGCATAAGCGAAGTTGTTAGATTTCAACATCGCTGCCAAAAATCGACTCAGGTATCATCGTACTTCAATCTTTTTGAAACACGGTAATCATAAAAAAGGCCGATAATTCCGTGCTTTAGAAGAGCGGAGTCAATTCAGGAAAGAATGCAGAGCCATCTCTGAATAAGAAGACCCACAATGGATTGCAGGATCAAACCTGGTGCAAATGAAATGCGCGCAGAAAGAAGACAACCAGACCGCACGAAATAAGTTTCTTTTATTGAGACGGCGAATCCAGGCTTCTTGGAGGTAAATATTCTTAACGTCTCAATATTCCCTAAGGGTTTTCAAAATTTGGGAGAAAAAGTGTTTGAGCAAATAATCCTGGTTGAATAAATTTGCCAAATAACCATTTTTAATTAAACGCCCACTAGTTACTTATTTAAAAAATATAAGGTAAAGACGTAAGGGTGTCAAAAGGGATAAAAGTTCTAAGAAACCCGGATCTAAAATTTTCAATGTTTTATTTTATACCAAGTTCTTGTTTAACTAACGGATGACATATGTGCATATGCATAAGAAAAATTAAAATAATTTCGCTGAGACATACAACTAAAGTGACACTCACCTTAAGAATCCTCTTGGGCAGGCCATCTGAATCTTCTTCCAGGATGTGTGTCTGATAGAGAGATTGACTGAACTTCGGGGGCAAATCATTGATGTCCTTCACTTTAATGATGACCGTTGTACTGTTCTCGAATAAAGTGTCCGATGCCACCAGGGTCAAATTGTACTGTGAATAAAATGTCATCTTATTTTACAATTCTTGGAACAGAGCATTCACAAACATTTAAATAAGAAAGAAATAAAACAACAGAGAAGAATCCTGTCAATGCCTTTATTGCACCTTTTTATTTAACATGATTGCTTCAAATATGCTCAGAGGATTTTTTTTTAAAACTTACTTTCTGATAAATCGCTGAAGTTTTAAAATTTTGTATACATGTGTGAGCCTGAAATATTAATCTATAAATATAAAAGTACAGAAATCGCTTTTATTACTTATTGTGGGATGACAACAGCCAAATATAAACAAAATCGATATAAGAACGTTTTCGGCCTGCTTCATTGAGAGTTTTTATAGTTGCCCTTCACTGATTAATGGATCTGAAAAATATTATTATAAATGCTGCTAGCCGTATCAAACACTTCACTTAGTTAGAGAAAATAAAATGTTAAAAACAAGAAATAGGCGTCAAATTAAAAGTTTAATAGTGCGCAAAAATAGGCTTAATTAGATGGATAATCGCTATGACTTACCAATGGAAATAGATTATTATAGTTTCCCAAACTAAAATTCTTACAAAAATAGTTTTTACATTATTTTAAAACTCACAAAACTACCTCTTTAATTATATTGATTTCATTTCTATACAATGTTTTTCTCTATTTTTAATAAAATTTTCCGAGTTTTAATTTACAATGTTTTAATGTTACGATGAAATTCAAATTCATCTATCAAAACATTTAGTTTTGATAATATTAAGATTAAAAAAAAAATCGGTTTCTTTGGTCATTAATTTTGAAACAGGATTTTCACTCCCGATTTTATTTTGTAGTGTATACACTTTTAATATGTGCCGATACTATATTGCTGCAGATTGATTTAACCGAATTCCTAACTTTAAGACATATTAAAAAATGACTTTAAAAAAATACATTCCACGCTAATCATTTAACAGTCTAAAAAGTCAATATCTGAACGAGCAAGGGCACCCAGTATATGAAAATACATCAATATTTAGATAATTTAATCAGTCGATTCCATGTGGTGGAGGACCGAAAAAAAATCAATTTCCTGATTCCGCAATATTTTTACTATTGAATTAAGAAAAAAAAAATAATAATTAAAAACATTTCTACACTGCATCGCCCAAATAAAAGCGCACTTTTAAAAACTGAATTCATTAAAAATATTTTATTATATTATCAGAAAACACGGAACGGTAAAGACTTCGTCTCATCATCTCCATTTCACTTTACAATTATCATTTGAAGAAAATTATCAAGGGTAATACAGAAGAGTCACCATCAAATCTTAAAAAGCTTCTTCGATAACATAAACCCTTTTGCACTCGAGACGATCTTTCATTGACACAACGTGTCTTTATAACGGTCATTTAATAGGTAAAAAGATTTATACACCTGACTAACACAATTATTACACTTTTTTCTAAGTAATTTTTTAAAAAAGGAAGAAAAATGCCTTAATTAATGAACTGTTCGTTATTTTTCGATCTCATCAATCCAAACTAACAGCAACAGCTAAAGTTGTTTGCTTGGCGGAATTCCCTCTTAAAATGTTGAATCCCATTGCAATGGTTAGAAAAGTGCCTCAACAAACGATGGACGACAAACAATAACAATACCACATTTTTCAACAGAAATTCAGTACAACTGAAACATTTGAAGAAAGGGGGGGGGGGGGACTTGGTAAATTTGCTATGGATGCAGCAATTTATAGTCTGTGTATTTTCTGTAGACGGTTCAAAGTCACATTTTCTACCACGTTACTGGTACCAGACAACCAATAACGAGGTAGAAAAAGTGACTTTGGTCCGCCTACAGAAAATACACAGACTATAACAATAGCTAAGTCTGAATAGTAACGGTTGCCTAGGGAACGTCCACTCCCTAAGAACAGAGCGAGAAGGAATCAGGAAAACGAATTCTTTCTAAATCAATAGGAAATAAGTTTCCATAACAAACAGACACGAAATTGATGGCAGGACAGCATCCGTGATAACCATTCATGACAAATAAATAAAACTAATCTTTTAGAAAATAATTATTTTTTAAATATTTCTTTTAAAGTGTTTACTATGATGATATATTGTAGAGATAATTCATAAAAAAGAAATTCTTGCAATATAACATTAGTTCTGGAAGTGCTCGGCGCGGCGCATCACATGCCTGCGGCGAGATATCCTTTATCAAAAAACTAAAGCTCCGAGAATCTTCATTTCATCTGCTGCTTCTTATTTGTAGGTCTTCAGCAAGTGTCATAAAATTCGAGCATCACACTAAAATAACGTGACATAAAAGAACGAGACCCATTTAATTCAACATTTGAGAAAATGTATGATTAAAAAACAAGACTCGTTTATCCTGCTAATTATCAAAATTTAGCAATTTTTTATGTGATTTAAAAAGAGTTTGCGTAAATGTGTGATGTATAAATGTGCCTATGTATGTTTTATCTCAGCTTTCCCTTATCAACAATTTTACAAAAAAAAAAAGTTCAAATTTTACAGAGTGCCTTGCTAAAATCTGAATGAAGCAAGAGCGCCGAGATTCGAAAAAATTTGGAAACCACTGTAATAATAAACTATCCACCCCCCCTTTCAAATCAATCAAAAAGAAACATTTGATTATAAGTGCCGTCTAATGAAACAATATCAGTAATGCTGGTGCGAAAATGACATCAGCGAAGCAAATGCAAATGAAAGGACACCGATGAAATACAACGCGAAAATCCCAGCAATGCAAAGACATTTTTCAGAGCACTTTATTCTTGACAAGTTTGGAAGGCGAATAAATTATAGGGCGCACTCAGTCACTGCGGGCCTGAGAAGTCATTAATAATATTTTCAGCGGAGGACGAAAAAATAGCAGACATTGTGTTCAAGGAGAAATAGAAAAAAATAAATAAATAAACCAAACGCCCGAAGCATTTTTCCACTACATAAAAAGCGCTTTTTTAAAAGAACGCCGCCAAAAAATGTTTCATCATCGAAAGAAAAGAGCTTTTCAGGAGCATTTCTTCAAGAAGGGAAAAAAAGAATGTCCGGGAGATAGGCAAAAAAAGAAGGATCCAAAAATCCTTTACCTTTTCGTAATATCTGCAGTTTTCGAAGTACAAGCTGGCTCGTGTCCAACACCCGAGCACAAGAGAAATCATTTACAAGGAAGAGCAACACCGGGGTCGGGGGAGTTGAGGAAACAATACAAAGAATGAATCAGGGATCAGCGATACATATTCTTCGATTTACAGAATCCATGTCCTCGTATATTCTTTTTTTCTTCCCAAATAGGATTAGAGTAAAGAGTAAATGATGTGTGGAATGCAGTTAATGGGGGCGGACTTAGTTTCCCAGTGCCCGGATTGTTTTAATCTAATCAAAAGGAAATGAGAAAACTAATTAGACGTGACAGCGGGCGATCAGAATTTGCAGTTAGAGAACAAATGCCATACTACGTTCGGTGGAATTAAAAGTCGTGAGAGAGTCGGAGTCATTAATTCTAAATAGGACTCGAAAACGCAACGAATAACTTCTAATTTTTTTTGTTTGTTTGCAGAAGTTTAATTAATTAGAATAACTGCAATTCTTCTATTCGCCTTCATTCCATTCCACATCCAGATTTTAAAGATGAAACACAACAGAAGGATTAAAAAAAAAAAAAAAAAATCAGATCCGTTTACAAAATAGTGGCATGAATAGCATTTTCATAAATATTTGTACTTAATATTTATTCATAAGCGAAAGTACTTTAAGAGATTTTTGCATTAGCATACATTATTTTGACAAAACCTTTATAAACATCAAAAACACACACACACACAGAGACAAAAGCAATGGGGTACAAACCACGTAAACCAAAAAGAACGAAGAACTCCGATTTCTACAGGGGTCTGCCTTTTTAAGTCAACACGAATGCGATAGACTCAAAATCATTTGCGACAAAAAGAGAAATTTAAGAACGAGATTTTAGTAGAGTTTCTTTGGGGGGGGGGGGGATGAAATATCTTCTTTAAACAGAACGGTAATCATGTTTAGCGAAATAATGTCATCATTCAACAATGAAATCTTTCAGTTTATCCTTTTTTTTAAATACCTCCCTCCCCTCTGTCCTCCCTTTCCAAAGTTGTTTTGCGTTTCTTGGATTCTTACTTTTTTTCTTTCCAGCCCTTATCTTTTTTCTGCTTTCATAAAGATTCATAATACATCATATGCGCTCATTTTCTGTATAGTGTAGCAAATCTCTTGCGATCAGAACACTTGAGACCCTACAAAGAAGTTTATGACATTATATACAGTTCTTCTACAGATAGCAGATTCCATTGCAGATTAAGCTTCAACAAACATATCCTGGTTGATACTAAATTCATTTTCCACACACGCACTGCAATGTGACAGTGCAAAACTTATTTTTACGACCTCAAAAAACATGCTGAATATAAGGGTGAATTTGTATTTTGGAAGAAAGAAGTTGCAGCCAATGAACCATTTGCTTTTCACGTAATACTGAATAATTTTTTCAATAAACGTGGATTAAAACAAGATGCAGATTTTTTTAAAAGCAGTGAAAAACAGCGAATAGAATGGTAGAATAAAAGAGCCTAAATGTAGAGGAAAGAAAAAGAAATCATCCAGCTATATTAAATCTAAGTAGCTTCATCTTGCATAGTTTCATTTCAAATGCAAAGGCCGAAAATCCACTTTTATTTCTCAAGCAAATGTGAAAAAAAAAAAAAAAATACAATGGACTCATCTTCAAGTTAAGTTGCAGTAAAATATTAATATTTCCAGTAATGACATAAGGAGAACAATCAGGAATTTGCATTCTGTTGTGACGCACCTGTCATGAATTACAGCAGTATAATATCCAAAAGTTGGAATCTTATCTGCGTGATTAATAGAAATGCCCAAGAATACACAAATGATGTTGTACGATGTCCAATTCTCTCAAAGGTAATCAAGCATTTATATTTCAACAGCTAAATGCCATGCAATAAGTACAAACGTAAAGTGGTTTCAAGGTAATCATATTTCGTAGCTCGAAAGAAAAGGACAATTCAAATCTCAATGGAGTCGAAATTCTATGAAGCTGATTAAACTTTAGAAATAAAATCTAGAAAAAAAAATACATAGACAAGGTGGCTATAAAATAATCTTCCTGTTTGCAGGTATCTGCAGCTGAAACGGAATTTAAGATATGAAAAGACGAACCTCGCGAGAAAATAATAAATTATATATATGTGAATATTAAAAGCTGCCGACAGGTGGGATTTCGTCGTTGTTCTGGAAAATGCAGTCAGTCAATCTCTTTAAAATAAAGGAGAGCTACCTTTCAGAAAACAATTCTGTGGTGGATTGTTGATCCGTATTTAATATGCATCTCTTCTCGTAAAGTCATTTTACACTACAAAATGTAGTACTGCTGCGATTCTTAGGAAATTTAGTTTA
The DNA here is from genome assembly GCA_026543865.1 of Argiope aurantia. Classification (NCBI taxonomy): domain Eukaryota; kingdom Metazoa; phylum Arthropoda; class Arachnida; order Araneae; family Araneidae; genus Argiope; species Argiope aurantia. The sequence goes on from JAPMOR010104527.1 coordinate 352,776, forward strand.
GTTATATTAACATCCCGTTCGGAAGCGACACCACGACTCTGGTGACGCTAATTTTGGAAGAGGACGACACCTGAGCATGCTCTCCCTCTACTTTGTAAGTGTCAGTTCAGATGTTGTACATTAATCTAAGTATTTCCGTCATATGTTTAAAAAGTATACACAATATAGTCACAAGGAGTGACAGAGTACAAGTAATTTATCTTCATTAGATAATCTCAACATAATCTACGCCAAGCTAATAAAAAAAAAGAGTTAGTTACAAAAGCTTTCTATAAACAAACCTTTTGAACGTGTGCATTTAACTACTACAATTAAACAAGAGTATATCTATATATTGCATCCGATCATACGACACATGTTTTGACCTTTCTATTAAAAAATGAAAATATACCAATATCTTAAAAAAGCTTCCAAAATTCAACTCCTTGAAAAATTGATAAAAAGAAATGTTACATTTATTTCATTAAATTGGAAAATCCCCAAGAAATTACGATATGAGCCCTTTAACCTCAGTGCATCATCTGTAAAACAATGGTAAAGTTGAAGACAGTGATCGAATTTTAATAACTAGTCAATTCTTCTCCAACCTAAATTTCATGGACAAAATGATTCGAGCAAATTATAAATGAATTTTACTTAACCCCTATTTCAGCAATAAAATATTGTTCACCACACTTTTTGTTTAAAACTTCTTTTAATAACTCTTCAAATGGAGCCTGCTAATGAAGCTCATAAATTGACTTTACGGGGAAAAAAATCAAAGCAAAAATAAGATACGATGCTGGTTTTATAGACAGGAAATTTAATCCAAATGAATCCTTAGGAATTTAACTACCCAAACACAAGAAAGTTAAGGTATCCCCCCCCTCGCGTTTTGCTCATATGCAATGATTAAACAAGGTTCTGAAATAATTTATCAAATTAATAACCAATTATTTTTTGGCAAAATAGCCTTCTCAAATCATACATGTTCAAAATGAAGGGTTCTTCAGGATAATTTTAATTCAATCATGGATAAACCGTTATCAAATGAGTAAGGGATGAAATCCATTGTTTTTTCTCCTTTTTAAAGAATCAACTCTTTCGATATTTTTCTTTAGTGTCATCTAATTGAGGGGGGGGGGGGGAAGAGAAATGATCGGGTTCATTAGATGCATTCTGTTTTCGAGGAATGTACAGAACAAGTACAATGTCTACTTCTCTTTTACCCAGACATTCTGTTCAATGAATAATCTTCGAGAATAAGGAATACAACTTGTTAAAAAAAATGTCATTGCCACCGAAAAATTTGCATCAACAGTTTCCATTTGGGACATACTTGTGCCTCTTTTGTTTACTTATTATGATACAGCTCAATTTTCGAAACCGCATACACTTATTTTTCATCTGAATTCAGTATACTTCTGGATGCATCACGGATTTCTTTCCATTTATTGACTTAAAGAATTACTTTCTAAATTGCTTTACAAGATAATGTTGACGGTATTTATTTTTCAGCAGACCGAAAATAACCAACATGAATTAAACACCTCGTAATTTTATAATGTTTAGTTAAACTAATATAACATCGTACGAAAACTTTCACTTGCCTATGAAGAAGGAAAATAACGAAGTGTTTTAATCAATTAAGTGTGTTCGACAAATATACACATCAATCCAAATCTTCATTTTGACGCGGTCGATCTTATTCGCTTTATTACTTTTTATAATTATTTTGAAAAATTTACTATGTAACCACTTGTATTGCGCTCGACATGTATATGCGTCATCGTTTGACTATAAAAATTAATTTCAAGGATTTTAAACAATAAATTTCGCAGTTCATTGGTTAAAGAACCATTATCCAAGTCATTTAATAGTTAATATTTCATATTATATTTGTATATATACTAGATCAATTAACAAATGGTTATACAATACAGAATATCGCATGGAAAATGCATTTTCCGTTATCCGGGGGTGGACCACATAAAAGAAAAATAACATTTTCAGCTATAACATCGAAAAGTAAAGGAAAATACAATATTTTCGCCCAAAAGATTTATATATCTCTTTCCTGTATATCTGTGTGTGTGATGCCGGGATCCATCTTAGACAATTAAAATACAGAAATAAGACCCATGTGGGACAATCCAAACAGCTGCGTATTAAAGCATATTTATTTTATGATCTAAAGTTTTCCGAGTGCGTACGGTACATATATCATAACAGAACGATGTTTGCAGTCTCTACCATTGCAAATGTGAGAAGATAAGTGATTCTGAAACATCAACCCATCTCGAGAATTTTGGATATTCGATCCATCCAGCGCTTGTAAACAAGATCCCTTGCCTTCCATAAAATCTTTTTCCTTCCACTGCATCAGACCCGACCGCAAGAGTTGCGATGTCAAAAAGTGGCTGAGGACATGGGAATGCTTTTAACAGCAAATGACGTCGAACAAGGGTTGCGAGATCACCGATTCGCCTTCCGGGGAGTTGAAGAAAAAAAGAGGGGGTGAGGTGAGGGGGGCAATCAGTATTCCGAGCCACTCCTCCAAAACACTGATTGGATCTCCCAACTGCAGGAGCATAAAAATACTACAAACCAAACAAGAGTTAACAGTTTACAAATCTGCCGCATTCGGAGAAGAAAATTAATTTGGTAGGAGCTGAAGGCTGCCAGGAATGTCACCCGGATAACAGTTATAAATTTTAAGGACAGGAGCTATGCTATTGGTCAAAATGAGATCAATTTTTACTATCAATCATTAGAATGAGGTTTTAATACATCCTAATAATAACTTCAAATTTCAAGGGTTTTTTTTTTCTTTTTGATTTCGCCAATCTTTAGTAGCAATTAAGAGACAAACGATGAAAATAAAGATTAAATAGAAGACATTAAAATCAATATGAAGTCTTGAAAACACAGGTATGTGTTGACAAGATATAAAAATATTTTGGAACCAACACGAATCATTTATCAAAATTAAAACTATTTTCAGAAAGTATTTTTTCGAGGCCTTGCCAACACCCTTATGTTAAATGTCCCAGGATCACGAATTCTTCCTCCGCCTCTACGTAAAACGATGTTTCGGAAAACTTGCTTTTAAAAGAATTAACGAAAATATTAAATAATTACTTCAGGAGTAAGAAAGTGACATAACTCGTTTCTTTTATTTTCTGAAACAGCAAATATTTGGTGAAATCAAGCCATAAGGAGTCCAATATTATATTATTCTTTCCATCAATATATTCGCTATGGAGATTGGAATTTTAATCACATTCATAACATGTTTCAATTTTTGAAATTGTTTTTATGTTTTGAAATGCTTTTCTTCATGGTTAGTAGCTCAATTTCTTTATCGAGATGTTTTTAACATCTCGCACTTTTATATTTTTTTGTTTTGATCTCTAGATTTCGAGAAAATTATATTCTTCTTTTCAAAACACCAATAAACATTTAAAAACCTTTCATTATTATTATTTTTTTCGTTTTCAGTCATTGACTAATTTTATAACTTATTACCATAAGCGTTAACGAATTTTGTAATAGCTTTAAAAATATGACTACCACCTATTTTGCATAAGAACCAAATTTAATAGAATTTAAGAAATTAATTGCTAATTATAATATTAAAATAGCGAGGTGACACAATATCCAAAATTTGAGGAAGTAATTAAGAAGTAAGAAAATTCCATCTTCACAATAAACTCGCGTAGAAACACGACTCGCTTTGTTTTAGTGGAAAGAGCGCTGTCGATATTCTCGGCGACTTTTGAGAATCAGTCAACAAGAGAGGGGAGGGCATCTGGTCCTTTGTTTGAGCAGCTGCGGCAATTTGAAAAGCACTCCCTTTTATCTGAAACGTGCAGCGACCAGAGAAACAAACATCATGGTTCGAATCAGTTACAAGGAATACAATCACAATTCCATCTCATTCTCGTCACTGAAAATTTTTTTAAATCATGTGTGGACTTAATGTTGTTTTGGTAAGGGGGTTTTGAAGCTCGAAATCGCGTAGGCAATGAATAAAGCATAAATGGCAATTTTCATCATCATCTTTTAATCGTATATATTTTTTTACCAGTACTACATTATTATTATGTATGCTTCTTTGAAAGCAGATGCGTTTTTAAAAGGTTGATGTAGAACTATGACATTATAGCAGTTATTTCATCTCAAAATTGGTCGAGCTCCAAAACTTTGTTTGCCAGCTAAAAAAATTGAAAATGAAAGTTTAAAAAAATTATATTATATATATAACTGGTTAATGACTTAAATTAATTAAGACAAATAGAGATTTAAAAAAATAATAATGTTCTCACATGACAACATAAAATTTGCGATCGTAGATTTCATTTAAATTTTTATTATTATTATTTTTACCAGAAAATGCTTTTACAGGAATAACTGCTCAAGCTTCGATTCTTGCGGAGGTTCGTTAACTCACATTGAATCCATAACTGGCGTTGTAAACAGATATTGAAGCTGCATGCATCTTTGTTATAAATTAAGCTTCAAATATTTTCCCCCTATTAGTCCGCATTTTTTCTCCCCCCCCCCTAAATTCAACCTCTCTGTAAGACTGAGACTGATCCCATATACAGTAAAATCTCTCTTAATCGACAATATTAAAGAAAATAATACTTCTGAATGCATAAATTAAAATTTAGGTCTTGGGAGAGAGAATATGCAGGTAATAGATGTATTTGTGACATCCACAGGCTCTGGAAGACGATCGGAAAACAAATTATACTAAGAAAAGAGATTGCGTCTTTTCCACATGGAAATCTTATTTTTCTGAGGCACAAAATACTGCGAGTATATTTTGAACTATCACCACAACATGTGATACAATTCATTCATTTGTTGCTACGCAGTAATTTCAAAAGATAGGCATGACGAAACAAACACGTAAATTCAGTAGAAATATATATCATGAAAAATCTCGGATACATTCTTATTATTACGGTTTAAGAGCAATTACACTGCTTCATTCGTTTCATCTTAATTCCTCCTACACACTTTAGAAAGAACAAGGGGGAGGAATCACACCTGGACGTCGATGTGTCACAGTGAATAAGCCAAACAAACTGAAATGTTATACTTCCTACTCCATTTAATACGCAATATCCTCAAAAAGGCAGAGAATCTCCTGCAATTACAACAATGGCAACGAAGTTTTTTTTGCAGAATTTCGCGATGTAAAAATCTTGATAAATACCTCCACATCAGGATTTGGAGGTGCTTGTCAAGGATTAATTCAATTTCTAAGTTTCAGAAAGCATGAATTTACTAGACTAGTTTGTCGATGTCATTTATAAGTTTATTTTGGCTGTTAACTAGCATTAAAAGTTGATAGTTTAGCGTGATTGTTGTTTATGCCTTCTATTGAAGACTCACTGAGAGATCGACCTTTGAGAAAATTCTGGAAGAATTCTCAGCAGTGCGAGACATCGTAATTATCAAAGGTCCAAACATAACATCCTTCGACAAAATTTAACTCAAAGGATTGACAACAACAACGGTTTTGCGTCTCTTTGGCCGGAAGTCACTATATGATGCATCTAACTTAGTTCTCAGCCATTCCTCAAGTTAGGATCATTTGCGGATCCATCAAGTAATTCCTGGCTAATAGGGTGTAGTTTTTAAACTTTAAAGAGATTCAATTTACTAAATTCCAAAACAGAATACATTTTTAAGTCATTATGTCCATTACTCTTTGTCCTGCAAACCACATGCAATAGTTGTTTTATTTTGAGAAACTTCCACCTTTCATAACCGTAATTCGTTTTATTATCAACTAATAAAGTACAAGGCTGTGTCTGATTTGGTAACAAACTTAGCACTCGAATTAGTAAGGGCATCTTTAATCTAGCAATAAAAATCTGAGGTAAATTTGCATAGAAGCAACCACAAATATTTGTATTCATCAACCCAGGCAAAAAATTTGGATTCGAGCACAGCAGTTTTCCTAGTAAAACGGAGAAACGGGCATTTCACTGAGTTTAATTTTCCAATCAACGAGTTAAGAGTTGGGGTTGGGAAACGTTGTATTGATATCATTCTATCATTTACAATAAATATTATCAGTAAAGCCTTGATTACGCATTTCCCCTTCGATCGATCGCAATACAAGTTCATACCAAATGTATGCATTCTTTCAAAACAAATCAGCTGCGATCAGTAAGTGGAAGCAAAAAAAGACAGAAAAAAAGCATATCTAATTAAAGCGACAAATCAATACAGTAAATACTTATTTAAGAGCTAAAATAAAATTGAAAAGGATTATAATTCCTTTTACTGAAGTAAAATGCGCTCCGAAATCCCAAACATATTTGTTCAGCTGGGTTTACCCAGGTATTATTTTAGCAGCGGAGAGCAGTAGGTTACCTTCTGCTCTTTGCAGAAAGAGAAGGAAAAAGTGTTGAAACGAATAATTAAATACCATCAACAGTACCAGATAATTAGAAACACACACACACACAAAAAAAAAAACCTTAATGATAACTCATAATTCTTTTCCCACAATTACCTACCCGAATTCTTTCTTTGGGACTTTTAATTAAATAAGAGGCAACTCGGATTAAAAACTAATTACGGAAGGAAAGGAAAAAAAGTAGATAAAAAATTAGTTTGAGCTGGAGTGCCTCTTTTAATGCTAGGAATACACACATAAGCATAATGCATTAGAAATCGAAAAATAAAATATATTTTTTTATGAATTAATATAACAATAGAAATAAGTGGTATTATCTGTTGGGACAATAATTAAAAAATTTTTATTTATAGTTGCACTAAATAACACAGTAAAACATTTCGATAAAAACGTTTTTCGAGATATACTGAAAAGAAATTTATTCAATCATCTTTCTCATTCTGTCTGGGTAGGGGAAGGAAATTATCTCCTCTCCCGCCCAGTTAAAAGAGGACCAAAATAAAGGCGTTTCCTAATGGGAATGAATAAAAGTTAAGATATACCTAGAAGCAATTTTTTTCCCTTTCCTTCCCTGTCTGTTCTGCGTCGTTTATTTTTCATTAACTCGAAATCTTTTAAAAGGTATATTGGAAGGCTCTTATGAATAGGAAGAATCAGACTCGAATCAAGTCATTACAAAAGTTTCTGTGAAGTCGTAGAACTAAAAATCATTAAAACGTATCAACTTTACAGCATTTTGCTCGACGGGGGGGGAAGGGGGAGAGGAAAGCGCATCCATTTATATTCATGAAGTAGTAGTATTCATTTTTAAATAGTATTTTAATAAAAGAATACAGCAATTTAGTAGAATTTATTCAAAAATGTACCAGCATGCGCAAGTTTAATATTTTCGGAATGAATTTTATAATATGAAAAATGATAATGTTTAGGAAGAAAGGTGGAGAAGGATTTAAAACAATTTCATACTATGGTTAAAATTGTTTCTGATCATATAGTTTCGTGTTGAATACGGCTGATGTTTATACTTATTTTTATTTTTGTCTCTTCACTAAATTATTATTTCGCTGAGTGAAGTTATTCCTACTTAACCGTAGAGTTTGCTTTCACAAAACAAATGAAGTATTAGTTTAATTTAAATGAAGGCACTTATCGTCGCTTGAATGAAATGATACTTAAGGCATGAAATGATACTTAAAGGCACTTATCGTCGCTTTCATAAATTTATCAATTTAAAATAACCGTCTATCGTCACTATCGTTTTGAAAAACTGCACCCACTGTCATCGGAAATCGTAATCATATCTTTAGTCGTGCGATTCGCGAATTTCATGGCTGCTTGGCATTTATATCAATAACAACTCTATTCGCTTAATGCTAAAATTCATTTGTTCTGCACATATTACCAAGAACAGCATTTTATTCTGCTTCAAACAAGAAGTTAGTAAAACATCCAAAAATATTCTTAAATGTTAGCTACATACCCCCCCCCCCTCTCCTGCATGTGCAATATTAATGTGGGCAGTTACTTTTAAAATTTTCAACAAGAACCTTTAATATAGGCATCACTGTTTTCCATATCTATTGGAACTATTTCCAGAGGATTACCCAAACTTCCGGTTCTTCCAGCCCAGAAATGTGAATTAACCGAGTCAGTTCTGGGAAATCAGAAGTTCGCTACCTTTATGGCGCAATAATTACGCTTACTGATACACTGCATCAGAGGTTAGTTCATTCGAATCGCTTCTTCGGTAAACATTTTCTCCCTCAAGCGAGTGGCTTTTCAGCCGATGATTCCAATAGGACTGCGCCTCATCAACAATCGGACAAGGCGCACAAGTCTATCGCATCATCTCTCCGCCCAAATTATTCAGACATTAACAGACGCAAATAAACAGCCACCCCAAACAAGGCACGTATCTGGTGGCGTTTAAACTAATGCGTCCGATCCCGAAGCGTGGATCTATCACCGAGGCAAGGCAAGCGATGAACTGAATATTCATTCGCCAATAGAACCCCCCTAATGCGCGTTGTCGTGCCGAAAGACGAATGCCCTGGAACGGTTTCGCATAATAAATCCATAAACAAGTTTCATCAGGGAGACTCTTTCGCGATGCAAGGCGAGACGGATAAATGAGCCGACTCCAATTACAAAGCCAAGGGCAGCGATTTCGAAGGGAGGGGAGATTACGCGACGGGGAGTATCTCTCTCTGGATGCTTCGAGAACAAGCGGACAGCGATGAAGAGAACGATTCTACAATTCTTACTTTCAACTTAAAAGAAAGAAAAAAAAATTTCAAGTGCGATTTTTTATGCTTCGTTTAAAGGGAAAGATTGGGAAATTTGGCAGTATTTATTCTCCACTGTAGTCCAGATAGCGTATAGACTACTTATAATGTTGCATAAACAGATCAATGCAAAAGGAAGGATACGGGTAATTATTCAAAAACCGGTAGGAGAGTTAAATAAGTAAATATTTCTTTAAATAGATAAACATCTATCCGTCTTTTTTAATGCAAATTTTTAATTATCTATATAAATTCTCATTTTGCATAAAATATCCGATTTTAAATTATATATACACTAGGGGGCTCCGCCTCCTGCTCCCCAACCGCCAGGAACTGTTAAAACAGTTCCTCTCGAATCGCTTCGCTCACTCGCCATTCACTAAACCACTTTCGTCTAGCAACAGATATATTCAGATTCAATTTATTCCCAAATATGATAAAGCAACGAAAGAAATAAAAAAAAAATGTAAAGCAAAAAGTACACTAGCAAAAATCAGCTGCATCCAAGTTCTTTGTAAACACAAATAACCTTTCATTTAAATAACTACATACATCCACCAAAGAAACAAATAAAAAAAAATGTGCTTTTCTCACAATTTTTCAAATTTGGAAACTATACCATAGAAACGGAATAAAAAATTGATATTTAAAAATAAATAAATAAAAAATTGTGCTTTTTCACACGAATGTTCAAATTTGGAAGCTACACTACAGAAACAGAATAAGAATGTGATATTTACAAAAAACACTGTTTGAAAGCAGCTATATTTAAATTCAGTCCATTTCAGTATAAGATAAAAGAAATAAAAAAATATAAAGCAGAAAGTATAATCGAAAATTGAACCTAATTCTCCTCTTGGAAACAGCAAGGGATAGATCATGGGATCACAACATTGGTTTAATGGAGAAATATTTCTGCAGCTATCACCTACAGGATAAATACTGATGCTTCGATTCGCAGGTGGCTCGCCATTATCTCCAACAAATATCGCTGCAATTTCTGTGTTCGTAATAGGTTGGTTATACTATGTATATCTAAATTGCTAGTCTCCATGAAAACCATCCTGATATTTATAGCAGGATTTTCTTCAATTATACGATGCATCTGCAAGTAACAATTGATGAACGGATTGATTGCTCTCAACATAAAATCTAATCTTTCCATCACAGAGAGCAAACATCCTTCATTTCTCTCCATGCGTTTTTCAGTGGCTTCACTGGTATCAAACGCATAACTGATCATAACCTGGTTCGTTTTGACCACTGTATAAAAGAGAAACCTTGTGGTATATCTGACCATGAATCCTATAGCAATATGGCCCTGTTCCAGAAGAAGGTTTAATTTGAGCTCCCATGGAAGCAAAAGCTAAAGCAGAATTAAATTCTTTTATATGCTTTCGATAGCTTCTTCCTTCGATTCAATTACTGATCAGCAAGTCTCAGTATTTCTGGTAAATTCAACGGATGTTCCAAAACAATTTTTTTTTTTTTTAAAATCATGACAACATTTCGTGTATTTGCCATTTGAATTTGCTACTTTTTCCCAATAACGTGACTGGCAAAAAGAACATAGTCCCACAACTATGCTCCTGTAGTTCGGAAACAGGAGCATAGCTGACGATGAGTTTAACCCTATCTCGTTCATTACGACTGGATCTTCAAATGAATGCTTCTTGAGCCTTTTCATTAGACGTGTCTTCTCTTTTTCGACGATTTCATTTTAAAATCGATATGGTAAGAACCATCGTAAAAAATTGTCCGTTTTTTGACCGTTAATTTTTTTTGTTAAAATTTTTTCAAACCGATGCAAGAATAGCGTTTACTTGAAATCTTAACAAACCGCGTGTAGATATTCACGGGAGAGGTCGAAGTGTTGCCGTTTGCATCCACGGAAGTTATTTACATATATAGATGAAAATATAGTTGTCAACAATCAGAACACACTGCGCATGCGTGAATTTTCTACGCCAGTTGGGGTAACACAATGCAGATTAGAAATTTTTAATTTCCTTTATTCTGTTTTTTATTTTAATTCAAAAGTACTTCAGAACGAATCCGAAATATCGAATAATTAACAATTTTTAATTTTAAAGGCATCAAACACTAAAGAAATAAACAGAATCGTTTGAAATAATCGGTCGAAAAAATGTTTAGCCTCATCTCGTTAGTGTGAAAACAAACCGAAACTTGACTCACTTGACGGGGTCAAGTGTTGCCCAATGGTGAATAACAAATTCGGCTTTATTTTGAGCCCACGTAAGCGTTTATATAAGATTAAATCAGATTTTTTTCTTCCACCGAAATACATTTGATGGTGTTAGCATGATTTTCAATATTGATTAGAATTTAACACTATCCCATTTTCTCAAAGAGATGAAATCAAAACATAAAAATGCGGGTTACTAAAAATATTGCGATAAAGAAATAGAGCTGGAGTAGAAACTAAACTTCTACCAACAATAAAGCAAAGCATATCTTAACATCAAAACGATTTCAAATCATCTTATACATATGATAAATCGATTCTGCTCAGATGGTTCCAGCACATACTTACAATACAATAATACTTGGGGAAACCTCCACATTATATCATTTCACAAACAAATCAATTGATATTACAACAGACGTTAGAAATGAGGGCTTCAGAATATCAATTGAGATTTAATCAGAATAAATTTAAATGTATCACATAAAAATAGACACAGTAAAAATAGACACATTTCTCTGGTCGTTCACTTAATGGCTACTGGTACTTTCGTACTCAGAACAGTTCAAATATTTAGGTACAATTTTTGATTCTAACACATCATTGCTTTCTCACTTAAACGTAATTCGACAGAAAATCCTGTAAAATGTATGAAGGATATAAAAATCAACTTGGAAATTTTAATCACATGTTTCCAAAGGAATTTACTAAACTGTTATTGAGAAAAACCTGTTCAAGACAAAGGAATTTGGCATAAGAATTTGACAACAATTAATAAAAGATCATTACATACTCAGAGACTGACTTTTCTGTCAATAACGAAAACTTCCGGCTCAGTTACAGACAAAGCTTTGATATAAAAAAGCAGTGAGTGATATTATATATATATATATCTTTGTGCATTCTTTTCAGTAGATCTTATTTTGTAATTATTTTATGATATATAACTAATTATAATTTAAATCCATCACCAATTAAGCCAAACAAATCGATTAAATCAAAGGAAATAATATGATGAATTTAAATCAGGCGATCACATGGACCACTTACAAAAATTTCCGTATTTAATGACGATATTTCCAAATGCTTTGGTTATAATTTGCGAGTTGGAGCAATTAATTAAACTCAAGCAGTATGATTTTTTTTATATCCAATTCTTTTGGCACAGGTTTTTGGTCCATTTCTAAAAAGACGTCGAAATTGTATTAAAAGTGAATGAGTTCATTTTCATTCACAGATTTTAAGTAAAGTTAAGGAGATGAGATTATTTCATTCGCAATTTTCAGAACTTTCAACAGAAAAACCTATCTTTTTTTTTATTATTAAATATTTTTCCACGCCTACTTTCCATTCTATCTTGTCTATAATGAGGGTGTATAGCTTAATGTCAGCTGGGCATAAAACTAAACAGTGGATCACTACTATGCTCGACAATGTGCAGTGCAGGATGTGAAGACATAAAATGAGACGCTTGAGGGCGTCTCAAAGTCCTTCAAATAAACTCAAAATTATTCTTTCTTACTTTAACTGGCTCGGAATAATCAATAAATCTGCAAAGGATAAAAGAACGGATGGAGAATGAAATACAGAAGTCAGAGAGGATAATGCAGTCCATTAAGCGGTAGAGAAATGAATAATCGAAACAGCTAATAGGGAGACAAAAGGACATCATTGTCCTTTTCATAGCCTTTTAGAGAAATGCAACATTTAAAAACTAAGCATTCATTTTCATCGCAAATATTATTCAGATTCTTAAACAAAGCATATTAGGTTTGCATTTTTATTTTTCATTTAAAAGCCGAGATAGACTCGACAACAAAGAACGCTATTTCATTAGAGCGAGAAGGAGTAAACATCGAAAATCGATTTCTTTCGAGTAGCTCCGATGCTCGGCAAACAGAAGACTTCTGCGCTGTCTTCTAAGTGCACGTGTTCCTGCTGCCACCGATGAAGTCCTCGCAAGTTGTTAAGAACACAGCCGGAATTTCACTTAACGAGTCCCTCGAGCAAAGCAACGAATAAACAGATTTCAGATTAAATATCTGTGCATATAACTAATGGCGGCAATCAGTGCACTCTGCTTATAAAGTTGTCCGTCAAATTTTTCATTTCGACAACTTTTTAAATTAAAATCATCTAGATAAATCTTTTTCACGAGCAATCCACCCCACTATTACCATAAAAAAATCAACTACAGGATTTGGAAACACTCGACACTTAATGCGTTCTTTGTGAATGGACCAAATGATTTCATTTTCCAAACCTAAACAAATTATGTTTTGAATTTTCTTTTCTGTGAGTTCAGAACGCATTGTAGCCTGCTGCTTAATATTATCGGAATAATGAAAGAAAACGAATTCAACATGGAAATGAATTGATAAAAGAAAGAAAAAGGAGAAATAATTTGATACAAGATGCCTATACTTATTAACGTTACTATGAACAAGAACCATCATCAGATGGATAATTATACTTCTACGATCTTTTTTTCAAATATATATCCCCAGATCTAAAGAATTCGCAGAATGAATATTTACAAAGATTCAAGCAAATTGTTTACCTTAAAAATCAGTATTTATCACTTTTCTTACATCTTTTTGTCATTTTTTTTAAAGTTTCGTTTGACTAATAAGTATGCCTTTATAATGCATAAACAAGAGTCTTTTCAGGACTAAGAAATTTAACTCTGCTGATTAAAGAGAAAGCACAAAAAGGGGGGAAAAAGTTTTGAATTTTGGTCGATGAATTAAATACTTTTTCAAATGACAATCGTGACTAAAGCTTGTTATTATTAAATCAAAATTATTTGTTTTAAGATTTTCTGTGTATATCCTGACTCTTATTTACGCTCTATTTATTTTTTCACTTTTAGACAGGAGCACCTTGCCCGAAGGCGAGTGGGCCTCTTTCTTTAACACAATATCGGTCCCCAATATTTGATCAAAGGTGTTACAGCTCGAACTATTAGAGATTAATATTGAGACAGAGTGAATTTTGGTGAACAAAACAAGGATCTTCGTAGACAGTTTGCCTTCTAACAAATTTTTAAAAGTGATAAATTCAAATCTAAATTTGTATTAGACGTAGATCTCATGTATTAAGTGTTGAATCCGAAGTCTTGTAAAACTATGGCGTCGGAGCACGTTTTGAAAACATACGGAATGAGCTGACAAATAACTTTGCTGAAACTGCCCCCGTATGTGGTGAAGAATTAAAAAATTTAACCCGCTATTTTTATAACTGAAATATTTTGAAATGACGTATTCTTCCCAGTTTAAATAAATTTTGATGCAATCTTTAAATTTTTGAGCTATTGTGTGACCAATAACTATGATAATCAAGAAATAAATTAATAAACACTTGATTAACCCGATAAATGAAAAAAAGACCGTTTCATATTTATTAACATTATTAGATTTTGCTAATAGTTTTAGTAAAGTTTGAGATACTTTCTAAGTAATGCCAACAATTATCTTTGCGTTTGCTTTCTACTCAGAATCTTCAATTTTCTCTTCCTGTTTACCTTAATAATAAGTAGGTTTATTGAGAACATCAAAATGGAAACAATAAAATAAAAAAATTGAATTCTATCTTTCAAATATATCTATGTAAATAAAACTTAATTAAAAATTTTTTTTATGATGCACTGTCAGTTATTGAATTTCTAATTCTTTCATTTTAAATTCTCTTATTTTATATTTGGTATGCAACTTAGTATTTATTTTTTAATAGTTTATTCATTATATCATGAAACGATATTGTCAGGTTGATTGTTGTTTGAACTACCAAAAATTTATTACAACCTCAAAAATGAAAATTATTATCTTTTTTTAAAAAAAAAACTTCCGATAATATACATTATATGCTTGTACGTAGTAAGAGTATACAGTAACATTTGATTATATAACACACTTTCAGATTAGGAAGAAATTCGACTAACTTTAATGTATTGATGCTTATTTGCTTACTATCCCATACATTACTTACTATCATATCCCATACATTGCATTATTTACTTACTATCCGTTAATCTGAATGGACATATTTTTATGCTTTGTTTTAATAAAATATTAATCATGAAGAATCACGAACTATTCACTTAAATTTTCCATATGTACGGTAAAGTAAAGAAAGAAAATTTTCTTATAAACCATGATCATATGGCATGTCAGAAAATCCCAATCCTCAAGTGAGAATGTGTATTAAGACATAAACAGAAAGAAAAGAGATTTACTGATGACGAGATTAAATGAGGATGCTTCGAAGAAAAGGTAAAATCAGCAACAGCATCTGTAAGGATTTTTTTACCCCCTGTTCAATTGCAAAATTATCAAGAGATTTTTTTATGCATGACAATGTGTTGGAAGAAAAAAAAAAAAACATGCAATTTAACATTCGTTTTGTTCATTAATCATTAATTAATTCTGTTCATTAATCATTCTAATATTAATTCATGCATTCTGTTTCTTTGCTGTTGTTGTAATCAAATTTCATATACCAGCACATAAAACAGCTAGTGAGAATATAGTTCAACATCATAAAAAAAAATTTCAAAAACTTTGCATTTTGTAATAAAAATTTGCTTACAAATGCTTACATTGTCATGCAGAACAAAAACGAAAAATTTAACAGCTTCTAATGATTTTTTTTTTAATTTTTAAACCAAAAAAAGTTTAGATGAGAGAAAAAAATAATAATAAAGATCACGCACTACAGGGTTATAATTTAATTAATGCTACTTACGGCTATAACCCATTCTCAGACATTTAGAAATATTAATTGATTAACTGAGTGCTTGAAAACTATATGGAAATTCAAAAATAGCAGCTTTAGATACAAAAGCAAAGCCACTGGATATTACAATATCATTCAAAAAGATATAAAGCTAAAAGAAAATAAATCAAGAACAAGAGAGATTTGGTTTCACTTCTTATATCTAAAGAGATAATAGAATTTTCTGTGTAGTATTAAAATCTTTAAATGCAAACTGTGTTATAGATTTGTGGTAAACATGAAATTTGGCCAAAATGTTTTACTTCGTTCGAGCATTGTTATGAACTAGAATCTAACTTTTCGATTAATATTTTATTAATTTTTTAATGAAAAAATTCGATAATTTTGTATAACAATTTTGAGTTATTTTACAAAATTAGCAATATTTCAAAAAAATTTTAAGCTCTTAACACAGTTTAGTATATTAGTTATTTAAAATAATTAACTCATTAGAATTAATTATAGGAAGTCTAGCGTAATCGCAAATTCTCGCTAAAATTTAACTGACAGTTTCAAAGCTAATAAAATTATTACCAGAATTCTTAGTTTTATCCCCCATTGCATTATAAATATATATTTGTTTCATGAATTTCAAAAAAGTGACCCGCCGGTAGGCACATACCATTTTTATTCACTTTAACTCCCATTAGATACGCCTTCAGCAATGTACGTCCAATCGGGTAGCGCAGCGCAGGGATTAAACATATCGAATATGAAAAGCAAAGCTCCGGTGACGGCAATCGATGCTGAGAAATTCGACTCGAAAGTAAATATAAATCCGGAATCAATTTCGAGAAAGGCAAATATTGAGATTTCGGCCGGGAAAAGGTTAAATATTGTTACGATGCCGTCTGGAACGGGAGACCCGCCGTCGTTCGGCACGTTCCTCTTTCATTTCTACAAAAACATCCCGACTGTAATTGAAATACAAATGTGGAAAATAAAAATAATTTCGTTATCTTCATTTGAAAAATACATATACCCAGAGGCAGGGGCGAAGCAAGACTGATAAAATGAACTGAATCCGAGTCATTTGGAGCCAGCTCAGAATATTTTACTCTATCAAAGCGGTCGACATCATGTCGGCAGAATTAATTTTAATGATTATGAGCTTTTCAATAAAAACGAGAAATATTAATTTCTTCATAACAGAGCATGAATTTGGAAATTTAAAAATGATCAATTATTTGTTAAATAGCTAAAATACAAGTAAATACGCGACTTCACAAAATACAAATATTGAAAATCACCGCGAAAGAAATAGAGAGCACATTAAGAAAAATGTGCGACCAAATTAGGAGTAAAATACGCGTTTCACATTTTAATCTTAAGCTGATCTTTTATGGTTGTATTAAATTAATTTTTCTTTTAAAATTAACTATCATAATCACGTTGATAATCGGAATGGTAAAGTCTGCAAGGCATACCTTAGCACTAATCCAGATTCTCTAAATGATGTTATCCACTATTTCACAAAAATGAGTGAAGAGACCATTTTTCTTCTGGTTTTTGTTTCCAAATCAGATGTTCAAAAATAGTCTCTCCTCAAGGAGGCTAGTTTACAGAGAAACGCAATTTGCAAGCTTCAAAAATCACCATTCTTTGAAAATGAAATTCCGTCACGTGTTTTTAATTAGAGAAAATCTGAGGGAAAAAACAAACCAAACCTCCTCTTGGAGATTATCTTGCTCAACTTCGTCAATGTAACGGAGATAATCTCAGATGTCTTCATACTGACCAGATGAATTTGATGCTAATACTCGATTATAAAACCACATACTTAATTGCATTTATCCGAGTCGTTGTGTTTTTGAGTTAGCGAATTCACATTCGAGAGGAGATATAAAAATAGTTGATCAACTTGGGGAGAACCAAACAAATTTTGGTTCAAAATATGGTACAGAACTCCCGCTTCCGATGATGAAACCATATGCTAATTTTATCTATCCAGCTCCTAGCGTTTTAGAATTATCGTATTTAAAAAAAGAGAACACCGGCGAACAAACTTTCTATTAAAAGGAGTTCATCCCCCACCGAAAAATATTTACAGTTTTGCCTTTAAGTTCGCGCACCAAATTTCAGCCGTCTAGTTGAAAGAATGCGAGTTATCGTCGTAAGCATACATAATTTTTAAAAAATGACTCTCTCTCCCATTCGATTAAGGGAGGCTTAAAACAAGTAGATTCTTCAAAATATTAAATTCCAATTTTCTTGCGGTGACAATACTTTCATTTAATATAAACCTCATCGTGTACGAAAAAGTTAAACAAGATATGCACAAGTTATTTTACACACTAATCCAAAACACAGACACACAAAAAATAAATCTAGGAAATGTAAGCTGCTCTTAGACATAACACAGGTTTGGATAAAAACAGCATATTACATAAGAGAAAACTAATTGATCTCAAGAAGGGTGAAATTCGCTCCCGAAAAAAAAAAAAAAAAATGAACCTCACGCTTCCGAGGAAATGTGCCACGTATGAAACCTATGATGTAAACCACTCTTTAAATTATAATGACAAGGAATATGGGTGGGGGGGTCACAGACATTCGAATGGCAACTCTTACGACAATAAATTTCCGAACTGTCCCCGGACAAAATTAATCTCCAGTCTCCCATTTAGAAGAGCCATTAAAAAGTAAGAATTTTCGCTTCCCCACTCTGTCTTCAGGTGTATTGAACCAATGAATTATGGATAAGGTGAAATGAAATGATTCAAACAGCATGCGCATAAAGGGGGAATATATATAAAAAAAGGGAATCCATCATGCATTCAAAATTGGCAAGCAGCAAGCATTGGGCAATGCGTTTTATATATCGATATAAGGGATAATCGATGCGGTTCCCACAGCTGGATGAAGACATAATCGATAATGCAAAGTTGAAAAGGAGTGGGGGAGGATGATAGAATTCCATTACGTCATTTACATAAAATGTTTCACATATTTTTAAAACATTAAGGCTCAGTAAGCAAACATCGGAGGGAAAATAAAGGGGGAAAAAAAAAAAGAAGAGATTTTTCTGCGGAGGAGCTTTTGCAGAGACTCAGTCGGAAAAAGTTTTCGCATTAACCAAGCCCAGAAAGTTCTTAGATCTATTGGAAATTCCTTTCGATATACATATATATAAAAAATCTAAGAGCATTTGGCATGGCGGTTAAGCCCTCTTCGGATAATATTTGAAGTTAATATTTAATAGAAAGGGAGTACAAATGCGAAAAACCCATATTTGTTATATATTAAATTGCAACTTGAAAAGTTTAAAACAGTGATTTATTGAAATTTAATAAAAAAATTCATTAAAAGGTTAAAAAGTATGAAGTGAACATCACACTGAATAAAATTTATATCATCAGTGGCGATGGATAATGGATGGCGATCAATAGACAAAAATCTCGAAAAGTTTTTTTTTTGAAGGGAAAGGATTCTTACTTTTTTTGAGGAAGTAAAGAAACAAAATGAAAGACAAAATAAAGAAACTCTTTGAAAAATAGTATTTCCATGTCAGGATTATTTTAATGGCTCTGATTTCTGTATGACCAATTCTTTGAATGAAGGCATGAAATAAACTTATATAATACAGTTTTTAATTCTCTAACCTTAAAGTGGTTTGTCTCATGAGTAAATTAAACTCTTAATCAGATTCGTATCATTAAACTGAAATATGCACAATTTGTATTAAAGAGCACAACTGTTTTCGTGCTATGGATCAATGAAGTTCAAAACACGCTCATTAAATCACTGCGTCCACGTAGAGTATACAATAGCTCTTATGTGTGCCATTGCACCGAGGACACACTGACTGCTTCGCCCTCCTCTTGTGACATTAACATTAAAGACCCAAACTTCCGAAATTGAAAGATTTCGCTTGGCATATCCTTCAGAGACTACAATCTCGATCTCAAATCGAAATCACAGTCATCCTCCATTTGGAATAAATAAAAATAGAAAAATGGTTTTGAAACTCTGAGTAAATAAAAAACTAATTTACGATAAATAGCAAAAGTCTGTTTTGCCCTTCTTACGATTCTGGAGGATTTTAAAATGTCTGACATAGATAACCGGGCCATCGATGTACCTGAAAATATTTTTAACCAGTTCCCTTGATCAATCAGAAAATCCCCTTAATTAAGTAATTGTAGATTAAAACGATCAAATCAAAATAAAGAAATAAATGATTATATATTATATGGAATAAAAAACAATTGAAGTACTACATACTTCATATACCACAGATAACATTAATAAGGAATATCATTAAGATTTATCTATTTCCTTGAAAATGATTTATCAGTTACAGAAATAAAAAATCATAAATGCCGGGACGTGAGCCGACAATAGCCTAACAATTAATAATCAGTAGTAAGATTCGATTTAAATAATTTTAACCAGTTTAAAATGCTTGAGAAATACATGTTACTTGAGAAACACAGTTGAAGACATCAAAATATTGAAGGATCCCATCTAAATTAAAATAACAATTTTAATAACAATAGAAATTTTAATTAACTAATATGATTATTGCAGGGGAAAAAAAACAGTAATAAACCTTTTTTTTATGCATATTATGTTCATGCTAATTAATTATCACGCGGAAAAAAAATGTTTTAAATGTTGTTTTCAAAGGAAAAGAATAATACTAATAAGAAAAAAGTTTATAGTATTCAAAAAGTATTCTCTAAAGGATGTCTTTTCAAATTACCAAAAAACTCATTACATTATTATTATTATAGCAGTATTGGAAAAAGATAAATCTTTTTACACTATTTGAATAAATTTATAATCAAAGAGGAAAGAAAATATTAATAAATAACTTCTAGTTTCATTTACAGAAAGAAGAAACTTCAATCTCCTTCTTTAGATATCATTAAAAAAAAAAAAACTCCATAGGCAAAAAGAATTCGAAGACCTGACAAACTCAATTTGCATAAAAGGATCGATCGGAATGCATGCGATTTCGCTTAGCGGTTGTGCCCACGTATTAGTAAAGTTTGCTATAATCTCCTTAAACCGAAAAATAGTACCATTCAATTCGTTAGAACATTCTTCAGTTAACTTGAAGCGAAGAAAGATAAATGACAGCCAGAAGGTTGAAAAAATCTTTACTATTTTCGAAATTGAAATTTTTTTCTCCTGATGCTTTGAGGTTATGCATCAAACGTCGGAGGGAAATTTTTTTTTTTTTTTTTTAAAGATCAGTTTCAATATTGTGTGTATTTCTCTTTCGAGCTGAAATGGATGATTCATTGAAAGGGGAAAAGAAAGAAAAATTAAAGATGGCGGAGAAGAGGAAAGAGAGATGCAGGAAATTAGTTATTTGGTTTGTAGTTACTTTTTTCCACAACGTCCCTGGAATCGAAAGAGGCACAAATTAATGGTTTCTCAGGAATGATTTTTCCACCAAATCAGAAAAGAACAGTTTAAAAGTTCTCGAAAGTAAACCTTCCAAGATAGGTTTCAAAAATACTTAACTCGCGACTGCAATTTAAGAAAATGTATTTTCGAATCCTCGTGGATCACAAAACGATCTCAAAAGAATTTGTTTCTACGGAATAAAGCGATTTTTTTTTAAAATCATTTCTACCCGATAAAAGAAATAAATGGAGACTGAAATAGTGGAATAACTGATTTCTGCTGCGCTTGTTGTTTTCAGAAGTCAGAAACATTATGAAATAAAATATATATATATAGTTTAAAAAAATTTCATATAATATTTTCAATTTTTTTAAAAAGTAAGAAAATAATCACAGAATTTTGAAAACACCAAAAGTGAAATGGCAAAACTTCGTTATAAAGGATAATAATTGCATTCTAAACCTAAAAGAGTATTTTGTTTTATTAGAAAAGATTAAAGTGTCCACCTATATAGCTCTTGACGAACAGCAGCAAATTTGTAAAAACAAACACAGACGACAACAATCTTGCTCTCGTTAAGACACAAGTCTTAACTATAGTAATTTTCTTGATTTGCTTTTTACGAATAATTAGGTGAGTTCTAAAAGACACGTTTCGAAAGCAATTCTTTTATTTGAATGGGATATAAATAATTTGATGTTTTTAGTTTAAGATTTTGATTAAAATATACGATATATATTAATGCTTCGATACACATAAAAAATGACATGTAGACAGCATACCACACATTGCTGAGTTCTAAATAATCCTGCAAAGGAATATCAGGTATTCTGAAGAACTAAATCATACCTCACCGAAATTCCAAATCGAAAACAAATATGGACAACTGTTTGCACTCAAAAAGCTGCTTTCAATGAATGATTTTTAAGTTTATGTTCTTCAGGGAAATGAGCAGCAGAAGAGTTTTCGTTAGATCACAGCTTTATTTTTCTTCATGACGAGAAACTCCAACGATATGCTCACAACAGCAAGGCGCGTATCGGGAGGAAAAAAAACGACGTAAAAAATATCTGGAGCTCATATACATTCCAAATGCAGCTTGAACGAGTATTTTTTTTTATAAAACACGGTTTTTCAGATGATATTGCAGCTAAATGTTGGTAGTTAAGAAAATCAGATCCAGAGAAGTCAAAAGCAGAGTCCCCGGGCAATTCAGAAATTAAAGTGAAATTTAAATGGTTAGAAAATAACAAGAGCGCCGATAAATTCAATTGATTACATACAAATAATCTGAACAGCGCGTGTCACTGTTCAGATTATTTGCAGCATTCGGAACATTTGACCTGCAATTGCAGACGGTAATTGCGTTTCTGCTGTAACCAAATAAGCATTGAATTAAAAGCAAGGCCGGCTTTTATTCGATTGGATCAATCGCACCCCATTTTAAGAGACGTTACTCGAGTTGAGTGAAGCACGTCAAAAGTCCCGGACGCATTTTCAGAGGTTGCGGAATTGAGCGTACCGTATCATCATAGATGTTTATCGCATTTTAATCGCATTGTGTAATTTGATTTGATTGTGCAATTGGCGCAAGAACGAAGAAAAATCCAACTGATTTTCTTCCTTCCCAATTCCAATACACAGAAGAAAAAAAAGAAAAAAAAATGGACCGAATCTTTTTAATCGGGCTCCTCTCCACCTAAGGCCAATCTGGACTAAAGTTTTATAAAATAACTGCTAATTCGATCACATAATTCCAGAGGCCATTTAAGCCTGCAATCAGCTGCTAGTTTCAAGCAAAAATGGAAAAAACTTGGCTTTTAGAAATCGGTGAATCATCGTTCAAAAAAAAATGTGGCGTTCTGTATGGTGAACGTGAGAAAAACAGAAGGCAATAACATTCCTAAGTTATCACCTCGTCCGCAATCGTTTTGAATGACAAATTGTTCATGGCCTTTACAGCTTTGGCAGAGGTGAAAGCGACCTTCCACAAGGAAGTGATAGCAATTGTTATGCCCGGTGCCAGGCGAGAGGTATTACTCTTGTGACCAATATAACGCGACAGACGAGATGCGTTTAACTTGCAGTCCATACTGAACATTTTAAATGAAGCTAGCTAATAAATGCTAGCTTTTTCTTTTAGACACTTTGTCATAATTGTAATCCAGATGTAACACAAATGATTTAATTTTAATCCATGATATTCAAACCCCGAATTCCACATTTGACGGTTTTTTTCAAATTAAAATGCTGTTTTCTTTTACATGAATACGTTTGAAATTTAGATGTATGTAGGTCCTTATACACCAATAAAAATTTTGAAAATCGAAGTGCGATGTTTCAAACCCTTTCCCTCTCAGATAAAAAAATCGTTTCTCCAATATCTTTGCATTGTGAACAGCACCGATTCAAGATTTCGAAAGGACAAGTTCTTTCCAATAGAAGCTGGTTTACTCTCCAAAGCAACAATATATAATGGCATACGTGAATTTTTCGTCGGAACCGAGTTGTAAATCGAATGAAGGGCTAATCACGTCATGGCAAATGGATACTTACAAATTTCCTGGTTTCGTAGTCTAGCGGACTCGCAACGTAGATGGCCCCGGTTTCGTTTTTGACAGCGAAGGCTCCTCCGATGTTTCCAGCTGTTATTTCGTACCGGATGCGAGAAGCTGAAAGGAAGGACAGAAAGAGATTAAAAACCGGCAAAGCGAAACTTTTACGGCTCGCCGCAGGAGAGGCCATCATTCATATAAAGTATTTCAACGATTCTTCGAAGTTCGGCATTATTTTATATTCAAAGAGTGACAGAAAATATTAAAATACCAGAATAAAATATACCAGAAAGCCAACAATAAGAATATCCTATTATTTATTATCATTTAACCTTACACAAATAAAAATATGTTTCATTAGAAAGCTACCAATTTTATTGCGCAATCTTCTCCATTACAACATGCATTTTTACTTTTACCGGAATTTTTCTTTGCAATTAGCATCAGATCATTACGGATGTTACCGTAAAATTCTTAAGAAAGGAAAAAATATGCGTGAAAATTAGCATCCATTTCCCCCCCCCCCCCCACATAAGATGTTATATGGAGAGATGAGACGTTACATATTATATAGCCCCTCATCGCGCTGTTTTTCAATTAAAAACTTTATCTTTAAAAATGAGTAAGCTCAATTTTTTTTATTCAAAAGTAAATTAATGATACAGAATCAATACAACAACACTGCTGACTAATTAGTAAAACGAAGAAAGATTCCAATTCATACAGCTGTCACAGACAAATGAATTACATCTTAATCATAGTTAAGTCAAATCTTTAAAAAACCACACTCGAATTCATTAGTTTTGTCTTTACTACATGGATTTCAGAGTAAGTTTTAGAGAACACGTAATGAAAATTCGGTCTTGGCATTGTTTTACTTGATCAGGTTTTTCGGATACCAATGAAGATCTCGTCCCCTCTCCTTCTTTCCCTTTTATTTTTAGTTTCGAAGGGAATTCATTTATTACCAATATATAAAAAAATTATATATGTGGATTTATAATTTAAGACTAATAACAAGTTTAATCTTTAATTATACACATTTATTTTATCAATTATTATATTAACAACAATGGCTATAACTACAACTAAATTGTCTTAGTTCATTTTGAATCGAATGAACTGAAATTACATTCAAAAAGACTTCTGTTTTCGTATTAATATTAAAAAATTTCTCTGGTGAATTTAATGAATGGAAAAATATTTTCATAACTATTCTCCCAAGAATAACAATCTTCATACCATACATACTTTGTTATTAAAAATGATTCTCCTTCAGTAAAAGAAAGGGGAGGGGGGGGGGAAACGCTTGCTTAAATGTAAATTTGCCATTCCAGTCCAAGAAAAGTGGCAAAAAGTTTAATAATTCAAAAATCAAATATATATATAAAAAAACGACATCTTACAAAATATATAGAGGAAGAAAACTATTTAGAAGGAAATAATTTCCCGTATCAGATCTAAATTCCTAGGAGCGCAATCAGCCAAAAAACAGAGGGATAAACTGAGACCCCAGGCCATTTTCGGCATTCAATTTCAGGCCAACACCAACGCACAAACAAAAAGCGCCCTCTTTGTCCCTCAAAACGCCACAAATCTTATTAAGAACCTGATTTTATTTATTTTTGCTTTCTACAGAGCTGTCAAATTCGCGTCGAACACAAAACGCGAAGCTCGTCTGGAATGGGAGGGAAAATAAGAAGCTGGTGGCGAATAAAAGCGAAAGGAAATAAATATAAATAGAGATGCGTCTATTTCTGTTACCGAGTAATACACAAGACGACAGGAAGCAAACGTTTTCCGTTGGAAAGAATTAACGTCAAGATAACGTCGGTCAGGACTGTCCGCCAGCCAGCCAGACGAGACGGAAATGTTCCGAGGGCAATCGTTGTATCTTTAATATAAATGAAATCTTCCAACTGGGGTGTCTCACCGCCCTGCCATAGATCAACCGCTCGCAATCTTCCGGAGATATTAGTCTGCGGGAAAAGAAATATTTGGTCACTCCGTTACTGCGGAGGAAATCCAAAGCAAAAGACTGATATCAATGTTCCCCACTGGACGGAGTTCTAAGTCGGGAAAAAAGGAGGAAGACCCTATGCGCTGCTGCTGCAAATCTTTAGGCGTAAAGAAGGGGGATTAAATGACCGAACTCAGCGGAGCAAAACTTCAGCAGACTTTGAAGCGTCAAACACAAGAAATGAAATTTTCATTTAAAAATTTGTGGTGGAATGAAGATCATTATGATCCATGCAGTGGAAGCAAGAGGACGTATGTTTTCAGGGACATTTCTTTTACTGATCACATTTCACACAAAGCAAAGACTGTACAAGAAGACAAGACAATAACGCGCGCACCTTAACAGAACATCACCACCCCTCATTCTTTACAATCGCAAAATGCACAATGTCATCTATTATCCAACAGAGAAGACAGAGCAACTGCTGCAAATTTAAATTCTATGAAGAAATAGGAAAAACGAAGAAAATACAAGAAAAGAATTGGCGCAAAAAAAATATAAATATACCGTTGAATCACATAAAAATACATTCTTATGAAATCAGAGAAACAAAGAGACTGGCTGTGAGGGAGTGCGCTTATTTTCCTTCAGCAAGATGTAAAGTAAAAGTGAACTATTCTTTTACCTGCAACAGTAATAAGAGAGGCAACCAAATGCAGAACAAACTGCCGCTGCAACATTATCCAGTTTCATTCCCAACTCAGAGGATGCGCGAAGATGTCACCATTTCCCTCGACATCAAATCATCCGGTGAGGTCAGAACAATGACAAACAATCGCAGTCCCGCGTTGGTTGGAGAAACATAAACGATCGACGGTTTCCTTTATGATTTTTTTTGCGTTTAGTAGAGAAATCATAACGCATCAAAAGTAAAACCGTATTGAGACAGCAAACGATTGAAGGACGCGCTCCTTTGTGGTGATGCGTAAACCTAATATTTTTCTCTCAATGCCCACTCAAGGGTTGACTCATCGTTCGATGTTCTGGAAAACGGATGCGTTTTTTTTTATTTCCTTTTTTCAATTAAAAAAAGCGTACGTTTACTTTATTTCTAATGAAATTTAATGCTCTACATAAACTATGATTCCATCTATCATCTTAAGACAAGGATCTTGTATGGTATGAGGAATAGGCGATGTGAAAAATATTCCTCATAATTAAAGGCGTTCAATTGAATAGCAGGGGGGAAAAAAATTAAGCTTAAGAGTTATTTTTACATTAAATGCACCAAATAACACGAATTTGCAAAATGTATTTAAAGAATGATTTCATTTTGATTGAATGATGAAATTAAATGATTTCAAAGATTCATTAATCCACAGAACATAATTTATGACACAATTAAAATTTTTTTGAATTGGCTGTATTATTGGCTGTCTATTGTACTACTATTGGCTGTCGTACATTGAGGAGCTACAGTAAGCTGCAGTTTGCCTTTTGTTTTAGAAGCTAGCAATCACCTGTCTCATCGACCAAGTTGTTGAAAAATGTTAGTATAAAAGCAAAAAGGAGATGGCATTCAATATTCAGTCACTCATTCCATTCATTGACCTGGTCTGGAGTCAGTAGCGGCTTATTTGCACTCGTTTTTGATTTAATATTTTAAAGATGTTTTTACCTGTTGTTTTAAATTTTTAAGTTGATAAATAGTGATTAAATTTCAATCAACTGAATAAAGATGGCTTGAATTTAAATTCTTTGGTTTTTATTTTATAGAGTGTTCGAACGTACGAAATCTCCCATAAATGTGGATGTCATTTGTACAGTGAATTGCAACTTAGTCAAGATTGCAGGACATTTTGTAATACGCAACCTAAAGATTGCACTTGAATGTCGGTGGGGGGGGGGGTCACCTTTCCTCTGTCTCCAATCACAGACATTAAAAAAAGAAGAAAATCAGTCTCTAGGTAATCTACAGAATAGATTGGTGGATGTACAGCTGTAAGGAAGGTGTATCTCTGAGCCTATTCCCCGCCCTTTTCCTTCAGATTTTACTTATATAAAAACAATATAATTATCTTAAACCATTTTCAAACTTTGTAACTAATAAGACAAGCAAGCCAGCTGGTCATCTAAATGATAAAGGGAAATCTTTATCTTGAAATACATCCACACATTCCGGGGATTTCAGTCATCCATTGCCACCCATTCATTTTTATATCAACAAAGTAAAGACGAAGAAAGCACGCAAGAAACAGAATGTTCAGAGCAAAGGTTGCTCTGGTACGATAAATAAAAATGATAATAAAACTTTTAAAAAAATCTTTTATAAAAATCAAGAAAACAACGAGATGGCGGATGCTAATATGCATGCAAATTTTATTCCATCGAACAACTGAAAAGAAAACATTCTCATTAGAGGGAACAGGCCATCAGCAGCGCACGCAAAGGAGAAAAAAAGCTTGTGTGCTGGTGGTGGTTAGGAGAAAAATCACCGTGACACAGATGAAAGCGGACTGACTGAATAAATAAGATTATGGAAATCCTAACTTTTAACACGTGAATGCAATAGGAGGG
The DNA here is from genome assembly GCA_026543865.1 of Argiope aurantia. Taxonomy (NCBI): domain Eukaryota; kingdom Metazoa; phylum Arthropoda; class Arachnida; order Araneae; family Araneidae; genus Argiope; species Argiope aurantia. Next base: position 380,911 of record JAPMOR010104527.1, read on the forward strand.
CCCGATAAAGATGAGGGCAAAACAAAACAAAAAACACTCAGAAATGCATGTTTTATTTCCCGATTAAGTAACCTTTGTAGCTCCAGCGTTTATGACTGGGCGGAATTTCAGGGTTTTAGTAAAATAAACTAGGGAAAAGAATTTTTATTTTGCCTGCAAGAACACAATGAGAGGGGGGGGGGGAGCAATAAAAGAAACGCAAAAATAGACGTCGCAGAAGAAACCTAATTATCTTCGCATTTTATATAATTTACCATCATCTTAAAGGTATAGTTGATGCCACAGATAGAATCAGTGGAGGTTTCACTTAGAGTTTGAAAAAAAGATCGCAGTGCTCCCAGTTGCAGCTTTCAGAACTACAAATAGAAATCATCGCGGCCATATTGTTCTTGTTAAACCAAGTTCTGCGCGGTTGAGACGAGACGTGGTACGCGTAGTTATTATATATTTTACATATTGAATGGCATTTTAACATTATTCATCCTATATTTGCTAATTCCTTTTAGCTTAGATTTATTATTTTCTTTTTTCTATCTGAACTG
>JAPMOR010104527.1:381462-478577 GCA_026543865.1 Argiope aurantia
GATCATGTTTAAAAAGAATTAAATTTGTAATCATTTACCATTATAGAATAAAGAAAATATATTTTCAGTATGGAATTGTTATGGCAGTTTGATTTTTCCTTGTTATTTTTGCTTATATAATAATTTTATTTTTTTTAAATTCATCATTTGAATGAATATTTCTAGCATTTATATTTTCGCTGTTTTTAATAAAGTACTTGTATTCGAACATTTTTATTCTGGCATTCTGATGCAGAAGTTAAAGACAATCCATATTATATATTTTTTCAAGTTTTATAAGTGCATATATTTTTTAATTTATAATTCTTTATTGTAATTATTATAACTTACGAAATTAATTTTTTAGAATAATTTGCCAGTTGGTTCGACGTGCAAGAATCAAAAATAGTCAATTAATTTGAATTAACTCTGCTGATATTACAATAATGTATTATCCTTATTAATTCACAAGTAGGGAAGATTAAAAAAAATTCTTTGTTTCAAATATGAAGATATGTTCAATAAAATTGCATAAAAATAAAATAGATTGTTCTTCATATTTTCATTTCGTCTTCACATTCATGGACACACAATAATTTAAATTACTTATTCATTCATAATAGTTAAACATGGGAATTTTGAGTGATATTAATATATATAATTAAAAGAAAACGAAGTTGTATAATTTGATTCTAATCATTTTTTTAAAGTATCGAATTACTCAGTTGATGCTGCTTAGAATTTGTTTGCTAAAAGTTCAGAATACTGAATCATTTCACCTCATATTTTATATGTAACGTTTTAATCTTTATTTAATAATTTTAATTATTCTTTAATTGAATGCATGAACTTAAACAATTTTGCTTTATAGAATTTTCATTATGCGCTAGAAATGTTATTTATTTTCATTGTTTTATTAATTGTTATGCTTGACAATCGAATAATTGACATTATTTTGATTATTTCAATTGAGTGTTGGTATTAATTTGTGTATACCACGCTGTACAATCAGTTAAAAAGATGTAATTTGCCTTCAAGTTTGGAAAAAATAGTGGACTGCACAGATCATTTTAAAAACTTTTTTTTTGTTAAAAATTTAAATAAGAGTGATCATAAAATTATTACAAACAAATTTCTGTTGAAGTTAAAAAATAATCAGAGTTATTATGTTAATACCTTAAGCAATAAAATTTAACATTCTGTGAAGTTAAGATAAATGTGATCTGACAGACTTTTGTTTTGAAAAAAAGAGTAGATATTATTTGAAAAACAGCAAATTTGTTAAATTACTTGCCTAAGTCATATATTATTGCTGCGCTGCAAAAATGTGATTACATTAATTTATTTATCCAATTATATTCCAAAATTACTATTAAAGAGATTTTATTTAATACAAAAATTAAGTGAGAAAGAAACACAAATTGATGAAAATGGTAATTTAGAAGTGCGTTGCTTGAACTGGAATATTGAAAATGGATAATAAGAAATTATGCTTTTTGAATTTCATAATAATCGTTGGAAAAAAAAAAGAAAAAAAAAAAAGGAGGGGCTTGTTGTTTTCATGGTTGTTATGACAACAATGAAATACCAGCTATTTCCGTCACGTCAGAATGACATATTTCCTATCAGATCTAATTGCTGTGACGCGTGGCGCCACGGTCTATGAATATTGTCATGTTGAAAAAGTTTCCATTAGTGTTTATGAGGGTGAAACTTCTGTCTCGTCTTCGTGGCCGATGCATTGCTTCTGACCGAATATAATAAAGACACAGGACAAACTAATGTATGGATGAGATAATATTTCGGATATTTTTGAGATATTTATAATCACAAAGGTTTGTCTTTGTATAAATCTTGAAATGATTTGTTACGGACAAGCAGTGATCAATACCATTAAATAATGATTCATTAGAGATTAACTTGCACTCCGTAGAAGAAACAAAAGGAAGAGTCGAGATTGCATAAAATAAATAAAGTAGCAAATGTCTGTCAATTATTCTATTCGAGTGAATGGTGTGACAGTTTGAAGAGGGGATGCCAACTCAAGTGTCGTCCTCGTCATCTGATCGCGGTAAAACAGGACTTTAATATAACTAAACAAACTGGCGAATTGCGAGAAAGATTCCCTTGAAAACGAGATCTTTAGCATGATATGACTTTGTACGATCATGTCAAAGGGGGGGGGGAGAGGGAAAACCCAAATCCTTTTTTGACCAAAGCAGACTGAAATATAATGGCTGCTGCTTTGTGATTTGTTATACACGCAAGCACACCGAGTTCAAGTTTGAGCGCATCTGTCATACAGCCTCCTGTCCAACGAAGCGTATCTCTCTGTGTGACGGTTTCCAGAGATGAGCTTGGTCACATTCGCAATAATTCATTATCTAGGGCTAAATGCGCTAAAATAATGTAAAGGCAGTGTATCAGATTTCATCTGTCTAGCTTAAAGCATTTTTGAATTATTTTATCACATACAGACATAATGGCACGAATTTATTTTCCGATTACAAGGACGGGGAGATTTGAAAAAAATCTCGTGTTCGAGTTTTTTGAAGATTACAATATTTTCTCTATATTTCGTATACGAGAAAGTAAAAAGAAATAATACAGTTCATAAAACTCAAACTTGCATTCAAACAGTTTGTGCTGACACGAATTTGAAAATAAAATAAAAACTATTTTAGTCGAGTTTAAAGAAATCGGTATTGCAATTTGGAAATATCATTATTTTTAATTGAACTTGCGAAACAATTTTAATAAGCTATGATTTTTATTTCAATTTTAAAGAACATTTCTTAAAAAATTTTAATTTCATTTTGTAATATTAAAAAAAAAACCCACTATACTTATACTATTTTTATACTATTAAAATTATTTCCCAATCACTGTTCATTAGAAATATTATATATATATATATATATATATATATATATATATATATATATATATATATGGCTCAAATACAGCAAATCTTGGGTGAATTTTCGATAATTTAAAAGTAATATTCGGCAGAATCCTATCTTTGAAATTTACTTATAATTTTCTTTCACACAATTTATTAAAATCAATTACTTCCGAGTTATACATTATATTTAATTAAATGTTAAAGCAGTTTTGCCTGGTAAAGCCAGCTAAAATGATGAAATGGAAATTCTATTGTGATTAACATTCTTGATACTTTCAATTGCAATAGTTATTAAAGAGGTTCGTTGTTTTAAAATTTGAAATATCTGTAATTTTTTCAGACTATTTCATATTATCTTTGATTGCATTTTAGTCAGTAAAGAAATTAACTGAATTCTTTTTGGAAATCTAGTATAAATGCAGCTTTACATGGTATAATAGTCTTATATGGTATAATAGTCAAACAGTCTTATTAGTGATGAAGGGAAAGTTCTATTTTCACCATCAAAACATTAATTATATCAGAACTCTCCATCATTTTTGATGAAAAAACATATTGATAGCACAATCTACACAAGAAAAGTATTTACTTTAAATGAAAACCTTCTATATTAACTAATATGTTTCTATATTAACTTTTTTTTAAAAAATGCATAACCCTTTCAGAAGTCCAAGTGTTAAAATTTAGTATTTATCATAATTTTTCACTGTGCGGAAAGGGATGATTATCCCATAAAAAGTAATCTTCATACTTCAAATAATATAAAATATGTATTCTCTGTAGCCTTTCTAGTTTCTTAGAAGTTTTCTTATATAAATATAAATGTTAACACAACTCAGTAAAGATATAGATGTAAACTCTTTACTGGATTCGGTTTAAAATGTGATATGTATCTGCACTGCAGATTATTAATCTGTGTACCGAATTTTGTTCATCTAGCTTTTGTCATTCTGTAGCTATCGTGTTAACGTATATTCGGACAACTGGACAGATATCTTTCCTCAAAACCGATTTTGCTCAAAGTTTGATAGAAATCTACACATTTAGTATAATGACCGTATACCAACTTTCATCTGTTCTAGCTAAAAGCGTTTTTGAGTCATCTTTCTCACAGACAGACGGACGGACATTTTCCAAAAATGCATTCTTTCGTATTCAAGAAAGTCTAAAACATGGAGATTCTTCAAAGTCTCAAGTTCGAATTTTTTTAACCATCTTTTCTCCATACATCGTATACGAGAAAACGTATCAATATTTTCTCTATTTTAACAATACTATCTTTACATTTCGTGTACCAGAAAATAAAAATAAAAAATATTCAAAATCCATGACAAGCAGAAAATCTGTGCTCGTGCCGCTTCGTCTTCACGCACTGTAATCTTCCCGAGTACAGACACAAAACAAAAGTTTTTAGCACTCGCTAAATCGAAAGGGGACGCACTGTTAAGCAAACATATTAGCATCTGCACATCTAGCACGGTTTCAAACACACACAGTCACGTGCTTTTCTTTTGGGACCGCCATTTCCTTCCGCATCTTCTCTGTCCCCTCACCCTTTAAAAAGCAGAAGAAATAATAAAAGGACACGCGCTTTAATTCTCCGAGACTTGGCGCTATCGATCGGACTCCGAAAACAAGCTTATTGGAACCCGCGAGGCGTGTTCTCCTGGACTTAATAAGATTTGATTTCATTGCCGCGGATTCGGAGAGGAGGAAGTTTTCTTTTCAAACTTGGTTTTCAATTGGAAGTCGGGCCTTCAGCCGGTCTTCGTAGAATCCGAAGAAAGACAATGCGAGGGATTCTTTACTGTTCCGTTTCTTCTTTTCATAGGGAAAGGTAATTTATTCGATCCGGCGAATGGATGGAGAATTCGCAAAATGGAATTGTTAAACCTCAGGTTGTAAAAGGAGCGAGACAACGAGGGATCTACCATATATTTGATAGCTTCATCGCAAAAAGAAAAACCACGATGCGGGTGACAGCAAAGATAATGCATTTATCTTTGCTGAATATTTAAATGATATTAATGGAAGGAGAGGAGGATGTAGTTCCACAAGTATCAAAAGACTCCGTTTTATTGAGTCAACAATTAATATAATAGGAATTTAACGATTTAGTAATAAAAAAAAGTGATTTTAAGATAAATTATTTTCATAAAATTTCCCCGACAACAGAATGGAAAATAGTTAACTGAAAAACTCGATGTAACTCTAAACAGTTTAGAACAAATCCTAATTAGCTGTTAAATGTGTAGAATAACATGCTGAAATGGAAGCTCATAGAGCACGATTAAGACTCAAAATACCTCCGAATTTCTACAACATGATTAATAGCACGAGATACCCAATGTTCAATTTCCGTCAATATGATTCTCATTTTTTAAAAATTCAATTAACAAAGTGGTCTGAAAAATTGGCGGAATAACTTTTCCTTAGGCATAATTCACAAATTTGGCGCTTTCCAGTACTTCCATACTGCAGTGAGAATGGTTTGCCCACTTTTGGGAATATAAAATTTTTGTGTTGTTACTGCATATCGATAAAATATTCACTGATCTAAAAATCGCCTAAACCCGTCCTTTGCTATTACAGCACTCTCGTACCTATCATATGTGGCATTTCATGACAAAAGCAATGGACACTAAAATTAAATAAAACGGAAATACTTATTATGACAGATATTTCAAAAGCATTCACAAGATATGTCACATGCAATCAATAAAAATACGGGTATACAGACTTTTCAAAAGAATTTGTTCAAACACAACGATTATTTATTATATATAACGGGAGAATTGCGTTCTGTTATACAGATCGCAACAAAGCACAGGAAACAGAATCAATAAATATGCCTTAGCTAATGATTAAAACAGCATTCCTAAATTCAGGTACCGCCTCGAAGTTGGAAAAAAAAATATCATAGAATTTATCACCAACAATACCGATTCCGTCCGCCGTCATGTGCAAGCAGGGACACTCTACGACAATAATGTTTGAAAAATTGGCAGCGAGTTATTGAATACTCACCGAATTGATTAATCGACGTACAAAGACCAAACTGTTTCTACACGCTATCTTTCGAAAGGAAAGAATCCCTTTGTCGTTTTCCAATTGGAACACCTTCTTCAACTCAATTACGGAAAGCACAGACGGGCTCAAGAAGGATTCCGAAGGACGAGGTCGATAAATCATACCTTTCCGAAGGGGCGGAGGAGAATATGCATCCGTAGATGACGATCGGAAGGAGATTTCACGCCAAAAAAGAGGAGAGACGAGGGGGAAAAAAAAAAAAAAAAAAAAAAAAAAGGATTTGATGTAGGGAGAATTCAAAGCGCTGGGTCTCCCCATGTCGAATAGTTTCTACAGAAGTTAACCATTACCAAGGAGGATCTGGGAAGAGGTAGAAGCTAAAAATCGATAGGTTTTCGGGTTTATGTCCTGGCCTTAAATCCGGGACATAAAAGCAAACAATAACTGACAAGATATGTTTTGGGCGACGCGGCCGGAGAAAATCTTGCACGGCATCGGGGTTCAATAGAATACAAAGTGATTTCTAACATCCCTCAAAACAAAACAACAAAAAACATTCGACAGGAAGCAGAATGCAACTTCTGTTCAATACCTGCTCCAGATGGATAAAAATATTTATTTCCTTTGAACCAGATTTAATTTGGAGAAGATTCAGTTTTTTAAGTATCTTATAAATTTTATAAAGGTCAACAATCACTGATACTCGTATTTTTTAACGATATTACCTGTCGATCCCACTATAAAATGCTTTTATAATTCAGTTCATACCTTGTTTTCATACCACACTGTTTTAGAAATAAAATCCCAGTTAATTTACCTGCGGTCTATGAACAACGGATTTAAGTCTCTCTATCAATTATTGTTGTTTCCTTCCCTGGTAAGGTTAATGCAAATTTTGCAATTTGAAAACACAGCCATTTCTCATTCCGAGTACATCATTCGAACTAACTTTTTATTGCCTAACAAGTTCAAAATTATAACAGAATCAAATTAGAATAAGTGCGAAAGTTTGATGACAGAAATTAAAAAAAGGAAAGAACAAATTGTGAGAAGAAATTTAAAATCAGAAAAAAGAGGTTAACAATCGTTGATATAGATATTTCTAAAAGATACTAATCTTCAAAATAAAAGGACTGAAATTTTCATTTACAAAACATCGGCATCTTTCATATACATAATTTTCAGAAACATTATATATCACAATGAAATTCTCTTCAAAAAGTTCTTTTGACATTCGATCACAAAAGTAATCAGTTTCTAATGAAGTTTAGTTTATACTACCTTTAAATCAACTTTTTTCCCCTCCATCTCGAAGATTTTTCAATAAATTCCACTTGATGAGATTGCAAGCAATTTCTCAAAAGGCTTACTTCATAAGGACAAGCTCTTCAGTAGGCAGAACAGCGGAAAGCCCTTTTCCTCCAGCAGCAAAGGATAAAATAATAATAACGACAATCTCTCGAAGTAACTTCCTAATCCACATCTGTCATCCCTTTAAAAATTTATAATCTCCGCAGACTTTACTTCATAAGCCATTCATCAATTTAGTTTTGATGCAGGACGAAGAATAACCAAACGGTTGAGTGAATTCTTCCCTTCTCCTCATTGGCTCAATAAATTACTGAACATCTAACTTTAATCGTTTCCTTCCGATTAACTTCTGGGGAAAAACAGGAAAGATAGGATGGAGGGGGGATATAAACAAACTGCAATGCAGCTCTGCTGATGCCGGGAAGGGAGGGTGATTTTGGACAATGGTTTTAAATCCTTTGCTGCTTATCTGGTTTGTCTTTCATATCAGGATTTTTATCACGGAGACAATGACCATATATATTGCAGATTCGGCCATCCATCTTGACCAGGAAAAAGAATGTAAGCACTTGTGATAAAGACACAAACATAAGCCTGCTTGAATGGAGGGCACATTATGAGCCAGAAAATATTTTCTGACATGCAAGCCTGTTTCCCTCCCTCCATCCATTCAACTAAGCACTAAAAAATACGAGAGCATTTCATGGATAAAATTCCATTAGATCAGAATGTTTGGAGAGATTTATGTTTCATCCGCTACACTGGGCAATAAATAAAAAAAGCTTCGAATCACATTTTTAAAAATATCCGTTAGAAATATGAAATATTTAGAAAAACTATTGAGGAATTCTCACTTCGAAAAGCTATCGGAATTTTATTTATCAGTATCGGACATATATTAAATTTATATCTTCTTTTTGATACTATTTCAGCAAAAATTATTCAACGGTTAGAGAACAATCTTGTTCCTTCGAAATATTGCAATTAAAAGCTTAAGTTCACAATAAACAAATTCTTTAAAACACTAAATCTGCTCTAACTAAAAAATTGGAAATTCGGTGCGTTTTAAAATAAATCACTTTCATTCTACCTTCATTGTAACAGTTCTGGAATGCCCCGACAACTAAAAATCCCAGAGGGTGATTGATATCCGTCGAATGAGGAAGCCATGCTACTGAAAAATAATGGCTGATGCTCTTGCATCTGCGGAATCTGTCTGGTAATTACTTCACACCACGATCAGTGAGAGGAGGTGCGGCATCCTGCATGAAAATTATGTTCTGTAGAAATCCGCATTATTGAAGTTGTGAGACAACAAAATCTCTCAGCATATCACGCTATCATTGTCCCGTGACGGAACAATTTGGAACATCATTTGCAATTACCTATTCAAAATACTACCATCTACAGATAAAGGTAGCTGTAATACCACAACGTACTGTCATGTTTATAGGATGCAAGAGTTGTTCTTGAATAGAATGTGGTTTTTCTTCACTCGAATTCGGAAATTGTGGGTGTTAACTTACCCATTGCAATAAAAGTGGGCTTCGGTATCCCTTAAAATATGTCATGGCCAAGTAATGCCAACCATCATTCCAGCAAGGAATTGAAATGCAAATATTTTACAAAACTCTGAGTTTGCGTCCTGCAATAGGTGCAAAGGAGTTATTTCGTAGGGATAAAAATACAAAGTAAAATTTTTCGTACAATGGAATACGGCATATCCAATATATCTGGGATGGCACACTCAAACTACCATGCAGTGACTGACTGCTGGCTTCAATTTTCGATGTTAGAAGATGGAACCTGCTTTCGTCCTTTACCTGGAAGAGAATCATGTTGTCTAACAGTTTTAAAATTCTGTCACCTAGCATAGGTCACATGTAGACATTTAACCTCTTCGCGGTACTCCTTACAGCGCTTCATACTACGGATTCTTTCACAGCTGCAACAGAGTTATGCTGGTTCTGGTAAAATAATTTTACCAATAGCATTCTTCAGGCGGCGTAGGCAAGATCTGCATAGAAGTAATAACGTTTGAAAAGAATCCACCTCCTTTTTATTCAAAGAATAAAAACAGACATGCTTTATAACGCAAAAGATATTTCACATTTTCAATATATGCAAATAAATTGCTCTATAGTACGATCTACAGGCGATTTTTTTTTTGTGATTTTTTTTGGCTTAATAAATATTAAGCACATTATTTAAATTATCTGTATAAATTTTATCTCATTTGGACCAACAGAACACGTTTTAAAGCTTCTGAAGTTGGAAACTTAATTCTTGCGATTCTGTGCAAAAAAATCCAGTCATACAAAGCAGTCAAATTGAAATAAGTAAAGCCAAATAAATAGGAGGTTTATGTGGAACCGTAATGAAAACAATTTTTGAAACATAACTTTATTCGGAAAAGAGAGTATAAAAGACTAGGCTGTTTTCTTCCCGACATCTTTGTTACCATCTTTCTAATTTCGAGGGATATCTTGTTCAGAATGATTTAATTCAACAGCGATTCCAGATGAATGCCAATAATTCTGGATCTCATGGAAGATTTATTTTCTTGCATAAGTAGATATAATTGTTCGTTCCAATGAATTCTTCCGAATATGGAAGCAATTTCCAAGTACACCAATTTTCGAGTTTGTTAAAAAAGAAAAGCATGAAAAGGAAATAAAGGTGTAAAAATTACAGAATCAAATATTTGGAAAATTCAAACAGGTCACTTTCACTGAATTTTGTCTTCAAATATGCTTAAGATTAGGCACAAAGTATTTATTCATTGAGAAAGATCGAAGCGCTTCCAAGGATTTAAAATTGATTTTATTTCAGATTCTATTCTAAGGCTAAGGATTTTTCCTGTGTATTTTTGTTAAGAAGCAGGATTTGTTTCAGAATATAATTAAGAATTTTAAAAATTAAGATATGAAGTTTTTTGTTATAACTGCTGAATCGGAAAAATAGTCGCCGTAAGCATTATCTTAACAACTAGGGAAATTACGGTAATTATGAATTACTATTTAAGCTAATAAGCAATGGTTAATGGTTAATTTAAGCTAACTACAAGCCTTTACTTCTATTAAACTAACTATTAAGCCTATTAAGTTTATTATTAAGCTATGATCCCTATTTAAGCTTGAATCTGCTAATCTGAAAATAGTAAAAGTTTTGACAGTACATTTATAGTTCAATTAATTACAAATTCATACGTTAAAAACATGGTTATGTATTAATATTTCGCAGAACAATAAATTCCAAAAAAAGATCAAGGAAATAAAGATGGGGGAAAAACTATTTTTTTCAGGGGGGGGGGCATGGCCAGAAAAAGTGCTGCAGAAATATGAGTGCGTGCGTGGGGGGGGGGGGGGGGGGGGGCGGGAGGAGTGGGTGGGGGGGGGGGGGGGGGGTGCTGGAGTAATCCTTCACCTCTGCTGCTTCTCAAGCGCCTACCCTTATCCATCAATCCTCTCCTCGAGGAATTACACCTGCGCGCGTTGCGATGCATCTCTTTCTCCTTATGCGGAATAACCTAACTCGTAAAAAAAATGGAAAGAAATTATAGTAGACACGAAACGATCCTACATATCACTTACTAGAAAGATTTAATTTACATGCATAATTACAAAGGCACATAATGCCTACAAATAAGTAAAGCGAATTGTCGTGAAAAGTATCAAATTATAGGAAAATGCAGCAACAACGATTTTATTTGTTTAAGCTGTTGAGTTGATTACCCAAAATAGACCTCCGAGTTTGCACTCACATAAAGAAAGGAGTTAAAATCCTCACGTTTAAATAAAACAACTATTAATCTTAGAGGAAAAGTTTGAATTAAAATGACATAGGTATTATAAAGACCTATAAAATGAAATGTCAAGCTTATGACAGCTTAATTAGTTCACGAGTAAATTAAAAGAATAAGAGAATTTGGAAAGCTACTTTTATATCCTTCATTTTTTTTTAAAAAAAATTTAATTTGTGTAAATTTTCGGAATTCCACTTACGTTTGTGTTACGTAGAAGGGAAAAACGATACTTGTACTATTTTCTGAAAAATTCAACTTTGGCGAAATAAATAAAATGTGTTCAAGCCTTTTGCTATCAATGAGAATTTGAAAACTAAAAATAATTCTTCATGTCACAGTACAATTCGACTACATCAAAAGAGTGAATTTTGTTGGAAAATAAGAATAATAATAATAAAAAATAAACATCAAGTAAACGGGAAAACATGCGTGGGGCTACACACATCTCTATAAACAATTAAATAAAACGAGAAGAGAAGGTTCAAGTTAGTTATTCCCACTATAATTTCGCACAACAATATTTGAAATATAACTTAAGAAATAAAGCACTTAGACGATCACTAAATGATTAACGAAATTTCATTAAAAGGCGCGGGTGCAGATGCTCTAGCAGACGCGAACGCAACACACTGGGTTTATCCCTATTTGTGATGAGAGAGTGCCTATCCTTAGCAAAAAGCGCTCGCGTATTCACGCAGAACAATGTTTCAGAAAGCCTGAACAAAAGTTAGAACACATTTATAGTGGCATATGATCTGGAGCAAATGCAGAAATACACTCAGAAGGAATATCCAAAAATCCAAGATGCTTTTCAAATAACTAAAAATCAGCTTCGAAAAAGGAAATCTATTTCATACTAAAAGCTTTTTTGGAAAGATAACTTGCTTTGTTGTGAAGATGCCAAGCATGGCAAGGAGCCTACTATTTGCAAAACTTGCCCGTCAGAATATGAATGATAACGCATATGATATTATTAGAGAAGCAAGAGTTTGCTTACGTTGTAACAAACCGCTCTTTTTAATATTAGCATCACCCTATATTCTCCATTATTCAGTCAATTTTAACAAGAACTAAAACAATTCTATCTTCCAGTTACTCCGAAATTTCAATTCTAGTTTATCCGTATTTATTAGTTACTAACGACGGATTTCACTATGAACACTAAAAGCACAATTTCACGAGCCTGCGACATTTTTGGGGGAGGAAAATGTTTGCGCATTCATTTTCATTTCTTTTACCATGAAAATGTTTTGTAGCGACCATAAAACAGGACAAATAAATAGCAAAATGAAACACTGATTGATAAGTTAACTATAAGATAAAGTTTAAATGAAGAAATTTCTCAAAATATAAATTCATTCATCAATATTTAAAAAACTGAAAGAAACTTTTCAAATTCTTTGCAGTCATAACTTGACAAACTCATTTTGGGCTGTGATATAAGATTCAATATGCTTTAATGTGAATCAACCATCTGAAGTAGTAGTCCCTTCGAAACTTTCTCACACACTCTCCATAATAATGATATTTCCCCCTTTCCCGCATAAAAATTAGAGGCCGCGGTGGCCTGGTGGTGAGGTCTCGGCTTGTGAGCCGTAGGGTTTCAGGTTCGAGACCCGATTCCACCAAAGAACCGTCGTGTAAGGGGGTCTGTTGCACGTTAAATCCGTCATGCCAAATGTCCTCCCGCTGGTGTGGTGTGGTGTGGAGTGCCAGCTCAGGTGTCGTCCTCTTCATCTGACCGCGGTCCAAAATTACGAGGTCCGTCCCAAAATAGCCCTAGTGTTGCTTTACAGCGGGACGTTAATATAACTAAAACTAAAAAAAACCCGCATAAAAATTGTGGACCTTAGGAAAGGTCTTGAATCCCACAAGTGCACAGTTTTTATTTTCAGTCTTGTGCAAGATTGTTTTGAGCTTCAGAGTAAAGAAAATCCAGTGATTTGATAACAAATTTAATTTGTAATCAAAACTGCATACACAATTTCATGCGTCTAGCTTTAAGTGTTTTTGAGTTATTGCGTTCCTAGACACATATAATTTCAAAAATATGTTTTTCAGATTCAGATAAGTTTGAAACGTGGAGATGAATCAAAATTTTGAAGGCGGATCGTTGAGGATTACACATTTTTATTTTCTCTCGTTCGAAGATAAAGAGTCTCTTGAAATCCAAGCTTAAATAGCTGGTTGAATCACATAACTAAAAGGGGTGGAGGGTGGGTGGGTGTGGGAGGGGTTGGGGGTTGGAGCATAATCTATTCAGAATCTCAGAATAAATGAAACTTAGGATTACCTGCTGCATTAGGAATGAATAACGATATTTTAATTCCCTACACGAAACACATAGAGGCGAATGAAGGGAAGCAAGAATTTTTCTGACGAAAAGTTCAATAAACAGAATGCAACATCTTCTCTTGAGCTGCATTCGAATCTCTTCACGAAGCATATTTGTTCAAGTGTATTCACATGTAACTGAGTCGAGTCGTTGAAAGACTCAATTCACCTTTTAATATGGATTAACATTTCTAAATTAAAGACATCTTAATCTTAGACAAGAATCAGAACAGATTCAAATATCGAACATGCAACTACTGCCGGAATCAATAACCAACCAAAAATTCATTAAATATAAATTTTAGTCAAATCTTTGTAGCAAAAAAAACGTGATAGACGACACAAAAATTCTTTAAATTTCATTTTAATAAAATACAAATCTACAAATACAAACGGTGGAGGGGAAAAAAAAAATGGATAAAATAATCGACTACATCAAACCAAAAATATATTCGTTTACTACTTAAGAATGCAACAAGGTATTCTAAATGCCTTGAAGCAAATAACAAATTTTGACAGAAAAGAAATGTTTCACGCATTTTACCCCCCCCCCCCCCGAAGTATTCATTTGATGAAAGAAAAGTAAACTAAAAATCAATGTTTTAAATATTTCCACTGCAAAAAAGCTTTAATAACAGAAGGTTGGCAGAGAGGCAACTCATCCATTAGAAGGGAAGGATAGTTTCTGCATTTTAACAAACTTTGTTGTAAAAATATACAATTCAAAAGAAGTGAAATCCTACAATAAGTAAGTTGCGAACATAAAATGGAAAAGGAAAGACACTTGAAATAATAAAGAGGCTAAAGGAATCTTACTAAGAAGAACAAAGAGACATTTTGCACCATCTCCGAATTCAAATGCAAGTTTTCATTTCATAAAAACAAATTTTTTTAAACAATTTCTATTTCTAGAGTGATATAATTACTTTTGGGCAGGTAATATCAAAATATTTCTGATATAATACCATTTGATGCATTCAGTGACGAATGTGACGCAACACGTTTTGATGCCCATAAAAGGTCAGTTTTAATTATTGTTCTTGAACTGAAATCGGCTTATTTGCGGACTTGATATGACATATTTTCCTGCCTTCCTTTCAGATACAAAGTACAATAACAATTTTTTGAAATGGCTCGCAATTTTATACGTTTTCCTCTTTTGACATGACTAGTAAGAACTTGTTTACACATTTTACATAAGATTATTATCTTCTTACAAAACACGCAGCAAACAGATTTTGCTAAACTTCTCTAACTCATTCAGCAAAGACTTTTATCCGTTCCATCCGTATAAAGTACAGACTTTGAACAACGTATCGTTTTTTTTTTTAAAAAGAGTTTCTAATCTATTCTGAATAAGCTCACAGATTCTCAAATACTAAACAAACAAACCATTCAATCAACTCAGGTGCGAGTGACTCAATACTGCAGGGATGCTACTGCAGATTGAATGTCACTCTTTCCGCCCGAGAAATTAATTCTATCCTGCCGGGCAATCAAGCAGTCTCGTGCGTGCAATTCGGGAAAAAAAGAGCCATCTCTCAAACTGAAACTCGTCTGAAAAAAAGAAAAAAGAAGGGGAGTGGGGGGGGGGGGGCTGTGAATTTCCGCGATTACATAGCCGCGAATGGTGTTGTTTTCTTTTGGGGAGCAATGACTACGATCTTTTATTCTGGAAATGTTTGGAGATTGGCATTTTTTTAGATCAGGGGGAAGGAAAAAAAACCATAAGAAAATTAAAATTCTTAGTACTTTCTCCTCATTGTTTAGATGATATTTTAATTCTCTGCATTTTCCTGGTACTTTCGTTGCCGTGGCAGCCCTTTAAAAATCAAGCAAGGGTATTTTTCGCCAATTTAGGGTATAGCCAAGAGACTGATTTCTTTTCCACACTGCAGAATTACTTTTGTTTAAAGGTAACACAAAGTAAATGCGCGATCCTTCTTCGTCAAGGAAATTTTTCTGGTAGTTATTCTTGCCATTTTAAAGTTTAATTATTTTTTTAAAGCATTGCATATTATATTTATGAAATTGATTTTAAAATAAAATGAATTGTGTGAGGAATAAAATAAATGAAAATGGAATTAATATCAATATAATGTGTTTTTAACCCCCCCTCCCCCTCCGCTTCTCTGTATTTGTTATATGTTTGTACACAGACTTTTTTCTGACAAGTATGTTCAATCCAAACACTTAAATTAATTTTTCTATCAAGAAAAAACTTGCAATTTATGGAGCAATGAAAAGAGAGCATTTACTTTGGACTCAGAAAACTTATTTCTCTACTCATTCTTACAATATTTGTTAAGACTGGAATGGAAATCTCTTGCGATAGGTAGAGAGATAAACACAAAAATTACTATCTTCCTTACAATCTGAGAAAATTATCTAGAATGAAGTACCCTCTCAGACAAAAATATTATACTTCTGACCTAATAAAATGGACAGCACATCATGATGGTCAAGATACAATACGGTACAGTCCCACATTTAATTCTCTATAACTCATTTGCGCAAAATCTATTAGTCTGGAGATAGTGTACGTACACAAATGTCATTTCTTAAATGTAATTAAAAAAATTGTATGAGGCAAAAGGTAAAATCTGTAATATCAATTCTTAGAAGTGAAATCAGGTAAATATGTTTTATTCATCAAAGTAAGCATTTATATAAAATAATATCAAATTAAATTAAGTAACGAGGCTAATTTCAATGCTATCCACAAAAACACTTTACATTTTTTTCACCAATAATGAGCACAGAAATAGTCAAAGAAATATCCACACCATGTGTCTTTTTTTGTTAAGTCATAAACGTTCTACAACTTTTTAATTGACGTTTTTCTTGTATCATATCGTTTTCGATACAAGAATGCTAATTTCAAAGCTTTCCGCTAAGTGACTCAGTAAGCAGTTTCATCACATAATACGTAGTCGTTTTACTAAGCACCACTTTGATGACTACGGATGCTGTCATTCAGAAACTGAGTGGGCAGGATTTCAGCGGCCACCCTTTTATGTATATGGTCCATTTTATGTTTTAATTTAGTAAGGCACAAAATAAAATCGGACGAAAAAAAAAAACTCTCTCGCAAAGAGAATGGTTTAGTATTAAAATAAGAAATATTTTGTAAATGTACAGGCATTCTCATTGTGACAGTAGAAACCGTATTTCAAAATTCAAATTTGAAATTTTTCTGAAGGAAATATAATTAATGCTTGTTGTAATACGGTTTAAACGCACAGCTTGAATACGTGGAGGCATAAATGAATTATTAATTTTTTTCCCGCTTCTTTTTCAAAACCAATTAGAAATTGAATAATAAAATAATGGATCCTTAAAAATAAAAAAATCTTAATTGCAACTTTTGATTGAATGAAATAATTTAATTAAATACTAATTCATAATAAATTAAAAAGTAAATTTTTTTTGATTACATAAAAGTTTTAAATTTTTAATAATAATTTAAAATAAGTTAAAAGACTTGTTTGAAAAGAAGAATCACATGATCATAAAATGAATAGTTATCGCTAACCTGATAACGTATAATGTAACTTAGATTATTGCATTGGCGACGTATCGAAGGACCTGACAATTTTTACGCTTAACAGGATAGCTTAGCATTGGAAGCAAACGACCACCAGAATCGATGCACACACAGGGAACGGGCGACTTCGGAAGAATTAAAAATGATCTTAATGAAGGACAATTACTTCCTTTGATTCCTTTCTTTCAGGCGCGGTGAGTGAGTGAAACAGTTTGCGAATCGAAACTCTTTTCATTTCGAATTCAAAATAATCACCTTGAGCATTATGTCATAATTTCACCACTTCAGAAATGTGTCCAAAAGACCGGAAGTGATAACAAAAAAATTAACAAATTTTTTGAAGTGGCGCAAAGATTTTGATTTTCAAACAAATCAACAGTCTGCCTCGTCCATTTAAACCTCATTTTCTTGGCGAGTCGATTTAATATTGGGTTGTTCGGAAAGTAATTTCGGTTTTTTTTTTTTTTTTTTTTTTTGTGGAAATGAAAGACAGTTTTCGTATAATAAACAAATACTTTATTAAATTATATATTAGCCGTTCTGGTCCAACACCTTTTGCCATCTTTCTGGTAGTAGCAACATTCCACGCTCATAAAATTTTTGGTCTTTGCTGCCAAAAAACGGATCGAGGTGGTTTTTGACCTCCTCATTTGAGGTGAAGGTTTTACCGTCTAAAAAATTTAGCGAACCAGTTCTGGCACTGGCGTACTGTCGACGCACCTTCTCCATACACATCGGTCCATTTCTTTCTGGCTTGAACAGCATTTTAACCCTTTCTGTAGTAAAACAGTAAGATATGTCGAAAATGCTGCTTATCGCTCACAAATATTTAAAAGGCGCCAACCAAAAACTACTGCGTAGAATTAATTGGAATTTTTCACACACAAGCCTTGCTATATGAGCTCTCAAAGCATATAAAAATTATACGGTTTAAATGTGAAGTTGAGTGCAAAAAAATACAATTAAATCCTCTATCGGGTAAAAACGAAATTACTTTCCGAACAACCCAATAAAACATTCTTGGCAGGAGAATGCAAATTCCTCACACTGTTTGAACCGAAAGCCAACTTTTCAACTCATTCTAAGAAGCTGACTACATAAAAGACAAAAATGAAAGTTTTACCGCTCTTGCGCGGTAAAAGCAGAAAAAGTTAATAAAGTTCTCAACTCAGATAGGATTTTATTCGCTAGAAAACTCAAGAGATCCTACGCCGAAAAATTCCGGTGCATCCATTACGATGACGCAAAAGAGCTGCGCGATTCTCTCTCTACTAAATTTTATAGCACTAATTGTAATTCTGGAAAAGGAGTGACTTCTTTTCCACAAAACGATTCCGAACCACACTGTCCGCCGAATTCATGCTCTCAAAGAGCCTTATTTTTTACTTCAAAAGCGTCCAAGCAATTTCCCGTTCTATTAAGACATAGACCACATTCAGATATTCAGAGCGGCCTTTACTCTCCTGCATACAAAATATATAAACAGAAAAGGCACCGTCCAAAAATTCGGGATCTCGAGGAAAACTCAATAAAACAGATCTCTTTATGATTAGGAAAACCACATTTCTGGAATTATATCTGACTCGTGAACTTGATAACTCGAAATTGCTAGATGGATCTATGTAGTTCTAATCTGTGAATATCTTAAATTTTAGATAATATTCATTCCCCAAGAGATTGTTTGTCAGTGTATATAAAAATAGAATAAATTAAAAATGGCGCAAAAAATTAAATGAAAAAAAAGTTGGTATAAAAATTTATTATTCAAATTGTACATGTGTATTAAATTTAGGACCAAATTAGTTGATTTAATACATTGTTGCTATGCATACTTATATGCATGTGAACGCATTCATTCGAAAACAAATTATATAAAATATTACAAAATAATAAAAGCATAAAACCGCCATATTTGCCAGGGTAAAGAGGGTGAAAAAACGAAATGAACCAAATCAATTCATCCGAGATGCCTTTGCCATCTTGAATTCAGGAGCAAAGTGGCGTCGTGTACAAAGTCTTTGAGTGGTGCTACTGCGAGAGTTTTCAAATCATTCCAATAATTTTAACAGGAAACGAATGCTGATCAGCTTATTAAATTTTATGAGTGCCTAACGAAAAGAATTTCACATTCTTCATTACTAATATTAAAGGAATACAACAGTCCCTATCCTACAGACTCCGCGTTTAAAGGTACCGAGGATAGGATGCCAATAATCATTGCACTTTCTGCGGATTTCGAACTCGAAAAATGTTTTTGCTAGTAAATTAGAAAAATGAATTTCCTCTATATTCTGAGCAATTTTTTCGAAGGAACGAGGAAACAAATTAGTATTGAGAGGGCGGTCGAGGGGGGGATTAAATTATCGCCCCTCCTTAATGTATAGAACCGCAACTATAGGGCGATCACTTCCCCCAATCCCAAATACATACGGAAATGTTCCATATATAAAGCGGACGAAAATCACATTCCGTTCGGTGACAGTTTCAGTAACATTTTGAGGAGACAGATCAGCGCAACAGCTGTGGCGAAAAATGATTGGAATATAAGCCTCGCGAATGACACATAAAATATAAATAATATTCTCCTTTCAATATAGTGGGAAACTTGAAAATGATAACTTTTCCCTCGAAGTTGATTTTTAAAAATGTGATCTGGTGAAACCGTTCTGTTTTTATAAGAAATTTATCGAAAAGCAAGAAAAATTTATAAATTTGGTATAACTCATTGCTGGGATCCTTAAAGCAAAAATAATCTGTAATTTAGAACTGTACATCTAATAAAGATTTAATTCTTAATTAAAACTAATTTTGTTTCCAAAGCAAGAAACACTTCAAGAAAAAAATTATTATTCTGTTTAAATTATCGTAAACGGCTGCGGAACTGATATCAACTTTCTCTACACCCCTCTGATATACTTAAATGAAGGTTTTTGCAAAATTTTTTACAACGAACACGCTGCTCTTCCAGGATCATTCATTTTCGAATTGTAAGCATATAAATTATTAGTTGACTCTACAGTTCACAAAAGCAGTGACAACAAGATTTCGATGAAAGAGGAGATGTAAACTCAAGGATAATTTTCATCATAACCAATGTGCCTTCTAATTTCAGAATTTTGATTTTTTGGGGAACAGTCATTATATTACACTATACATATATTTCAACATAGCATAGATGGTTTCGTCCCGTTTTTCTTGTTTAATGGAATAATAAATTGCTAGTAATGCATACTTATCTCTTCCATCCCCCTTCCCCTTTTCACGACTTTTCATTCCTAAAAAACAAGGATTCTTCAAGGAGTTGAAAGAAAATAACCCATACTGCAACATCCTACATAATCTACGACCACCCATCACAGTACTTACTTGCAAAAGAAACGGCCTTCAGAAAAAAAAAAAACCGCACCGTCTTTCAGAAAGCACAGTCGGCCATAAAAATTGAAAATTTGTGGAAAGAGGAGGATGAATTCGTCAGAGAAACAGAAATATTGATATCTGCTCTTTTGATTCTAGGAGGGAGAATGTGGAACGGGGCGAGGGAGCCCGTCATTCTCACTTCTTGAAAGGATCCAGACGGAGCGCCACAAGGGGAATGGCAAGATCCTGCAATGAATATCTCGCCCTCTATCAAATGTCAGCGATACCATTACAGGCCATTATCTTCAATGCCCCCTTCGATATGCCATAGAGAGAGGCCAGCTGGGCGCAGGGGGAAACGAGAGTTGGAAATTCAGATGTCGATTGCCCACCCTCAATCAATGTCTTCAAATCGACTAACCTATTCTTCTAACGCTCTTCCACCACTACCATCACCACCCTTTTTTCACACTTGATCCTTTTAACAAATCTAATGACTTTTCTCCTATTCTCAATATCTCCTTTCCCGCAATTTCAAAGGCATTAAGAAAAAGTAGCAATTCTTCAACATTCGGGAATTCTACTCTGATGCTCAGTAGAAATCGTCGAAGTCATCAATAACATTGATCGACAACGGGCAAAAAGCTAAAATACCTAGAGAATATACAAACTACGAAAAAAAGTAGAGAATTTACTGATTAATTAAATAATTACCGATTTTGCATATAATCTCAATTATTTCAGAATTATTTCTAATTTTTAATCATCTTTGCTTGAATTTTTACTTACACAACAGATCATTCAGGATCTAATTCTGGATAATTTTTTTTCAGCCGCCACTCTTGTATTTCTTCTATCTGTGGCCCTGACGGGGCTAATCGAATATTGAAATTTCAAAGAACTTACCCCTAAGTCGCTACAAGCTTTGTCTTTAGGGGGGGGGGGGACATCCCCCTGAAGAAATAAACTTCTCACATTCGAAAAATTAAACACAACTTTAAAGTTCAAAAGTAAAATTTTATTCCATAATAATTCAAACATAAAATTATTAAAAGAAATAAATCAGTGAATCTAAAACAATATTAAGACAGCTGATATCCTCATATGCCTCTCTTATCTCTGTGACTGCATCAATGAAAAAACATTTTAAAAAAATCCTCCAAAATATAACAGTAAGCTGAACGTGTAGCATGATGTATTTCTCCGGAACATTAATATTCAGAAGGATATGTAGCTATGGAAAACTGAAAAGTAACTGAAACTTGTAACTCAAAAAGCAGAACAAGACCCACATCTATCTCACCGACAATTTGCTTCAACATCACACCAAAAAGAATTTGTGAATTTTGTTGATAATTCCATAATGCAAACAATGAATATTACTTTCCTACTCTCCCTTCACATTATTTATTTAACTTGATAATCAGCACACACATTTTAAGGTATTTCCACTTTTGCTATGTAATTGTACTATAATACCACTTTCTCAAATCAATTGTAAGGCCCGGAGGTTTAGAGCCTTTGAGTTTAAGAACTCCATTCTCTCGTAAATCGACACGCTTTGTATGCTGTTACAGCAGTCTGGTTACGATGTCCCTCCAGGTCATATATTCATTTTCCGACAGATTTAAAATACTAATGAAACACTTTCTCTCATTCAAAATTAAAATACAATTAATGTAATATATTTCTACACACTACTATATTATAATTCAATTGGCTCATTGCATAAGACGGCTGCAAAGATAAAAACTAAACGGCTCCTACACTTTTTTTCGTTTCTCAAAAACGTTTCAGCGGACGCACGAACTTTTCGAAGCGCTGTACCATATTCATCATCTCCAAGAATCGGCACTCGCAAGAGCAGAAATCCAAATAAAGCAATTCTTACAAAAAGAAAACACCAATGTTTGTGTTCGAACATTAAAAAAAAAATAAATGAAATGGTTCTTAGCTAATGGAGCGCAAGGGGAAAAAAAGGAGGGAAGGGTGTAAATTCCAGAAGGGGGACAAAAGAAGTTCGATGGTGAGGAGTGAAGAAGGAAAAATAAAGATGCATCAGCCCCGACGTAAATAAATACCACACTCGCGACATAACACCACTCCATCATTATTACTCAGGGCAAGAAGAGAAGAGAGGGGGGGGGGGGATAAAAAAACAACAGATGCACCTGACATCTAATTTTCGATCGGGAAACGAACTCTCTTTCAGCTGTTAATGATGCGATCCGTTTCTCTTCCCAAAGAAAGGAGATAGATACACCCCGGATTCCTTTCTGGTCTCATGAAGAAAAAAAGAGTGCTCATGATCCAAATGAACATTGCAATGTTATCAGAGTTAAACTGAGTTTTCCAGGGGCCTTTAAGTTATGCAAATTTTAAAATGCCTTTTCGCCTTGAAAACCTGATGTTTTATGAATTTTAATTTAACCTTTATATAAATAGTTTTAAGTAATAAATTTTGACATACTGCAATATTAAAACGTTTACTTGCAAACCACGTTAAAAAGTTGGCTTCATTGCATATTAAAATAAAAAACAATAATAATAAATACGGCACATCTTAAATTTAAAAGTATTTTTTTTTAAAGAAAACTTTTCTTAAAACAATCCAACATTTAATAATAAGATCGGACATTAAAAAAAATTATAAAGCCTCCACATTTTTTAAAAAAGAATTATAACAAAATATAGACGGTGATTTATAAGAAATGTTACTAGAATAATAAATGTTCCAAAAATTTTTAAAGTGCTATTAGATTTTAATTTTAATAAGCCCGGCCCTTATATTTAAACGAAGGCACAAACATCAAACGACATTATCAAAATGCCGCAAAACAACTTGTAGCTCTATGAAGTTGCCTATTTAATAATCTGGTCGAGTTTAACACATTTTGCGTTGATTTCACAGCACAGTAGAAAGGACTTGTGAAGGTTTATGCTATCAATTCACTATATAGTGCGAGTTTCCCATTTCAAAATACCCGCATGAAACAACCGCTGCAAATAGAAATGAAAATTTTTAACGAATGTTGAATTTATTGTCTCATACAAAAATTTAATTAAATACATTATATATTATGGAAATAATTCGGGGCCACAAATCGAATTTACTGTTCCGAACTAAAATTTATCCATTTCGTACTCCATTTTCCTCCTTTCTTCCTGGTTAAGACTTCTTGAATC
The DNA here is from genome assembly GCA_026543865.1 of Argiope aurantia. Taxonomy (NCBI): domain Eukaryota; kingdom Metazoa; phylum Arthropoda; class Arachnida; order Araneae; family Araneidae; genus Argiope; species Argiope aurantia. The sequence continues at coordinate 404,917 of JAPMOR010104527.1, forward strand.
TCTTCATGCAAATAAGGGTATATCGAAAAATGTTATTCGAATTAACTTTCAAACCTTTGTGAGAGTACTTTCTTATCTTTTATTCAATTTTTTTTAAAATACAGCAGAATCAGTTCCATATCTGAATAAACGAAACTAACATAGAAATGATTTAGCAATCACCACAGCTATAAATGTCGAAATCCAACAAATACTCAATGGGAGATGGAGTCGTTTAAATAGAAGACAGTTTCAATTCGGTCCTTCAGCTGAGTTTCAGAAATGAAGATACACGTATTCTATTGTCAGGAACAACATAGAATATATGTATCCCTGTTATTAATATCGAATGTGATTGACCAAAAGACAAATAAGCGGAAATTTAAGAATGTGCGGAGGAAAAACTGTGAATTATATTAAAAAAATGCAATTTCAGTCAAACTGGCTTTTAATCATTTCAAAATATTGAAAAAAGTAAGAAATCAAAAGCACATGATTTTCTCAAAGATACTTAAAAAAGTATAATATCCAGGACAAATTCACAATCAAAATGATTTTTTTCTCAGCGCCGGAGAATACACAAGTTGCATTTTTCACATTCCACGAAATTAGACATTCAAAATGTACTGAGAATTAAAATGAGTTAGTTAAAAATTACATTACAGTACTTATAATTTACAAAAACAGCCATAAATGTAATTCAACGATTTTTGCACTTGAGAAAAGACCCGAGTGCAAAAATTAATGCTTCAAAAAAAAAAAAAACATTGATATTTTTGCAGAGCAGCAGTACATTCAATGCTTCCAGTATCTGGAGCTCGGAAACATTCTGATCAATTTCCGTTACTAATGTTCAGATTAAGTTCTGAGCAACTCAAAGTAGAAACGTTTGGCAATGCAGGCTTCTTGTTTTATATGTCAATTCGAGAATTCAAATGAATAAAATTTAAAAAAATTCAAAAGATTCGTCTCAAAGTAACTCATAGGGTATTGTGGAAACACTGATACAAAGCTAATAAATTGAAGGCCTCCCCCACCACCATAGCAACCTGTCTCACAAAATAAGAAATGCAGAATGTTAAAGATATTTCTCACAGGTGAAATATTTTCACATTCCAAGAAAATTTTCGGAAACAAACATTAAAATACAAAATAAACAATTATTACAGAGTTAAAAATGGTAATCTATAATTATAGGCTACAAATGTGAAAGGGAAAAAAAAAAAAAAATCATCCGAGTTATAAAAGTTTTGAAATAAATGGATAAAACTGGCGAAATCTTGAATATAATGTTTAAAATGTGGAAGCGGGAAGGGGATAAAAAAGTGAATTATCATTGGATGGGCCACAAATACAGCTGATTTATAAAAATAACTCGATTTTCCAAACTTGCTAATGAGATATGAACAGACACCAATTTAAGTCGATCATCTGAACAAGAATGGAAGAAGAAAGCCACTTTTCAAAATGAACGAAGCAATATTACTTTCTAGAAACCAAAATGACCTCCCCTACAAAACCTTCCAACTGCAGTGAAACTGTGTCTTGATTAGCTGTAACTTGTCATCTTTTTACGGAGTGAAAAGTTTATAAATCAGCTGTATATCCAGAATATTGTATGTATGTATGCAATCTCGGTTGTTATTATATATAATAATCGAGAATATTAATTCAATAAAAAATTTTATACATAATCTGGTACTCATCGTTCCTTACGCGCAGTTCTTTTAAACATCAAATTGTGATGCACATTTTTGAAGTCTTTCACCATGTTAATGACAACCATGAACTTGCTTGATTCACGTTTTCTCAAATGAATGTCGCGTTTCCATGCAAACGCAACTGTCTACGCCAGTTTCTCAAATAAAATGCAAATCTGATTTCAAGATTACAAAATACAGCGTCTTTTACAGTACTGTACGAACAATCTGACAGTATGTTAGATGAAACGAAACATGCTATAGTCTTTCGGCAAGTAGGATATATTACTTAATAACTAAGGACGATTGAAAGTGAATTCAAAACATCATGCCAAAGAACATGAAAATATAAAACGAATCCTCATACTATAATTTTCAGCAAATGAAGAAAAACTCGTGATTCAATTCTTGCAGAAACAATAAAAACTGTTTAGATTTCATTGCGATAACGAGACACTGTTGCAAATATGGGAAAAAGCCATTATATGAAACTAAAAGAAATAGACTGGCATCAATAAAAGGATACTATTAGAATTTTAAAAAATATCATTTCGTATTGTAACATTTCTAGAAATTATAAAATCCCCAAAATTATAATCACTTCGAATCTCTTCTATTATTAGTAGAGATGAGCCGAAAAACGACAGAATGGAATAATGAGAAGAACATGAATACAGCATGAGAAAAAAAATTTACATTTTATATAGTAAATGATTTGAAATGGCAAGACAAAACTTCTCGAGGCAATTAACTTTTGAAAAATCCTCTTGATAGTCTTCCCGGATATCAGTCAAGACGGATGGCGGAACGGGAGGAAAAGAGACGAAATATTCCTCTTGGACAGCGGATTCGCTTCCCCTCGTCTCCTAACAAATGATATGGAACGAGGACATGTTTCACTGCAACAGCAACATATTTCACGGCGCGGCAGGAAAGAAAAGACCCTGTCCGACCAAATTCTATCAATTTCCTGTATTAGTGCTGTGGCTGACCCGGCTCTTCCATCTTCCAGGGACGCTTTGTTTCGACGCCCACAGGGATGTGATTAATGCAGTTGAAACTTCTCTGGCCACTAGGTGGGATTTAAAAAAATGACCACAACAGAAGACTGTGAGGACGAAAGGTGAAGAATGCTCAGTGATACAATGAGAGGTACACATGCTTCCAGTAAAATAAAAGGCATTTGTTAACAGTTATTCTATGATAGAGGTAAATAATTCAAACTTTCGAAAATTAATGACACTCTTTCGACACTTTTTACAACAGCATTTTTTTAATACGCAGAATTTCTTTAAACGCAAAACGGGCACGTGCATGCAAAATTTAGATAACAACTCAGGTCAATTACTTAAAAAAAACTTATCACTCAGAAGCTTAATTTTCTTAAGGATAAAAGCTAATTTCAGACAACAAATGAATTTTTCAAAGCCAATTATGAAAAATAAAAGTGCTCTAAAGGGATAAATATTATTGAGCAGAAATATTAAGAGAATTCCTCAGACGAAAATTTCAAATACATTATTCAACACACACACAAAGAAACAAATGTACAAAAAAAAATGTTTTTCATGAAAAGGCACAAATCTGCTCCTATAATGGCAATACAAAACTAGAATTATATGAATCGTCAAAATGCGCGTGTCTGCGCTGCAATATGCACAATGATCTAGCGCTAATATTATCTTAGGTTTACTATGCAGCAGAAAGGAAAAAGTTATAACTCGGAAAATACTACTGATAAAGAGAAATAAATGGTATTAAGCACTTGAACGCCAGAGATAATACTGTATTCTGTTTTATGCAATCCGCCGATAAAATAAAATAATGAACAAGAACTTTAAGGTCAACAAGATTCCAAACAAGCGAAGACTCTTTTTGGTGTGTCATGGGAACCAGAGAACGGCCTATCGTTTGTGCAATACGAACAATGGGGGAAACGACACTAGACCGGGGGTTCCGAAATTGAAAACAGCAATATAAGTTGTTTTTTAACATCTTTAATCTTTCAGGTGGCTTCCCGATAACTCCATCATTTGTTGCTCACTCTCCAATGCTTCACGACACGCCTGTGAATTCCCGCTAGAAAACAGTTCACGAATCATGCCGCTTGTATGTAGGAACTCTTTATGGAATGCAAAAACAAACATTATATATCAGTTCATTATCGATTTACGATGCCATAAAAATATGTCAAGTTTAAATATAATTGCCAACTAACTTTGAAAATCATGCAAAAATGAAATGTTTAACCTGGATGAATTATTCAAGTATGCCACCAAATACAAATAAAGGCGCATTATATTTCTGAAGTTTTCGTTTGCACATTACTCATTCAATAATTTTCAGTAATATGTGATACTTTTAATGGAGGATTAGATAACACTTTTTTTTTTTAATACGAACTGGATTCCGAGTAACTGATGGAGCTCATTTACTAGGGTTCTCATGAAACAAAAGGAATCGTTGAAAGAAATAATTGCTCGTAAGCGCTCGAAGCATCTTCATGAGACTTTTTATATGAAATGCTCTCTCCAACAAACATAAAAAGTAAATCTTTTGTGATAGTTAGCTCCCTGGCAACACATTTTTTCGAGAAATATTTAGAAAATTCGCGCTTGGATGAATGTAATTTGTAAATGGAGGATTTTTTCTTCTTCTTGCAAAGTGTTTCAATCAGTTTCTGAAAAAGCATCCTAAATGTATCCCTTTAACGATTTCTTAATTTTTTCCCAAAAATTAATTATTCGAATTTGCTAATAACTAAAAAAATGGATCATTACAGCAATAGATTAAATTAACAGTTAAAAATAATCATTCTCTTAGTTTAAAGTTCGCATTTCTGCATTTGAATATATCAGAAAGAATCTATTGTGAATACCGAAAAAAGTGGCAAAATTATCTTCTTAATAAACTATGACGCGGATATAAAGATATTAATTTCGCAGTCAAAACAAAATGTTCCGAAGATATTTTTATCTAGCGTAATTGTAAAAAGATTTCAATTGAAAGTTCTTCTTTCGCATAAATATGAAAGAAGTTATGAATTAGCACATCTTTATCTACAGAAAGTAACATTTTTGTTTCATGCTTTTTCAACACTCTTTTTTTCTTATTTCTATTAAAATCTATTTAAAAGTAGATACAGAAGATATCAAATGATACAAATTTATAATGCTTATAATTTAACTCTTTGCACTCGGAAAATTAATTCGATGCAAAATTATTCAGCTAACACAAAGACTTGCTTATTTCTATGAAATAAAAATATTTATTACAGTTTTAAGCAGTATTTTATCGAAAAATTAATCTACATCTTCTTACCATTCATTGAGTATTAAAAAAAAAATCTTACTTAAAAAATAAATTAATGAAACGTCAAAATGATGCACCATCTTGAATGGCGAGTGAGAGGTACCCTTCGAGTGCAAAGGGTTCAAGTCAGTCGGATAATAAAATTTTATTTTATTTCAAAAGAGAAACAATTTATTTTCAATAAATTTAAAATTTATATCAAGGAGAACACACTAAAAAAACCTTTTTTTAATGATGGAAAAGATTATATTAAAAATTTTCCATATACTATGTGTAGATACACAGAGTAATGAAAAGTTCGCAGATTAATTTCATTTTTTAACTGTAACTTTTTTAAATAACTTTAAATTAGCTTTTTCTTTTTATATTTATGTGCTTCTCATACTTGTATGTGTGTGTGTGTATATTCCGCTCGGTATTAAAAATATCAATCAGCAAATTAAAAAAATGAGTCGTTTATTTTTTGTTACTCCTCTTTAAAAAAAAAATGACTAGGAGAACGAAGGTGACGAGAACCTCTTGAGGCTTCATTCCCAAGTTTATCGATTAAAAAGCAGACTTCATTAGCTGAATTGTCTGAAGAGAAGCCCTTCACAGCACTGCCATTAATATTTTGGATTCTTAATTACTCCACACGATGCAGTTTATTTTTTTAAATGCACACTCATGCACATCTCTCTTCCTATCACTCTATCCCACCCCTCACCAGATAGTAAGAAATTAAACGGTTTCTGGTAGCCCAGCAACCGATTTCTTAAGTAAAAGAAAAGCATAACGCGAAATATCGATGACTGTTTACTTCTTTTAAAATAAAGATAATTACAGCGCTAAAAGATATACAAAGAAGTGTAGTCACCATTTTTACTTTATCGTACTCAAAGTGAAACTTGAAATTTTTCTCGCATTTCCACGTTTCAAGCCTTCCCGAGTTCGAAAACACATTTCTGGCATTATGTTTGTCTGTCTGTGAATACAATAACTCAAACAATTTGAACTGGATGGATGAAATTTAGTATGTAGACTTTCGATCAAATTTGCACATTTCAATCAAATTCGAAACGAAATCCATTGAGAACAAGTTCGGCTGTTCGAATACAAATTAACACAATAATAAAACGAACAGCGCTAGAGAGATGAAATCTGGTACACAAATTTAGCATTCAAAATGTATTTTTATTAAAATTTTAATCAAAATCTGTCAAAGAGTCACCGGTGTGTCGGTTTGTGTTTTCGTATGTACGTAAACTCAATGACTAAAGCCAATGGTCGGTTGATTAGAGTTTATTAACGCAAGAGCCATGTTTGACCACGCCAAGCATACGATAGAAAAGTATGGTCAAGGTGAAAAAACATCTGTTTATATAGTGTAGTGAGGGTTAAAATTCTAAAAATGTATGTGATTTGTGATAACAAGTGTAATTCGTTGTTAAACTTAACTTTCCCGACCGTTTAAGGTCGGGAAAAAGCATCCAAATGGAACGTTCGGTTTTTCTACAATTTCGCAGTAACCGCATTCCGGCAATTAACTGTCAAAGATCGCATGCTGATAGGCTCTTCCATAATTATTACTGGCCAATGCGATATGTTAATACACAAGTGCATTTATCAGAGAATGTATTCGAAAGTTTCGGGGAGTCTCAATGATTTTTTAACACAATCACTATACGTTTAATTATTTAATTTTCATGCCAGTTATATCATTGAGATTAAACTTAACAATTCAGCATTTCATTTTTTTGACCCTACTGACACTCGCTATTTTTAATACTTTCAGTCATTTCAGTCAACAGCTTTATTCATTTAGGATTCAGATAGGCAGATTTAAGTTAAAAGAAAATGTCTTGTTCTTTTCTTTTCTCTTCCCTTCTCTAAATTATTAATATTATCATAACTATTTCGGAAACTCGCATTATCTAAACGTCTTATTCCTAATGAAACCTTTAGAACCGCTGCTACTCTGTTTGTCATTGTTGGTCCTATACATCCACTAAGTGAGCTCGTTTGCGAGATCCGATTCCTAACCCCTTCCAAATGTGTGATTGTGAATTCTAGTGGCCGTTTACTTGACAAATGACGCTTCACTGGCAACTGACTACTTCGTCTCACTTTTACGCTTGCACGTTTATGCAAATTAAAGGTGATGCATTCAGATAAGGTTTCGTTCGGCGCCTTCCATTCAATAAGAAACCCGAATTTCTCTTCGAATAGAATGCTGCCATTTGCATATGGCCCGAATTAGTATTAACCGCTGCTAATCCAACAATTTCTAAAGAAACCTGAAATACTTTTTTATAAAAAAAATACTCGGAACATTTCGGAATGCTTTTATCATTTAGGAATTGAATAGCAGCATCTGCAAATTTTGCAACAAACACGCTGCACGACTTTTTTCTTTAGGAATTCAGGACTCGCTGAAAGAATCGAGAGGAAAGAGCTCCGACTTACATTCGTCCTTGTCTTTGGCGGTGACAGTGATGACTGTGTGCTGGATGTCCTCATCCTCGTTGACCTCAGCTTCGTAGGAGGCTTGCTCGAAGTAAGGGGGATTGTCGTTCTTGTCGCCGATACCTATTCGGATGTACTTGGTAACTGCAAGGAGACAGGAAAATACATTATTTTACATCGGAAATGTCAAGATAAATAAATAATTCCCACAAAAAAAAAAGTTTCAGGAAGTGCTCCTGGATCGTTAAATTTCACCATCCAGTTTTCTTTGTTAATTATTTAATACTTTTGATAATAATTATTTTCCCTCTTATTTTTTTTTTCCAACTGAAGGGGTAATGTTGAATACATAAACACGGAATGTTCCCGAATTTTGGATCATCCATTGATCTCCACGATTTTCTGATTTGTCTTCTTTCTTACCAGGAGACTTTCTAAAGCTTGCTTTACGAAACTCGCACTAAAAATTCTGCTATATCCCAAAAATTTTCCTTTTCTACAGTGAAACGTAATTGTAGAAAGCACAGCCATTAAATTAAAGGGGGGTGGGGAGGGTCTTCTTTGCATAATTTGGGTGTCATTTTTCTGCCATATGTTAAATCCCTATAACTAACTCTTCGATCGTACTTTCAAATTGTTAAGAAAGTTTTACTTGGTTTCTCTCTCTCTCAATTATAAATAAAAATAAAAATATGACATCCAATTGAAATAAATTTATTATTATACTACACTTTGTTTTACTATACTATACTTTAGTTTGCGTCAGACATTATTATTTTATCTATTTGTGAATCCGGAGAAATTTTTTTAGAAGCACACTTTGAATGAAGTGCTTTTACTTTTCGTGTATGTCCATGAGATGAGAAACTTTTTCCTTCTTCGCATAGAAAATTTAAATGCGTTTCTTCTATCCATCGCAAGTTTTTTTCTTTTTCTTTCGGGGAGGGGGTAGGTCATGAAACACTGTATAGATATATATATATATATTTTTTTATCTTTCTTTACCCCCCCCCTTGGGAAATTTGGAAAAGGTGTCTGAAATCCTATAAAATGCTTCGCTCTCTTGATGTCCTCAGGAAAGCAGCACTCCGTTTGACGGCAGGTTCTTTGAGGCATTCGTGGATGCGGACGAAATTTATTTAAAGCTTTTCTTTCTGAAGCTTCTCGAAACGCGAAATTGAAGAAATTTTGTTATTGCAATAAGCAGTTCAGATTTTCGATTTCGGTTAGAAAGAAGTAATCGTCTTGCATTCAAGACCAAAGAATTTTCCTAAATGGACCTTATTTTCTAAAAGATCAATTATAAGCTTTTTTCTTCTTCAGAACCGAAGTTATAATAGCAACATAAATGCCCTTTCTTGGATTTCAAAGCGATATCATAAAAAGGTTTTTTTTTTTTTCCCTTCCGATATTGATATTTTAGGTGTCTATTAATTTAAAAGTGCACATGTCGCAGAAGTCAAAAATCAAAAGTGCTCATGTCTTAACAAAAGAGAACATCGAACAATTTCCAAATCGTTAAAACACTCAAAATTGGTTTAAACCGATTTAAAATATAAAAAATAATATGCTAAATGCAAAAATAATCGCTTATTATTACTAAGGATTAATTTACAAATAATTTTTACTTATTTTAGAGTCTTTACAATACATTTTTTTTAAATTTATTTTTAAGCAAATATTTATTACATACAAATTCGTATTGCCTTTTATTTTTTAATAGGTATTCGGGAGCATTTTTGAGGTGTGATCGAGGCTTATAATCATTTATAAAATGCGTTATATCAATGCAGCAGTATTATTTCAGGTTAATCCCTGATGTTCACAATCAGAAAATGTGTCGTTTAATGAACATCATTCATTACAAGAATTCCGAGGCTGGTGTTTCTTATTTTCATCCATTTATAATTTAAGGCAAACTAGTTCTAAAGAACGACATTTATTAGAATCAAAGAATAAATTAAAAACAAGTTTCTGAGTTGACATTCACAAGGCAGGGACATAATAAAAACAAGTTTGGTCACAATATTACTAAGCGAAAATGCTCCAAAACTGCAATTGAAATTTCACCACATTTAACAAGTAAAACCATTTGAATAAAATATTATAAGATTTGAAAAAAAAAAAAATCAACATATATTTCTGCTGTAATATTTCTGCTTGTAAATATCTCAAAATATTACATCAAGCTTGCAGTCTTCAGACATGGATATTAACGAACGCATTCTTTACGCTTCAAACTTACAGATCTGCTCAAAGCGTTACACTCCGTGCACTTTTGTCTCTTCATCGAATTTTTCTCATTCCCGGCAAGCGACCCAAACAAGAGAGGGGCGTCACTTAATTTACGATTTCCCGCAGCGCAGAATCACACCTCCCCCCCCCCCCCCCATCTCCCACGAAACAAAGCGAACGAGAGAAAAAGTTAATTCGCACGCGCTATTTGTGGGAGGTCGGTAAAGGTTCCTCCTACCTCCCAATCGCCCCCGCAATTTCGTCTCCCTCCAGAGGAACGACAGAACGTCTCATCAGTCACGCAATCATTATTAGCAAAGGTTCGCATGTAATGGGCAAGAGTGGCAAACGAAAGCCGAATCTTCCTGAATAATTCATCTCGAAAGATGATTTATAAGAATTAGTAACTACACCTGCTTTACAAAACGATTCCTATTGTTTTAGTTGCTTGCATGTGTGTATTCTAATTTTATTAGGGGAGTTTTTCATCTCACATCGTTTTCTACTGATAATAAAGGAGAATGTGCGTGTTTACAGAACTGATTGCTAGACCTTTCGGCTTCCATACAAGGCACTGATATAACTTGGAGACAGGAACTGTGCATCTCGAATTTTTTTAATTAATTAATTAATAATGAAATGAAATTTTGTTGTTTGCCCTAAATGCCGAATATATGACACAAAAACAAAATTTTGCAATATTTTAAAATTACCCCCCTCTTATTATTCATGTCTATCCCCCTTTGACGACCCATTAGTTCGCTGAAAAGGTAGAAAAATATCAATTAAATATTTTGTGTACAGTGTCTCGATGAGTTTCCTTAGCAAAATGTTCTTAAAATTCAAATTGTGTTAAACATATAATGTGTGTTACTTTGGAAGCCTAACACAGTTCTATTCAATGTGCTAAGCATTTTCTTAATTTTCAGCCTGTATCTTTATATATCCAAATATATCACGGGAAGCAGGGGGGGGGGGGGGGGGAGGGCATTGTTTTATACGGACGCATTTAAAAAAAATTTCACCGTTGCTTGGTTTTGAAATTAAATTTTAGTTGTAAATACAGCAAAATCTCAAACATTTTATTAAAAGTATGCCTTATACCGAACCCTCTCAACAGGAAAAATAAGTCTAATCTTCGAAACCTGATCATCAACAACTTGGCGGTGGTGGTGGTGGAGGCAGTATTAAATATTAATAGCAAGACTATTTTCACTTCAATAATGAAATATATTATTGTAAAATATGCTTAAAATATTCTTTAAAAATTGTATAAATCCAGGATAAATTGTACAATAATTAAAAATTGCCGTTCAACTAGTAATCATAAAAAAATTGGTATAATTAAAGACAATTTTTTAAATTTTAAAATGATACAAAAATTATTTTGCTTTATAAAATTTTCCGAAGTTATAATGGAAAAATTCCAAAATCACGTTTAACTTTTATTTAAAATTCCAAAGTCATTCCGAGGTCCCTTTTTCACCTTCCAAGTTGTTCCATAAAATGTTCCAAATTTAGTAACAAAGTCAAACGAACTGGCTTGTAGAATGCCAACATACACACATCCGTTTTTATTATAAGTAGAGATGAAAGCATCCAGGTAGAGAAACCCGGCCAACCCAAGGCAAATACGTGGATAAGAAATGAAAGTATGATGATGATAAGGTTTAGTTTTTCATATTTAATAAGTTTCTGCATAAAGCCTGTTTCTAATGAAATTTTTAAAATTTTGTTACACAATTAAAATTTAAATTATTTTTTCACCACCGCTTACCTTTACAGTTCGTCATTCATAATTATTGTTGTTCTTTCCTGGTATTTCAAATATCACTGGTAATTATACATTTTTGTTCGATTGTCCTCTGAGAAATTACTAACTGAGAAGCATATTTTGTTGCATACATAAAATTGTAATGTTGAATGATTCTCGTTTCATCCTTTATAATCTTAAATGTGCTTAGTTAGGAAAAAAAAAAGTTATTGGATTAATTGAAGCTGAATCATAACCATTTTAAATTGCAGTTTAAATTTTAGGTTGGCTCAAGAATCAGTGAGATGCATAGCTAATAAATGGATGTGCAGAACCGTATAAGGTTTCTAAAATAATGTATGCTAAAAATCAAATAACATAAAAAATTTTGAAATTTTTAGCAACCATTAATTTTGATGTACCAACTGGTTAATCTAACTAACGCAATATTTGCAACTAAGAATTTTTTGAAAAAATGAGACACTAATAAAAATCTTGCGAAACTAAAATGACAATACAGAAAGGCTTTTATTCGCGTTATTTCATATCAGTAAGTAGAAATAATTGAAAAGAAAATCAGTATTGATTTGAAAGGTTTCATTTAAGTATTGTTAAATTAACATATCTAACCATATTTTCTTTTGATATTTATAGTTCAACATATAATGTTTCACGTCACGAAAAGTGGAATCTAAGAAAAATTGGTGTTTTAGATTATTACACCACCCGAGATAGGGTCCAAAGTAGAAAAAAGTCAAACACTAATTATATAGATCAACCAAACAAAGGAAAGGTTTAATAGTAACAGTGAAGATACTAATGGCAAATTCATTTCCGTTTAGTTAGGATGAAATTAGCGATCATTTTGATTTGCATGACGGCTACATCATTCTGAACTGTAGTGAGAAAACGCATAAATCAACATCCCTTCAACATCGTACCAAGGGAAGGGGAGGAACGGTCTTCTGCATTTACAAAGTGGTGTGCTCAATCAATTTCTTCTAAATACAGAAGACCACGACACTAATTTTTGATGCTGACAAACAGTTGGATATTCTTGATGTAGGATTGGTTTGCGGACAGGAGACATCCGATAAATGATGCGGCAAACTAATACCATCCTAAGAAAACCCAGCTATGACTCGGTCAGCATGCATGATGAATGGAATGGATAAGAAGAAAGGTTTGATGGTGCAACAGACAAATTTGGCTATGCTGCGCCAAACATATGGTGGATATACATACTCGCATATCATATAAAATGTTAAGATTAAAATACTGCAATTACAATCAAAAACGCCAACTCTTGCAAAATATAAAAATCATTCAAAATCAGAAATCTCATTGATAAACTATTGGGAAAGTTTATAAAAAAAGAAAATCCACTGTCACGAAGTATGAGGAAAATTCAAATGAACCAATGATTGGGATGCAATCTTTTTGCATGAAGTTTCTTTAACTACTTGTTGCGAATTTAAAATCTTCGGATAAAATGTTTTAAAATTAATCCATCAAAATGGACTCATTTTCAGATTTCGTATTTGCAGAGGGTATAAATGAGTACTTTCTTCATTGGTTTCGTTCGGATCGTTTGGAATCGTATCTTCGAATATAAATGCACCAGTGCTTTTTTTAGTTTTGTTATGTTGATTGTCGTCAGTTGGAAGAGTACATATTGGGGATTTGAATTCCTAAATACAATTAGGATCGTCTATCCGTCTACGGAATATTATGAATTTGCAAATTAGAAGTCGGAACATGCAATGGAGACTACATTAAGAGCTTGAAATTTTTCTGTATTGACATTGGCTTCACTTGGTCCAGTTTAAACTATTTGAGATTTTTTTTTCCCCGTAAATATTTGAAAACCAATTAAAATTGCGCAACTGGAGGAATTGTGCGATTTCAAGCAAAGTATTACAGCTGTTACTCATACATGTTATTTCATGTAAAATCAAGTACTGCTTTCTCACACTACTCATAACCATGGATCTCATAGCAACCCAAGACGAATCAATGAACGTCAACAAAAAATTCGATACGAATACAATATTAAGTGCTTGTTGAAATATTTACCAACAGCCGGCAAAGAAAAATTGTCGGCCCATGTATTGACAAATTTTCCGCGAAAGAATAAAAGCAAGGACGGAAAACAGCAGGAGGCAATACATCATCATATTCATATAATAAGTTTCTATCACAATATAAACACTCCTCCCAAATACGCTCCTTTCTATCTCGCTTTAACGTTCACTAGAATTTCATCGCATCCTTTCTCTATCCATATAAACCTATCTTTCCAGCCTTTTCAGGTGCTTCCAACAGAATTCCTGGCTTTTTTTTTCTCCTTCACATCCGCTTTCTAAAGAGTGCAAGAATATATTCATGGATAAATGCTTTTTATCCGCATCAGCTCCTCTTAGGAACAAGCTAACAAGAATGGAAACTGCAACCGCTATTCACACCCTCCCCCTCCGTCTTATTCCTTTGCATTCTGGGTTTAGCAAAGAGAAACGGAGAGAAGTTGATAATGGAATTTGAAATATAGCGATGAGGCGATACGCAAAAATGAGAAGTTCAAACGGATCTCAAATTTTTATGAAAATGCATTGGGATATTAAAAAAACCCCTGCCACCTATAAAAGTTATGAATGATATAAATGGCCATAGAGGGAATGTTTAAAATAAAAAGGAAGAAAGAGTTCAAAAATAAACAGAAGAAGCAGCAAGAGAACTTCTAAGACATATTCTCAAAGCCCGATGATTTAAGGGTAAAACTATCAAGTAACAAAATGGTAAAATGTAATACTGAAGAAATACTTTTGATACTGAAAGAAACAACATTCCAGGTCTTTAACGCTAGAGAATTTTCGATAGTCAGTGATGAAGAAAGAAGGATATCGATTTCAAGAAGGCTAGTGTTGAGACGTAACAACGTCAAAATCTTTGTATGCTTATAAAACACAAATACATAAGGAATGGATACATTTCTTGTGAAAGTTCTTCAAGCTTCGCACATCTTAGGGAATTCCGCAACTCGTATTTTTACAACGTCACGAAAAGGTAAATCATTAACAATCTAAGAGAAAGTTCTTTTCGTGGGCTATAAAAGCTTCAATGTGATTTAAAAAATAGCAAATTAAACCATTTCTGCTGGTAACAAGCTATATCTCATTTCATACGCCTTCCTGGAAAATAAAAATTGCTTTTTGAAAATATTATGTAATGAAATGAATGTTATTACAATAAATCAACTTCAATTTCCCAAAAGTCTTAATTGGTATACAACGGCGAAGTGAAGAAAAATTTGAAAAAGCATCTCACGCCTTTAAAAAAATATATATCAGGTTTTCCTCTTTGTGGTCCGTTGGGGAAGAAAGTTTCCTCGCTCCTGCAGAAGTCTGCGTAATGCATATTTACTCCCTCCTTTAACAGAGCGTGTCACCAGCTACTGCCGTTTAAAATCCCCGTGAAAGGAGAATCCCTGGAGTCAATCCAAGAAAAAGTTAAGTCAATGCTCAAAACTGAGCCAAGAGAAGGGAATAAAAAAAAAACTAATCATTAGAGGGCGGAACTCTGGTATGAGTTCGACGAAAGTTCAACAAGAAACTCGAACACAAAACGCAAACGAATAAATGTCCTTTCGGAAGAGCACACCTCGCAGAAGAAAAAAAGACAAAGGGGGTGGGACAAAGAAGAAAAGTATAAACAGTCTTCGATTAAAAAGTTTCACTGAAAAGAAAAAAAGACTATAGGATTAAAATATATCGATGCCAGAAAGAAATCGACGAAACAGTGTTTTAAAAAGAAAATAGTTAAAAGATAGCGTTTCTCTACAAAATTTCGGAATTTAATTTTTTTTAAAAACATGTTACTTTATTAAAAAAATGCGTACACATTTTATTATTATACGAATCCAATGGCACATCGAACAAACAAGATAACTTCTAAGAACGTATTTCAAAATAATACATAAAAAAAATAATTTTAAAAAATTATAAACTTTTTATATAGGTAAACCAGAAAGGTAAAATCTTTTCAATCAAAAATCTTGAAATTAAAGCAAAAATCGAAAAAGCAACTATACTGGCTTTCTAATTACAAACGGCTCTCTTCCCTATGTTAAATGCGGTGTATTTTCGATTTGGAGCTGTTCGGACATTATCAGGTATGCAGAATAAGAGACCGCCACTTCTATCACCGCCTCTCTCCATCCAAAAATTTCGAACGTTATTATAATTTTCCATGAAATCCAGGTGTACAGTTTTTCGGGTCCTTTTTCCCCCCCCCCCCCCCCTCCTTATG
Source organism: Argiope aurantia (assembly GCA_026543865.1). Taxonomy (NCBI): domain Eukaryota; kingdom Metazoa; phylum Arthropoda; class Arachnida; order Araneae; family Araneidae; genus Argiope; species Argiope aurantia. The sequence continues at coordinate 420,646 of JAPMOR010104527.1, forward strand.
TCACTGCGCAACTAATTCCTAGGGTAAGAAAAGCTGTTTCGTCAGAATGGGCTCGCTCTCATTTCACTGCTTCGACGCAACAGCGCACCATTAACAAACAACTTTCCACAACTTAACGAGCCTCGTCTAAAATGATGGTTTTTGTACCGCACGTGCTGATTTTTACAGGCCGAACGCGCTATTTTTGCCATTACAGCTTATTTCAGTTATTAAACAAATGGCCGAAGTCGCGTCTTTCCTGCTCATTTCACTCGCTGGCTCTTTCAGCAGTATTTTCACTATTATTTCATTTATGAAAGAAACGCATAATCGCAATTAAAATCTTTCTCATTCCCACAATTGTATCGATTAGATAATTAGCTTCATTTTTAGCTTAATTTAAAAATGGATGGAAAAATAATGATTTCAGACATTTTTTCTGAAAAGGCAAGAATGCATCGCAAACATGCAAAAAGTTATGTGCCGTATATCGGAATGAAGGTTGGGGTATGTTAGCACTTAATCATACAACTCTAATCTTGCACCTTCAGATTTCCATTTATTTTGTTAAATGCAGAAACTTTTTACATGGCATAATTTTTAATGACGCTCATGGCGCAAAATCTTAATTTAATTTTTTTTACTAACAAAAATTAGAAGTTTTATGAAGTTGGAATTCTGACATTGCCTGCAAGATGGCAAAAGACCGTCGGCAAAAACGGACAATGCTAATTTAAATAAATTGTTTTTAAGTACATTTTTTAATAATTTCCTTATTTAAAAGCAGCAATCTTTTAGTTGTTAATCAGGTAATTCATTCAAGGCATTTTTGAGTTATTATGTTCCTAGATACACATGATTCCAAGAACTGTTTTTGAATTCAGAGTGGCCTAAAATGAGAGATTCGTCAAAATCATGAGTTGACGATTGCAATAACTCATAAGCTTCTTATGCGAGAAATTTATATTTCTGTTTAAAAACACTTATAATAAAAATGAATACATGATAGTAGTATTTACTGTAAGTAATGAATAAATTATTTTTTATAATTTAATAACGAAAAGATATTACACATTCTTTAAAACACCATTCGGAATGAGATTAGTAGAGATATCTATGAGTGCTGCAAATTGGTTAGTCGTTTCTAATTTGAAAGTTTCTTCGTCGAATCAAAATCGATTGATCGAAGTAAAGAACATCCTTTCTGAAACATTCGGATATGTAATTCCGGTTCTTAATCTTTTTAAAGAAATCTACCATAAGATACTGGTAGAGAAACATTATGTATTGTTCCCATTATATTCTAAAATTATAGTTCATTATTTAATATACGACTTCTCCTAATTAAATATCATTTTATAGATAAACATATCAAGATAAATTGTAATTAAGTCGTACCAAGATCTATCGCAGCTTATTTCAAAAAACAAAACAAAATATATAATACAAAAAAAAAATCGAAATCATCAGATAGAATTGCATATAACACAAGAACTTTCTTTGCCATGCAATGCAGACAAGCTCAGATCTGCATCGGATCGATTGCTGTATCGAACTAGCAAACTTCACTACTAATTCTATTAAAGTAAGCTCGGCATTCAGAGTTGCAATCCATTTGTTTCGCGTTTGCAATTAGATAATTAATCCCTCAACAGCGTGACACTGTCCAATACATAGGGTACAGAAAAGCTCGGAAAAATTCGGCCACGGTCTGACACGTTTCGGCCAGAATGAATGATTTGAGATTTCAATTAAAACACTTGAATGGATTCACCATCCTTTAACAATCGAGATTAGGATCGGGGCATTCGTCGCCCACTTTCAATTCTGCTCTTTTAGCATTTCAACAATCCGACGCAACGAGACAAACAAAAGATGCTTTCTTCCAAGAAAATGCTAAACTTATTTCTTGGGAGAGAAAATTGAGTCCATACAGTAGGTAGCGAAAATAATTATGGATAATTTGGTTGATACTGGTTTTTCTAATAGTCATTCAAGAGTGATTACCTAGACCCGAGACCATAACTGAGATAATCTTAAATAAAAAAAATAAATAGCCCACACTCATCCAAGTCTAAGCTGGACGAGTAGGGCAATTGTTTCTCACGAATAAGGTTTTGAGCATGTGGACTTTTATGCCGTGAGGGTTTACAATAATATTTAGCCCCGACATTTTACAATATGACGTTATCACTCGGATAATGAAATTCCATTTGAATGAGTCGGCATCCATCTGGGGCCGAGATAACGGCTCAGCTTTTTGGTGCATACCGAATTCAAACAGAAGATTTTCATCATGACACTGCGAAATCTTAGATATTGAGTAAATATTGTCTTCTTGTAAGACAATTCCATTGTCTTGGCCAACCAGATAAAGGAACACAAGAAAGAAACGGGATTTCCTAGATTAATCTTGCCCCATCGAGTTTTCAAAGCAAATGGAACTCATTTAAAAGCGCCTACCAGAAATCAGATGAGACTTCTTAATAAACAGCATGGGAATCTCCGACAAACAAAAGAAGCAATTATGTCAAAATGTACTTAAAAGAAAAGAGTTTTTCAGTTCATAAGGCACTATTCCCAGAAGTAGCGAAACATTTTGTTTCTTTTTGACACACCGTCTTTGATATTTATTGAGAAAAAAAGAAAAGAAAAGAAAAAAAAAAACTCATTTGAAAAATACCGATAGAAAGGAGCAAAATAAATAAGTATTTATTTTGTAAATTGATGAATTTAATATTTTCTTATTCAAAAAGCAATCGTTCAATTCCTAATAAAACATCTCTAATGTTACAAATTATAAAAAAAATCCCAGAGTTTTGTCACTGACAGTATAAGCGCTCTTCTCGTTCAAAATAAATGACACGCGAGGGAGGGCGAGACGTCACCAATGGATTTATTTTATTCCACTTCTGGAGTAATGGGAATTTAATTATGTCGCAAGAGGTATTCTGAAATAAGCATACAGAATTCAAGTAAATATTTCCAGTAAAAAAGTGAATAAAAACCTAGTGCCGATAAAATCGAAAGTAAAACTTCTTATCGGATAAGTCACAATTCATTTTAGTTCTCCAGAGAAAACGATGCAGAGCATCAGAAAATAGATGAACGGAAATTCCATGCTCACTTTTTCTTCCTATTTCAATTCAGAGGAGGGCGAATGGTTTGAAAGTTCCAGGTTCTTTTGAAAGCAGTATAACAACCATTTCTTATCCAGCGTAAATTAAGAGCAAGATTATGACGTCTAATCAATGCTTTCTTTTATTACATAAGCAGTTTTTGTTACTGATGCACACAATTGAAAAATATTTATGTATAGGCAGTAAAAGGTTCTTTCAACTGACAAAATGTTTCATATTATATATATTTAAGAGAAAAGCGAGGTCTAAGTCCTCTTCCAGAAAGAAAAAAAAAAAAAGTAGGGTATAAAATTAAGAGATTCCCCATTTAACCCCTATTTCTTACAGAAAAGAATTTAGACTGGCTTCAAAGATATAGTTTAAAAAAAAACATAGAAATTTGCAAGCAATCATTTAAAAGTACAAATTCTTTTAAATACATGTGACCTGAACTGAAGAATGCAATATTCAAGTTCGAAACTAACTTAAACCAGCAAAGTCGATTTTACAATAAATTCTAAAATTATGCAGTTTTTGTTTGCTTCAATTTTTTATCGAAAAGAAATGAGAGACGATTCGAGATTATTTTCCATAAAGCTCGATTCAAAAACAAATACATTTTCTATCAAGCGGATAGAACAAAACTGTAATGGAAATTGCAGTCATAAGAGCCTGTAACTCCCAGGAAATCGGCAAATGTCTAACTGTACGATCTTTAAATATTCTATGCATTGCTCTCAGAGTAACATCTACTTTCCACTAAATACATATCTATACTGAAACGCTCCATGAACTATGTGTGGTCCAAAAGTATCTGAATCTAAAATTTTGCAGTCATTTTCTATTCAAAATTCCTTTTTGAGATTTAAAAATTTTTAATTTATATTTGGTCTATCTACATTAATTTATAAAAGTAACTATACATCCAAACTTGATTTAACTTCTTTAAAATTCTCAAACAATTCTTGAGCAGAAGTATGCCTTAAAAATATTGAATTACAATATGTTGTGGAGACTACTGGTTGATTCTCATCAATATCTTACAATAAGATCCATTTGGCATTTTTGCAAATATTCAAAGGATATACGTTAAGTTAAATAATGTGGGCCAGTATTTTTGTCTTCCAATTTTAAAATCTTATTTACAAATTTCGATTTAACGAATGTTTTTTATGATGAAGCTTTCATATTGAATAATAAGATTTCATTAACAAACACGATAGTTTCAGAAGGATTTAACATTTTCGAAGCAATCGTTAAAGAGAAATGAAGCCACTCCGGAGGAGCATTAATGAACTGAACGAGGAGCATTAATTAACTGCTAAGTTAACGTTTGATATAGCTGATACCCAAGTCCAGATTAATGAAGGATACACACACTGGTTGGGATCCATCCTTCCGGAATAAGACATAATCGACGAAGGATCGTTTTTGGACAGGAAATATTTGCGGACATATTCTGCTGGAAATCCAATCCATATAATTCCGGCGGCCTGAAGTATTCAGTATGTTTATTTAAATCACGATGATCTAGAAGCAATTAATAAACGGCGGCAGCTCATTACATGCCCCGCAATAGATTAATTAGTTCACATTAGAATGGTATATTCATAAAGCAGCGGCAGAACGGATGCGATGGAATGAGAACACACTCCAAGCGCTTGCAAAGGAAAATGGCTCAGACATGATGCGCAGGCAATACTGAATGCGCTCAACTACTGAATCTTGAGTAAATGTTTATTACAAAAAGGGAGGAGGACGCAGAGATGTTATTTACAACTTCTATGCCTAGGTTTATTATATTCAGACTTTTTGCTTGCATAGGAACTCTTATTGCGCATACTTTATGTCTGAGATCCTCTCAGATTCGAAACATCCATCTGAATCCCACCCCCCAGAAGTAAACATTATTCTGACATCTAATTACAAATACGATTTGGAAAAAGACGGGACAAATACCAGAATTCACTCGTACGCTTCCAGGGCAAAAATAATCGCATTCGGTCATTTGACAGCCTATGTCCGCTCCACATCAAAGAAAGCATATTTGAACAGCTGAATGAATATGTTATAATATCAAAAAATAAAGTGGGGACGAAGGGAAATGTTACAACTTAAAACAATTCCAGTTACGAGTACATTCTTTAGAACATTTAAGTGTCTAATTCCCAAAGGAAATATTTTTATATCTAGATACTAAAATAAAATACAATAAGAATATATTCTATTTTAAAATACTAATTATAGAAACTATGCAAATATTCTAAATTTTTAAAAACGAGGAACATCAAATTTTGGCAACTGTAATTATTTATTTACAGCCGCCTTCTTGAAAATAAATGAATGGTTAGATGAATTTCATTTTGAGAATCTGACTATCGAAATAAGAAGAGAAAAGAGAAGGAGAAATAATTTTTTTGCATCTGTGGCATCATTTCTGTTAGAAATATTTAAGAGAATTTAAGACGAAACTTTGATTACTAAAAAGTGAAAGAAAATTTAACTTTGAAGAACCATTTGAAAGTTTTTAACAATGATTATTTTCTAAATTTACTAGGAAATGCAGAAATGCACTCATGCTTATTCACACTACTACTTTCAAAACGTAAAAAGACGGAGGAGAACGGACGTAGCTTGAAAAACATATTTATAGTACAATATTTGAATATATTTTTAACATAAAATAAAGGAAAAGTACTATTTAAATCTGCACTAAGAAGCGTACTGAAAGAATATTTCCCTCATTTTACCGAATATTGGAATATTATCCATTTCCAATCTTTTAATATAGAATATTCTCATATATTATAAATTATTATCTCAAAATATTCCTTCAACTTACCCTGCTTGTGACATAATCGGCATCCAGTAAAATTTTTGTGAAATTAAATTAGATAATTAATTAAATCCAATAGCAAAAAAGCAACTTGAAAGTTCTAATAACCCCAGGCAAACACATCGAAGACTTGCGAGGGCAGCTGAGAGAGAATCATCCCCTTTTTAATAACGCTTATCCATTCCGCAGTCTTCGCTCCCTCGTTAAGGTATCCCTGGCGATTCGAAACGAGGACGGATTCTCTTCATTTTCATTTGCAGGCGACATACTGGTGATGATGATGATGATCTCGTCATTAACCATTCCATTCGCATGCAAGTTAAATAAGTTAACATCCATTAGAACACCAAAGACGGTGGGGCGAGCTCATTTCGGAATTATCAGAAATTAGCAGCAACAGCCATTGGCGCCGATAAATAATTACGCAACAGCACGCGCTTACTTTCTGAATAGAGAAAAAAAATCCATCAAAGTATCGACGACGGTTTAATAAGACACAATTTTATGAGAATAAAGCGAGAAAATTCTAAAGATGTGGAGATCTACATAGTAAAGTAGAATATACAGGCCGATTCAAAAACTTAGACAAGCTGAAATAGTAAATAAAGTGTAGATTCATTTTTTTTTTTTTTTTTGAAAGAGGGATCGCAAAAGCAAAAAGAAACGTCTAAAATGACTGCCAAGAAATCCAGTTAAAGGAAACTATATTTGAGATAACACAGATATAACGGACAATAGAATTCAATGAATAACTGGCTTTTGCATGCAGCAAGAAAAATATTAAGAAATTTCTGAAGCGAAAAGAACGTCATTCATACAGCTGTGAATTTGTATTTATTTTCGCTTCGGTTGCACTTAAAATTTGTTTTTTCAAACACGCATTATAAGAAATACGGCCTTTCGTTGGTCTCCAGGGAGAAATCTTGCTCTCAGCATCTTTAAAAATCGTCCAAGGCAAAAGCGTTCAATTCTGGATCTTACAAGACACATTTCTCTTTACTTGCTAACAATTTCATATGAATAAATGCTGGAATTCCCAAACGCCGTTAGCTGAATATATATAATATTCGGGCGCCATTTTGTTTCGAAATTCCAATATCGCTGAATTTCGATATAACTAAAGAAGAAAACAAGCATCAATTCTATATCCATTGAAAAAAAATCATTTTTCTCAATTTTTTTCTTCTTTAAAAATTTTTGTTGAAAAGGACCCCCCCCCCTCTCCCCTGAATATTCAATAATTTCAGTTTAACTCGATAAATCAATTATTCATAGCTGAGAGATGGGATTTTACAATACTAGGATGCGTAGACACATTTTACTTTAAATAAGCACTTTATAAGTATTTTTCAAGCATTTAGGGAATATAACAACCAACCTTACAGTAATATTTTTGATTATAATTCTACAAGTTCATTGAAATAAATTAGGTTGGATATTAGCTAAGTAAATACCCAATATTTTACACAAATACAAAATATCACCACTAATTGCTGAATATTTTTCACCAACATTTGAACAAAATTATTTCAAATGTAATTTTTAATAGAAAGTTCGTTTAAACTTACTGATGGCCTTTCACTGAACATTGCAACTTATACTACAATCAGTAGTATTAAGAAAGAAAGAAAAAGTTTAAGAATGCAAATAAAAATTTATTTCTTTTCAGAGATTTTTCAACACTTGCAATGCATTCAAATTTCTCACTAATAACTTAGAATTTGTAACTAATAAAAAGTTCCTAGTTTGCCGATCAAGTGCATTACTAGTCGTAGCTTTATATTCAATTTTAGAAATCCATTTTTCTAATGATTAAATGAACAATTCCACTACTAACATAAATTCACATCAAGCATACAAATATATCCACTTTTATTTTTATCATTTTAAAAAATTAATTGTTCGCGGGCAGAACGCAAAAAATACTCTAATTCAAAACATTCTTTCTCACGAAGTAGAACATTTCATACGTAAAATATGTTCAAATTGAAGAATTGCATCGATAAATTTGTTAAAATAAATACTTTAAAAGATTTCAATGATAATTTTGTCTTAGAAAATTTAGTTTTTACAGCAGAGAATCTGGACAGTGGGCGTGGCAACATTGTCTATTTTCCCATCATGCATCAATAATAGTTCAATTTAAAAAAATGCAGAGATAGTGTTCTAGAATTTTACACGTATATTTAGAATGAACTGCACTATCATATGTCAATAAAAAGATCGATATGTTCTTTAATTTTTGGGTATTAAGTTCGCTTTAATAAAATCAATGATTTACATCGTGACCGAACACTGTTTTCGGTGACGATGATATTATGGTTTAAGGGGGATTTTCTCGCAATGGAGCAACAAGATAATGCAAGATATCCATATGTCATCATCTACAAAGTAGTGGTTTCAAGCAGATGAAGTAGAATTATTGGGTTAGCCATCAAAAAGCTTCGTCTTGAACTCTACGGAGAATTCGTGGGACGTAATGACTCGTGATGTTTATGTAGACGGCCGTGATTATGCCAATAAACATGAGTTGCAGTATGTGATCGAAAATTCAAGGAGAAATACCGAAACAACTATTAAAAACTTCTGGACTCTGACATTTCGGTTGGTAGTTATCATATATATATATAAAAAAAGGGACAAATCTCCGAATAATTAACTGTTTTTGTGAGCCAACTTTGCTACTGGCTTTATTTTATTTTTCAATTTTTCTTATGTGTAAAAAATACACGAGTAAAATTGTAATAAATTAAAATGAAATATTATTCAAAATAACTTCAAATATTCTATTTATTTATGTTTTTATTATTTTAAAAATTATAATGCACTACAATAAATTGTTTAAAATTTATAAATGTTTTTTCGCTAGTTCTAACTTTTTTCCTATCAGTGTATTTGTTTTAAACAAAAGCCTTAATCAAAACATGCTTTTATTCCTTCATCATTTTACAGAATTCAGTGATTACATGTTACATTAAGATAAAAGTACGTATTTCCTCTAGTTGTTTTACATATCTCCCAAATTTCACATATTGCGGAAAGAAACAAACGAACGATCAGAAAGCGGAATGTTTAGTTCACTACATGAAAGCTTCAACACAAATGAGGAAGCGACAATACTTAAACAAGTTTAAATCATTTCATTTACGAGAAGACATTACTTCTTATGCCATGAGTGTAAACGAAAGGATCAAAATTGCTTCCATCGAGAGGAAGAACAATCACTTGTTTTCTTTGGAACAATTTTCTCGCATAATCCATCAGCTTAGTTTTCTAAATATTTAAAGGGGAAAAAATGTTTATTTTAGATTAGACGTTCCATCAAGTTTCCCAACAATTTGGATTTGCATTCATTCGGTGTAGCAACGGAATTGCTCAAAAACGCTGCGTTATTACGCAAATAATGTAATTTGAAATCCTCGTCCAAAGTCGAAGAGGTGGGTGGGTGTTTTAAAATAATTAAGAAACGGTTTTAAAAATTCATTTTGCAGTAGGAAATTATATATATATATTAGGCTGTATCAAAAGTATATTAATTTTTCGAATGCTTGTATGTAAAAGTCTGTATCACCACTGCTGCTGAATTCATATCCCACAACCCATACTCACCCAGATCCCTTTCTTTACTTTAATATCGGATGGGGAGGGTGAGCAATTCATTCGATTCCAGATCTTCTACGTTCAGCTGAACAAGATATCCGCTGTTTCAAATATGAAATTAACAGCTGTGGATAATCAAGGGAACACTCACTCTGAGGAAGACCTGAAACACCTTGAATGATCCAACACAAATAAAAGAAGCTTCACTCGAAACTGCAGAATGTTTTGAAAATTCCATGTCCAAAACCACAAAAGAAATCGTTCAGTTGGCAAAAAGATGCCAAGAAATTATTGATTAAGATGAAATTCTTCAAACATTTGTGCTTACAAAGCATTTATGCTTGACAACATGAAACAAATATACTTTTAACGAATAAAATATTACATCCTATTAGAACATTTCAAATGCATAAAGAGTTCCTAATAAGAGAAAATAGGAATAAATTTCTTATAAACTGTCTCTTTTAGTTGTTTACGGATCTCCGATACTATCGTGCGTAAATTTAGCAAATATGTCGCTTTGAAAACACCATTGGGAAAATGGCGCATTGGACTCACTTTTATCAAGCTGACATCTGTTTGACATAGTGTGAATGGCGTCTGCTATAACCAGTGGTGGTGCGTAAGTAATTGCTAAAATAACGCTTTCCAAAGTTCTAAATAAACCTCTTGAGAGGCAGCCATTCTGCAAAATCAGAATTGTAAAGTTTGCAGACTAATACAAGTTCGACAGCAAAGAAATTGCAAGGAAAGATATTCATTTGTAAGCTTTATACGAAAATAATAGCTTTTGCGTTTGTTGGAGCTTACTTTTATTTCTCATTCACAATTCAAAATTCTTAATAACTATAAGCAAAATCTCCCAAACAAACAAACCAAAAAAGAAGTCAACTACGATATAAGAGGAATCCTTATTCCCTGAGGTACTATGAAAAAAGCCTGCTTTTTGAAAACGTGGACAGAAAAACAGGAATTACGTTTTGAAAACGCAGAACAAATTTTAATCAAAATAAACAGTGAAAAAAAGAAGCATTTAGTCAGAAATAAATTTCCCATAGTTAACAGCTTTCACACTTCTCTTTCCCCAACTTATTTTCGTTATTTAAACACTGGAGAGGGGAGGGGCGCACGGCCAATAGAGTCTCGGATAATTTTTTCTCTTTCCCCCCGACCTTCATTTGCCCATCCGCCCCACACGCAGTCGCTACATTTTTCATGAGAGTGTCTCCATGAAAATTGAATTTTCCTCAAGCTATGATTTTTCCGCAGCACGTCCGCTTTTAATTTAACTCCAGAAACGAACTCTCCAAATATTTAAGGATGGCTGAATTTTGAAAAGCGGAAGAACACGATAAGTAAATAGAACTGGGTAAGGAGGAAAAAAAAATTAATAAAACCCCGCTGGACTTTTGGAGGAGATATTATTAAGAGTTTCTACACTTAACAAACGAGATTTAATTTTATTCAAGCTGCCTCGCCATTTATTATTTACATAAATAATGCGGGAGAGGGATTTTCTAAGGAGCTCATTCCTTACACATCTTTTTTTTTTTTTTTGTAATTTTTTTTTTAAACTACAATTACAAACTTGAGATAATCCCAATACGGGGAAAAAAATCCCCCCTCCCCTTTTTTGCAGCTGGGGGGGGACTGAAGGGGAAAGAAATCAAATATTATATTTATATATAATAAAAAGTGAAAGAATTAACTACATTTGGCAGTAAATTATTAAAGCATAAGAATGTCCCATTATTTTAATGCACACGCACACACACACACACACACACAAAAAAAAAAGTGTTTGGTATTTTAATGAGAAAGTCGAACTGATGTTGAATCGATGATTCACAAAGTCGGGCAGGACCCCTTATCCCACTCTAATATACATTGTTTCTACAATGTTTATATCGTTGGCAAATAGAAATCATTATTTGAAATAAAAAATAAAAAAACATTCACGAACAAGACCTTCATAGGCGGTTCAGGATTTTTTTTTTCCCCCTTTGGATTGAATGATAAGAAATTATACTTGTATTCATCACGATTTCTATTCTCTTTAATAAAGTCATATCAAAACCAACAAAATTTTTGGCACACTAGGACAAAAAAAAAAAAAAAAAAGCCACATTTAGAATCGAAAGTTCTCAAAGATATTTAACTGTCAAATTTCCAAATACTAATTGTTTCCAAATACAAACTATTCGGTTGAAATCTTTGGCAAAACTGGAAGAAGAATAAATGACAGAGAAGTTAAATGGGGAAATGAAGAGATCTTTGAAAGAGAAATAATCCTTGGATTAAACTTGAGACTATCAAATTAATGATTCCCAACAATAATCACATTTTAAGTTGCCCTAAAAAGTAAAAATATTTAATATACTCTTTCTGATTAAAAAAAATATAATAATAACAGTAAAAAAGATACAAGACATAAATGAAAATTTTGAAACGTATAAGGATTCATTGGGGTTCATAAGATTTAATTAAATGTAAAAAAAAAAAAAAAAAATGTCCAATCATACTTTTTGGAGAGGAAGAGCGTAGATAATAGCACCTGTTGCATGGGTTTTGAAATAACTCGAACGGAATCTCAATTGTAGTACAAAATTTAATAAGTAAAAGAATCTTATTCTTATCTTAAATCTCATCTTCTTCGTCATTCCAAAAAAATTAAAATTAAAATATGTTCTTCAAAACTTCAAGTTACATTCTTTTACTGATAAAGTGCAAAATTAAGCGTGTTGGCCTTCCTACTTCGCAAATGATTCTTAATATTTGTAATGCATTTGCATGAAGTACCAACCAAGACAGCAAATCAGATTTGGCAAGCAGCAATCTACTCCGGTAACAAGCGACTCTAAATATAGCAACTTTCTCTATGACAGCCAAGTAAATAGCCTTCCGTCGCATAACAAGGGCATCTGGCTTCAAGTGAAATGAAGCAATATTTCTTTTCGGAAGAATGAAGCAATCCGGCATGAGACTACAATATCCACTTCAATTAGTGCAACACAATTATATTATTCCGTTAAACCTTTTCAAAACCTTGGTAATTTAATGAGTTATACGATAAGAATATAAAAACGTAAATGGGAGACATTCCAAAAAACTATAATAACACACCAAGAAAAAAAAAAAAAAAAAAAAAAAAAAAACACATCTCTTCTTACTGAGAACTAAGCAACCGACAGAAATCTGTGCCAAGAGTTTAAGAACAAAGCGTCCTTGGTATTAAAGTGTGACAGAGGAATGGAATAACATAAAAGCTGCCGAAATGTTCATCCAATGGACATGCACTTCAGCCGAACACGACCCCTTTTTGACAATTAATGTGTTAACATAAAGAGTAAAAGTGGTTGTTTGAAAAGAAGAAATGATAAGGATTAGTGGATTTTAGAAAATACGAAGAATAGGTAATTAAAAAAAAATGAAATCTCAAGATCTAAAATTTAAGAGCTAGCGTTGAATTTGAAATCCGTTCAATTTAAAATCAGTCAATTTTATATCCTCCTATATATATACAACAAAAGTTATCTGGTTTTCTATATACCTCCACACAGAGAAACAAGCAAAATAACTTTTGAGAAAATGAAGGGGGGTGGGGTAGAGAAAAAAAATATGACAAGCTGCACCCCGAGTTCTCTATGTGTATAATCCCCAAAAATTATTTCCCGGCGAAGGAAAGATTTAATAACCCCACTCCCAGATCCATCGCTGACCCACAATTATGTAAGAAATCCCCTCTGAAAAATACGCCTGATTACCAAACACTCTCTATAACTCGCTCCTCTCCAATATCTTGGAGGTAATACAAAGTGCCACTATAAAAGAGGACGATCAGAGGGTGGATCCCGACAAGGCAAGGTGTCAATGAGAGGAGGGGGGGGGGGGGCTTTGATGAGGAGGATCGATAGTCAGCCATTAGGCGTCAGCTTTATGGTGATTAACCACCTTCCAATTTACGACGGACCAGTCCGTCAGGGAGTATCAATTTCCTACTGATTGGAAGTTCATTGATAGGTCTCGCCCATTAAAAGACTGGCTCCAAACACTTGACACACATAAATTTTCGATGAATTAATAGCACCACTTGCGATGACGCAGCAACGTGGTTAACATGAAAAAGAATAGAAATGAATTATTTTGAACTATTTGCTATAATTTTTGAATGAACATCAGAGAGGACATTAAGAAACAAAAACTTGAACGAATCATCATAATAATAAAAGAAATTAACAAAGAAAATTCTGAAATTTCATCGTAGAAATCAAGTATGTAGAAAAATATAGTAAAGATACAATTTATCCTAATACCACTTGCCAACAGTTACACAGAAACGATTCTTGTTTAAAAGTCTAAAATATAATCTTGCTCGTTCTGAAAACATTTCCCAAGATTCGATTCAAAGTTGAATATAATTATTAGCAGTTTAAACTTTTATTTTGCATGTCAATAATTAAAAAATGATGCAATTGCTCAACTCTGGAAATATGCACTAAGTTAAATCTATACAGCTCATGAATCTACAATATCCATTCACTGACAAACGAAAAGTGTGTTTATCCCGTTTGCGCGTCAAGCTATAACACAGATGATCAAGCATAATCGATGTAATGTATGGATATCAGCACTTTAAAGGGTGCTTGCTCCCCCCCCCTCCGCCTCCAAAATAACAAACATCTAGTTTTTTCAAATATTATAATTAGACATATATTGCCAATTGCGAAGTTTCATCAAATAAGTGAAGAAATTACATCAAAACACTTTGGATTCTGTAGTGGGACATAATAAAGACGTTACAAAATTATATATATATGTTCCCCATAGTGTAAAATTGTTAGAAAAATATTTCAATAACACATATAGACAAGTACACGAAGTTCCAAGCTCTTATTTGCAAAACTGGCTGAGATACAAAAAAAGGCAAATTTATTTAGACTACTTTTTCATGTCTCTGATTGCTGTTTCAGTGAGACATTTGTAGTGAATTTGGAGGGTAATAAACATATAACAATATTTTGTTAGTAAGGCGAAATAAGAAAATAATTATGCATTTGTTAACATTAAATTTTAAAAATGGCAACATAATACATCGATTGCATACACACGATGTAATTTATCACTTCATCGAGGCAAGTTTCTTGAAATGGTCTGCATAGATTAGCCACATCTTTCAGGAAGCATGTTACACAGTAAAGAAAGTAAGAGACAGTCAGTTTAGCAGGTCCTTATAAGCCACTCATTTATTAAGACATCCCCCATTCAGCCCTGTTTACCAGCTGAAGCGAGCTCAGAAGAAGCATCTCCAACTATCACTACATTTGAGGAAATACTGTCAAGGATACCTCAGATATAAAACTGTTTAAAATTAACTAAATATAACAGTCATCATTCAGCGTGCTGCTGTATAAAATGGGGCCAACCAACGACTTCGTAAAAAAGCCAAACCACGCAATCATTGCTGGCTGCCTTTGGTGAGACTGGTTCACCAGGAGTAGTGCTCTCTAAAATTTTCAATTAAACATTCATGTGCTTTGGTCTCTTAATAGCTTGAAAAATAGCTTTATCTCTTAGGCAAAATAATTTTAAGCTTCAAATTTTGATAGTCATGTAACTCATACTATTATAGAAGCTTTATGATATTTAGTACATTGCGTTATATTATAATTTTCTCTCAGCTGCCGTAAGATTTAAATTTGAATTTGTAGAGACACAACTTCAATAAATATGAAAACCTTTTTGCTGAAACCAAACATATTTTTAAAAAATATGACTACAGAAAATAAAATCCTTTAGCTTTGTAATCTTACGTGTACCACAGAATATTTTTTATTATAATTTATGCAATATTTCCAAGAAATATTCAATTAAACATTTTCTGATTCATCGTGTAATTTAGTTTTACCTTCAAAAAAAATTTAAATGCATTAAATTTTATATTATTTTATTTCAATCAATAAATGTACTTCTAAAAACAATTAAGAAGTCCCAATTTTATACAGTACTTCGATCCTATAAATCCTCAGTAAATTATCTTGATAACCTAAAGTTTGAATCTTCTAAGATCAAGCCTGACCGAGTTATAAAGCTTTAAATATCATTATTTTAGAACAATTAACAATTTCATTGTTTTAGACAACGTCAGATTGGTCGGTCGGTGAAGAGGTCTAACATCAGGCGTTTTTATGGAATACAGACATTGAAATTTTCATAACTCAACTAGTTTAAATTACAAAACTGGAATTTTGTTTAACTTAAAATATCAAAGCCTCAAGAATATTTTATTAAATATGATTCGCGTAAATATGACTCGCATAAATATTTTAAGAATAATTTTGAATAATACTTCCTCTGTTCACGATTTCAAAACTGAATATGGTAAATTAATTTTATTTATATTTAAAAGTTCTATATTAATTAGACCTACTTGTGCTCAAGCTCGGAAAGAATACAGTATTTTAAAATATATTCTTTATTCTGCATTAAACCGATACCTACGCGTTTTAGCGCTGGTGTATTGAAAGTTTAGTGTATTGAAAATCAACGTATAATAATCAATTATTGCCAATGACAAAATGACACTTCGCGCCCCTGTTAAAAGATTAAACGTTTAATGAAAAAATGATAATGGAAAATATCCGGAAGAAGTTATTCCTACTGTATTTCTGAAGAGGTCTTGTAAAGAATATTAAAATTTAAATTATTGGTCAAAGCGAAACAATCACTGAATTTTTCGCTTTTAACGAATTAATTTTGAGTCTGCGAAAAATCTCTGAACTTCAAGTTTGAATCCTTCACACAAGCGCTGTTTATTTAAAATTTTATTCTTAAAAGAGATCATGAATTTAAATTTAAGCTAAGCAATGATCAACCGTCATAAATTAAATTAAAATGAAACGGAATGCGAACTAAAATAATAAGATGAGAAAATCTGCTTTCAAAAAATTCATTGAAAAAGAAATTCGTCCAGTAGAAGTAATAAAAATTACATTTTTGATGCAATCTACCTTTCATGTTTAGATACCCCCTATTTAACAAAAAGAGCGATATTTTTCAATTAAAAAGGAAAGGAAAATTAAATCTTAATTTCTTGTTTCATTTATTCAACATAACGAAACAGAATACATAAAGGGTATATTTAATAAATATTAATTTAAAAAATAAACGGTTATATTATTTACTTTCAGAATAAACTACACTATAATTGGCATATCAACAGTACAATTGCATTTCAGCATAAGCATCAAGCAACTAAGTGAGAAGAAAAACATCAGTGGGATGATCTCAAACTGATTGATGTGTAAAGAATTTTTGAAAAATTCCTTATAAATGTAAATCAACTCCTAAAACATAATTCAGATTTCTAGATTCTCTCTATGATGCTAATGAATTCAAATTATAACTGAATTTTATCAATTAAACTATCACCTATAAGCATCTAACTTGCTCGAAAACTTCCACAAAAATATCAATTTTATAGCTGTATTTAGTTATTTCAAATTTATAAAGAATTAAGAATCTTTATTCTTTGCAATAAATATTAAATCTTTCAAGTAATAGTCAGCATTATTCTAAGGCTGATCCTAAGCTATATTAGCAACCTATATCAAAGTTATTTCTAAGGGCAATCATGCGGAACCCATTTTCCTCCTTTAAATTGCACAGAAATATTGTAAATATATCAAAATACATTGATTTTCAAATATAATAACTAATTCAGGATAAATAATTACGAACGTGTAACCAAAATCACAAAAATTAGAGAATGTTTTTATTTAATTGAAAACACTTTCTTTCTTGATTGATTAAAACCTGGTTATATCTTCATTATAAATTCGGGTGACATGGTTTAGTCAATTCATTCTTGAAAATCTTTCAGCAGCGATTTGCACTTTGTTGCATTAAAGCTGTTTTAGAAACCAATAAAATAACGCAAGTTTCATGTATGAGCAAAAATTAATCGGACATGCATTGAAATTAATGCAAACTTTCAACTTGAAAGGTTTTTCTTCCCCTGCCGATTGTTTTATCCACGAGTCAATGCTCAAAACATGTTAATAAATAGTTTTTTTAAATTGAGTTTAGGCAAACAAATTGAATTACATTTAACTTTTTAGCAAAATAGAAAGAAGTCTGGAAAAAGTAAGTAATGAAGGATTGAAATTATTAATTTCAAAAAAAAAAAAAAAAAATGCTGGAATTTTTTTTTAAAACATTTGAATTCAAGATAAAAATGTTATTTTATGAAGGAATTTTAAATTCCTTCAATTCGAAATTTTATTATTACCTTTTAAACTACATAAAAAATCAATCGCAACATTTGTAGAAATAAAAATTATTTGCTTCAACTGCACTGAAAAAAATCCATTTTCCACATCAAAATATTAATTGTATTAAAGTTTCGTAGAGAACCGAAATGTTGACTAAAATGTGATAATAATAAAAAAAACTTTCACGCAAAAATAATACTTATTCCAAAAGAAAACTTGGCATTCCTTTACAATATAAGTAAATTTTTAAAAAATGTAACTGATAGAAAGAAGAAAAAAATTAGGACGTAAAAATTTCAACATTTTGAAACATTCGTTATAACATGTTTGGAATATGCGTATGCTATAGCATTACACCACACTATGCATTTTGTAAAGTAGAATTAAATATAGCTTTTGCACTAACAAATCCATTAAATCAAGAACTGATAAAGAAGAGTCCATTTTACTTATAAGATCTTAAAAAAAAAAAAATCACGTGTTACTCTGGAAGTGCTTTGAGTTTTCTTTTAAGGAATGCTTTTATGTTCCTTTTGGCATGTTGGTTTGCTAGCTTATTTCCTAGTTATCTATCGAACCGTATGTTTAACTCACTGAGCAAAATCTTCTATTGCGACGGATTTGCGTTCTTTCATTGAGATCGCGGCTTCACTGCGTCGAACGAGATGACACTAATGAGACGCTTCAAAAAGGTCACCACAAGCGAAGAGAGGGTTGGAACCCTGGTATATCGATACACCAAAAATCCGACTCTTCATTGCTGTTACGTCGAAAAGTAACCATGTTTGTACATTTGTTAATAAATTTCTTCTGTTCTCTACCAGTCTTTAATGGTTCACCGTAGTTTGGGGAAAGAAGTGGACCGGCTTCCTTAAAAAGCCAAATATAAAAGTTTAAATCACTCGAAATGTTATTTCACCAGATAACCCAACATCTTTTTTTATTTCTAATTGTTTTCTCATTTTCTTTATTTTTATGCTTAAAGTTCGAACACTAGCTTGGAATTAAATGGACCACCAACCACTGATCTTTCATGATTCCGGACATGAGTTAAGGAACAATCACCCATTCTGACATAGGAAAAATGGTTATTATCTTATAAAAAAATTGCCCATTTATCCCTATCGTAATAGTATGAGAAATATGTAATTTTCTGTGGTCTTCCTTTTGAAGCTACAGAAAATCCAAAATGTGAGCGTATACGTTAATAGTTTAAGATGTTCACAAAAGCAGCTAATCCCACCTATCACACAACTCAGCCATCAAGAAATGAAAGTTAAGTTCAATAATAAAGATAAGGAGGTGGAGCGGTCATTCTAGAACAATCTTCCTCCACCACAAGGAAACAGATAGACGCCTTCCACGTGAATGCTTATAATGCTGGTTTAGCAAAATCCTAAACCAGCTTTATTGTAATGTAAAAATGTCACCAATGAAAAAAATGGTGTTTCGTAGTCAACATCAAAGAATTAATGTATTCCAGTAACAATTTCAAAATATGTTGCCACGAAAATCAACACCCATTCGATAGATAGGCTAATAATGAACTGCACCATTTTAATAATTACTATTAAAAATAGGCACTGGAAGGTGACGAAAGAAGTTTTCAAAAATGCTTTATTGAAGTCGGTAGCAGAGGAGAACTTTTCCAACCTTCGGAGAACGGCCAGAAGAGATTGGACTCGGGCCAGTGACAGATGCGGGGTTTCGTGACGCGCTCTCATATCAATAAGGAGGTGCGACAATAACACGAGGAGATTCGGTCATAATGCCGTTTCAATTCATCAAAGGACGAAGAAAAACGATTTTTTTAAAAATTGTTTTAACCTGGGCATTAAAGCAAAACAGGAACAGCAAAATTTAAAACCAGTTTCGAATTGAGCTACCTGAAGTATAGAAAGAGGAAAGCCTTTGAACTGAATTGCAAAAATAAGGCGTTCACAAAACTGTATAACTGAATTTTGATTATTTGGAGCCCTGTAAAAATAACTGCGTAGTAATAATTATATTGATAATGTATTAATAATTAGTATAGTTATTCTTCAAAATTAAAAAAAAACTAGATAAAACATCTTTATATCGAATTTCAGTAAAAACTTAAATACATTTCTTTAAGAAAGGGGAAGAAAAAACAGATTTAATGAAATGAAAACGTCGACGCATATTAACACACACACACACACGTCGAAATTTACAGATTCTTTTCCCCCTTATGAACAATCAATTTTGAAATAAGTATATTTATCTAAAGTTTTAAATCGGCGGAAACGCTAAAAATAAATGCTATAAAGAACCAAAAAAGGGAAGGCAGCAAGGAAAAACGACAACATGTAATGAAATAAATACATATTTCATATCAATATTTAATTACTTTAAAAATAATACATAAACAGTAATATCAATAAAGCGATGATAGCTAAGATTTTATAAACATCAATAAACAAATAATTTTAATTCGCACTTTGAAAACAGAATTAATAGTAAAACTGAATCCCTTAGATGCACATATTATTTTTAATGTAAAAATTTTTCATTGCTTTTTTGAATTACATACCTTGAATTCAAAAATGACTTCTCGTAGAGAACTAGCAAAAAGGTTGGTTTGCATTCATCAAACTTGAATTAGAAAACAACATTTTAACATTATGTTAATAAGCCTTCAACAGACCAAAGAAAAAGAAATGATCGAACAGTAAATATTCCAGTGGGCTAAATTTTATTGCATCATGTGAATTTAGTGAAAAGCACTCCTTTAGTTTGAAGACTCACCCAAGTAAGTGCTGGCTCCGGTGAGGACAAAGAGCAGTTTGAGAGCATCTAGCATTGGGTACGTAGAGGGAAAGGAGAAGGGAGCGTCTCAGGTGGTCTGGGGAGGCCCCCTGGTCCACAGAGCACCGGTATCCAGCCGTCCGGTTATCCGAGAGTGCAGCGGACGATTCATCGAGCCGCTAGGTCCCGCGACGGTGGCATCACTGCCGGCACACATCGATTCCGCAGGCGGAGGAGCTGCGCGGACGGACACCTCCCGTCGCGACCCCCCTCGGCGGGCGACTCGGACAAGCGGATAGCGCTTTTCATTGAACGTGGGGAGCCATTAGTTCTTCAAATGCCACGCAACATATATAAAACATAGGCTGACTTTCAATATTTTGCTACGAAGCAGAATTTTTCAGATAGGAAACATCTCTAACACAATAGTAACAAGGGGATTCAACACTAAATACAGTATGAGGATTACGATCTATAAACGAGAGGAATATAAAAAGTATGGCACGAAGGGGGATAAAAAGCAAGTAAAATACAATCGAATGATAAAAAAGCGAATTAAAACGCAATTTAATTATTTATAAATATTACTCTTTTTTTGTTTTTTCATTTTTTAAAAATGCGAAGCATCTGCAAGCAGAACGAGCTGATATGGATTTCGAGACTTCAAAGTCGACATACATCGCTCATAAATTAACCAGGCCAAATAAATAATAAATACCTTCCACTCATTCACAGAGAACTAAGAATTTCAAGCTTTGACTATCCTCCTCTTCGCTTTCTCGTATACGAAGGATTGCGATCGTTAAAAAAATTCAAACCGGGGATTTTGTCGAATCTCCATATTTCAGACCTTTATTGTTCCGAAAAACAATTTTTGGCTATATGTTTCTCTGTATGCATGCCAGTAAACATAATAATTTAAAAAAAAGGCATGTATAAGGACTTAAGACCAGATTTGCAGATTTACATCAAATTTTTAACGAAAGTCTGGCTGTTTGAGAATAAATGAAACTGTAAAATGCAAAAAGCTAGACAGATAAAATTTGATACACAAGTTTGGCATTTAAAACATAAAAACAATTTAATATAAAATTCAATTCGCTACTCAGGATGAAATGTTAGTAAGAAAATTAAACATTTTTTTTTTCCTAAATGAAAGTCTATAAACAGTTAAATTTATAACATTGGTCTAAATTGTTCGGCACAATTACGCAATATAACCATTTTTTTATTTTTATTTTCGTCGCACTGAAATTAAAATGCTATTTCGAATCAGATACATTAAATCAAACTTCAAAAAGCGGAATACATGAATTAAAGAAAAAAAAAATGTACAAAACATTACCAGCGTTCGAATTTCGATCAAGTGTCTATAACAAAATGCGCAATCATATCAGTTATGGAGAACAAGAAAATGAGTTCATTTTCCATCGATAGTTTATACTGGCATCGGCTGGAGATAATTAAAGCGTCCATTAAAATTTTCATATACACTATTAGGATGTAAGTGGAGGGCATAGCTAGTTATTTTCATTGATTTCTTTATTAATTCCTATCAACAATGGAGCATAGACGCTTGAATTTAAAATATGAAACTGCTATAAAAGTTTAAAAAAAATACACAAAACATTTCTGGTTAAAATTGAAATTAATTCTAGCAATCGGATTAAGTAAAAAAAAAAAAAAAAAGTCAAACCTTGTTTTTATACTTAAATAATATTATAATACTAATACTTTTCTATGAAATGACATATAACAGGCCAAACTGAAAAGACATTGGTATTCAATAACACTTCAATTCCAGCCAGGAATGTCAGGCACGCTATTGGTACCAGATCAAAACAAAAACAGGGGAAACAAAAACATCCAAAAGTAAAATATAAACACACTGAGTGCATCGCTGCAAACTCATTTCCGAAGACTGCAAGATCGCTATAAGAAAGAGGTTAAATGGAAGAGCCAAACTCATTCCGGGAAGTAATTCTAACTACTATCAATTATCGGGGGGACCCGATGGGGAGGATGCACGGAAGAAAACTTGATACGTCTCTCCGGATTAAATGCCTCTCAGGCTGATTATCACGGTCCGAAACCCTCGG
The DNA here is from genome assembly GCA_026543865.1 of Argiope aurantia. Taxonomy (NCBI): domain Eukaryota; kingdom Metazoa; phylum Arthropoda; class Arachnida; order Araneae; family Araneidae; genus Argiope; species Argiope aurantia. Next base: position 443,318 of record JAPMOR010104527.1, read on the forward strand.
CAACGGTCTGATTAGAAAAATTCAGGATGATACAAGATATTCGAACATTGTTTCCAGATGCCGATGTATCTAATTCGGGGTCTTTTTTTAGTGTGACAAGCATATTTCACGAGTAAAACGAGGAGAGGGCAGTCTGCCGATTCATCAAGGGGATGAAGAGAAGGTCCGTGGATGGGAAAAGAGAATGCTTGGAATCGCTCATCTGAAGAATAACATTAAGGTTCTTAACAAGGGAGAGGGGGAGGGAAGTGATTATTTCGAAAACATTTTATAGTTTTCAGCAGTCCAATACTTTAAGAGTACATCTAAGTGTCTGAAATTCTAATTTTCGAACTTTATGCAATCATTAAAGCGGTATTTCAAATACCGGTATTTATTAGTCTTAAGTATTGTGTCACGCGCTCATTCTGCCAATCCTCCCACCTAAGATGATCCTTCGGAAAAGTGATTCATGCTTTTCTTTACACCATTCACACAGGAAGGAGTTAAATAGAGCTGATTTTCCATCAACGTATTGGATCGTCTCTTTCCTGAGAATTTTCCAACATTTTTGTCAAGACCAAATACAGAAACGCACACTGGTTCAAATTCTTTCATTCTTTTCATAACAAACTGTCAGTACTCTACGAATAAGTGATTACTAAAAATGGTGCTCGCACCCCAGTTCGTTTGATTTAAAGAGAACAGAAACACAAAAATTTAAAAATATTAAGTGATCCGTGACAGTTAATTCAAAGACAATTAAGCTGCAAGTACCATGATATTAAAGGATTGTCTGATAGTATTATATTATTGACAAATAAGAACAAAACAACTTTCCGAAATAAACTAAAAAAATGATAAAGTATTCAAAAATAAAATTATTCTTTTAGTGGGATTAAAACTATAACTCCGATTTCCCCTCACACGAAATACAAAGAGGAAATATCATCGTTGATAGTCCAAATATCTATAATTATGATCATTACGTATCAAATTCCCTCCTTCTCGGAGATATATTATATAAGTTGAACAATTTTTTTTATTGTCATTTGACCATTTAAAAAAAATTATTTTGAATAATTCTGAACAATAATTTTCAATGATGTAACGAAATTGAATATCTTGTGTAAATGTCTATTGCGGAAAGAAAGATTCTACTTATTATCTCCACAGTTTAAACGATAAATCAAAAAGTGAATTTTTATTCCTGCACAATACATCTTGAAAATCATCTGGCCAGTTGAGTTTTTCATGGATGATCAGGAAGGTTTTGTAAATGTACAAAGATTAGGAAAAACTTTGTATATAAACAAAACAAATGTAATGCTTGATAAATAATATGGCTTTATTACCTATCGCAATCCGCCACACCTTGCCGAGAGAACCATGAAAATCAAGGGATTTGACTAAAATTAAATAAAGCAAACATAACCACTCATCCTGTCAAAAAAGTTAAGATGCCAAGATAACTAGTTTATTATACAAGTAATAATAGCGCATTAGCATGCAAAAATTAGACGTGAAAATATTTTCATCCCAGTCAATATATCAAAATATTAATCAAAAAGAGCTGTCCCTCCAAGTTACAAAGCAAATCAGAAATCATTACTTAGTTCCGTGCTAAACATGAATGAAGTAGGACGAAAAGATAAAGGTTTTTCATAATGATTTTTAAAAAAAAGAAAACCCACAAAATCCGTTCAATTTATTTCAAATAGAATGCAGAGAGCAACCGCTTTAGGAGATCGGGGAAAACAATTTCAGTAAATGAGCCGATAAGCCGTTATAGATAAGTCACCTTCGATTTCTCGCGTTTTCTCCAATAACCATAACCAGCACGACACAAAAGGCAGAAAGGCTGGGTCCTTCGCTCACTGATGCATGAGCCATGTTTGGCCCAGCAAAAGCTATTAAAAAGAGATCTTAAACGATTTCGCCTATTTTAATTTCAACAATAGCCTGCAGGATTATTTTTTTAAATTTATCATATATTCATACAAGTATTAGAAACATTTAAGTTCGGTTGAATGATTTGTGTTGGAAAGTAACTAGCCCTTTCGAATTTCCATGGGTGTATTTGCAAGCAAGTTCGTTAGTTACAAAATGGGCGTGAAAAGTTAGGTTATATTTTTCTAAGGAACTCAATTACTTAATATTGTTTTAACAATCAAACACATTCCCAAATAATAAGAATCATTATTTTTAAATAAACATGTGCCGACATCTAACGTTGAAAGGACAATCTTAAGTTCTCGTCAAATTCTTACACGCTTCCGTTCCTTTCTTATAATAAGGCGTCCTGAATTATCCATTAGACCTCTGTAGCTTGAACTAACAGCCGCAAAGCCACCCGATTTTGTACGAAGATTATTGATGATACGTGAAAAAGGAAACCACAAAATAAAAAAGAAGCGGATTCAAAATCATTTCAAGTCTTAGTTGATTTGTAAAATGCGTCTCACTTTAGCACAGCGTGCATTACTTGTGAAGCTCTTTTATCTTAATTAATGCAATGCAGCTGTCGCTCTTCGCGAAATTAGAAGTCGAAACAATTTACGTAAATGAATATCAATTAATGTAGTGAAAGCAATGATTAAAAATTTAAAAAGGTTTTCTCGCAACTCGGCCTGGTAGAGGACGGAAAGCGGTATCGGAGGATACGATCCCAGATGTTGCGATTACAATCGTTAAAAAAATCAGACGAGCACTGCTGGTAATAGCGGCACACGTGGAGTTGCCGGCAACTGGATGTTAAGAGTTTCAACAGTATGGAAAGATTTAAGAAAAATTCCTCAATTTTCTTCATATAAAATTAGACTTTTGCATGAACTAAAACCTACGGATTATGATCTTTAACCTTTGCTTTGACATTTTTTGCCAAGATGGAAGTCAAAGAGACTTGGCCTTGGACAATTCCCTGGAGTGATGAGGCCCATTTTTATTTGAATGGGACTGTTAACACTCAGAATTCTAGAATTTGAGCATCTGAACAACCCCATGCATTTCAAGAAATCCCACTCCATTCTCAAAAAGTAATTGTTTGGTGTGGTTTTATAACAGATTTTATCATCGAACCGTACTTTTTTTAGAGTATTACCAAGCAGGACCGCAGACCTGTTCCGTGAACGCTCAAAGATATCACGATATGCTGAGTAGTTTTGTTATTCCACAACTTCAGCAAAGTCAATGCTTAGATAAAATTGTCTTTATGCAGGATGGTGCACCACCACATATTGGTACATCCGTACAGCAACTGTTGCGCCATCACGTTACGGAAGAAAAAGTCATTAGAAACTGTTTTCGTGTTGCATAGCCACCTCGTTTCCACGCTCTAACTCACTGTGACTTTTTTTCTGTGGGCTTATTTAAAATCGAAGGTTTATCTTGGTGGAGTCTCTAATTTATCAGTTTTAAAGGAAAACATAACACGGACTGTTATGAACATGCCTCCTGAAATGTTGCATTCAGCTGCAAAGAGTACGATGTACAGAATGCAATGTTCGAAGGAAGAAATTAGTTAGATTAGTGCAAGAAAATGGAGGTCATATTGAAAATAGCCGATGTCTTCCCCAGGAAAGCGATTCTATTGAATAAAAACAAAATAACAAAAAATAAAAAGAAAATCAAATAGAATATATATATATATATATATTTTAATTTGTAACCATTTACAGAAGTTATTTTTTCGAATAATGCACATTTGTGGAAAAATTAATTCTTCGATATTCATTTATCTGTTTCCTGTAGCTTTTTAAAATTTTATCATGCATTTAAACTTAAAATTTAGATCAAAAGCGCCACATTCCTCTATCGGCAACATTTCGAACTACAAAGGTCTCTCAGTACCGTCAGTTTAAAAAACTGTATTTTTAACTGATAAGCTAAATTAAATCAATCTCCATATTTCAAGCTATATAATCTCTCTAAATATAGATTACGGGGGGGAATAATATATATATATATATATATATATACACACACACGCACACATGAGTATTTAACGTAAAAACATTTGAATTTTTTTCCCCCTGAAATATTTGTTGCTTTTTCTAAAGATTAAGATTTCTTAAAAGCACACATTATCAATATTGTAGTAATTTCCTGTTCTTTCAGTTTGAGATATTGCTGACTATTGTAAATCTGCATCACGCTCCGAAATGAAAGAAGAAACGACTTAATCAGTAGTTAATGACGCTACACCATTCACCACACTCCCAATAAACTACTAGAGAAAGGAGGGTTTTCTCCCTAACAAAGCTATCGTAAGCAAATTACCACCGAAAGTGTCTTCAAGCATTCCAGACTAGCGGAGGTTATCATCGAAAGGTACACAAAACTTCTCCGAAAACTTCCGACGCCCCTGCAAGCTTTTCCGATAATGGCAAAATGATAACTCGCAAACTGTGAAGGAGTAAGAGGCGGGTGGAAATTTTCTCAAGAACTTTCAGGAATGTCTTTTGGCCACTGCCCTAGATAACAACGCAATGAGCAGAGAGGCCATCCATTTGTGCTCATTTTAAGTCCCAAATCGATTCGGCGAGATTCGTGTTTCCATGTACAGATATGTTTTTCGACACTCAAGTGAAAAAGGTTTTCATACGCGCGAGTGCCCCTTCCTCACTCTTCTATCCGGGGATCGTCCTCGAAAACTACTTTTGCTCGAATACATTTCCAGCTCGTCAAGGGGTGAGGAAAATAAGAAGCGCCAGTAAAAATCTGAACCGTTCCCCAAATGAGATTTGAGGTCTTAGAGAAAAATGTCCAGATTTCAGCAATGGATACAGTGCAGATGGCATAATAATCGTTATTTAAAATTCATTCCAATTAATAATGTAGGATCATAAATATTATTTTGTATTCATGAACATTTCTAAGAAAAGGGTGATAAATTCATGAAGTCTCCATCCAAGATATGAAATAGAAGAAATTCTTCTGCCCACTAAATTTCTTTACAGAATATTTAGTAAAGGACACGCAAACTTCATAAGCCCCGAGAAGTTATCTAAAAGTCTAATGCTAAAAGTCAGATAGTTTCGATTATTTGATAATGTTGGGCTTGTACTCTACAATAAATATTACTATATACTATATTGTTTTATATTATAGTTTACACATAATATATTATCGTAATATATATTATTACAGGAAAACTTTGTCATATATATGTTTTATCTAATGTGTAGAGCTATAACCTATATATGCGAAAAATCGCAATTGTAACTGTTTATAAGCAAGATAAAGGTTTTAAGTTTTGACTTTTTCGAATTTTGAAGGGGATTAATGGTGAAGGCGGGTCGATGGTTTCTTAGAATGTTTTCTTCCTTACAGGAGTAAAATTTTTGGTGTTCAGCTTCTGAAAGCCAAAGAAATATTTGACCAAAGAATAAAAAATATATAGTTTTCGGTCTAATTGAAATAGTTTCCTTCATACCTATATCAGGTAACAGCTTCTGGAAACATCCATCAGAAATGAAATGCTACAGATGCAAAAATCGATTGAGATTTTTTTTTTTTTTAAGCTGAGTGAAAAGAAGCAAGATTTTCAAATGAATTCGTCCATTTCAGTAAGTCAGGGAAAGAAAATTCTGCACTAAAGATCTTCCCATTTATTATTAAAGTGAAGCATGTGAAAAGTTAACAGATGCGTTAAGGGAGAGCAGAACGACGTCCAAGAAACAAGAATGCATAACTTAATAAAGTTCTCCGAAATGCTGGCTAGGCTACGAAAGTGAGGAGAAAAGGCACTTCGCAACAAATAGAACGCAACATAGAGGGGTAAACAAATTCTACTTCTCTGGAAATTTTTTATGCAGACTTGCTGCAAATAAGAATGTGAATGGAAAAAAGCTGAGATTTTCAAAATTTTCACCTGTAATTTCTTACTGGAAAAAAGGGGAGCTTGCTTATTTTATGGGATGTTTCGTAAGCAAATACTTTTAAGAGGGCAAATTAGAGGTCCAGGCTGAAAAGGCATATCGAAATATAGAAATATATTTTTAATAGTGAGTTGGTCTCTGTCATTTTTAATAGTTCTTGGATTCATTTCCAGACCACAAATCTAGTTCTGATGGACAGGATCCAGGTATTATATCACACGGGTTTCAGGAATATGAAAGTGTAGATGACCACAATACGAAAGAAAAAAAAAATCCGTTATTTATAGAAACCGGCGGAAAGGTGCGGCGCTCGGTCAATCACTCTTGTGACAGAGCAGTATAACAATTAAGCAACCGTCTTCCCCTGATGTCCGACTTGCCCTGATATTCTGAATGGGCTGCTCGAAATCCCTAATATATTAATCACTTAAATACCTAATGCTTTAAAATGAAGTTCACCTACATTTCTTAGTCTCGTTTAATTTATGATAACGCATCATCCTTCACATAAAACTTTCATTCATTATGAGACACATAAACGCATTAAAAAAAAAAAAGAAAAGAAAAGAGAATTGACAACAGTGTCCTTAAAATTAATTCCTCACAGAGCGTGTAGGCACCTTTTAATCAAGATAAACGTGTCATTTAATTTTCACGGCGTTTAATTAACTTCTCGATTCATTTTGTTAATGAGGCTAACTTGACAAATCTGAAGTGCTACATGAAACACCTCGAACACATTTTACAAGAATTTCCCGATAAATAGACAAAATTCGATTAAAGATAAATGGAACACGTGACACTTACTTCCTAAATTAATTAGGGCAACGAAAGAAGGTTTAAATTTTTTCATTCTAGAGTCAATTGATATCATAAGAGACTGATACAAAGAAATTAACGGACCTAAATAGAAAATATCCCAAATTATTAATACGCAGTTTTTAAGAACTTTTAATGACTCTATTCACCCTGATTTATATTATACACACACACCAGCTGCTTTTGGAGACCAGGTGGTTCGCTGAAATTGATGCCTGCTAAAAATTTCAATTAATGTAACTGTAAAAATACTTCTTATTTTCTAATTTTGGCAGAAGGGCAACTTGTACTATTTTAGAAACCGCGCAGTTTAGTTTAATTATATTAATGACCCATTTTTTAAAGCAACACTAGGCCTATTTTAGGACAGTCGTCGTCATTTTAAACTGCGATCAGATGACGAAGACGACACCTGAGCTGGCACCCCTCTCCAAACTTAAACGCAACACCAGCTGGAGGACGCTTGTGCCAGTATACATTGGACGTGCACCAGACCCGCTTACACGACGGTTTTTAGATGGAATCGGGTCTCGAATCTAAAACGGAAACCCCGGTTCTGAAGCCCAAAACTTACTGGCAGGCCACTAAAAACCGCACAGATATTGTTCAGAACGTTATTTATCCCCTTCATTTTCAGTTATGTCAACTAGAATTGAAAATTAAATTGAAATGGATGTAAATAAACATGAAATAATCGGATTCTTTCTTGCTGATACTAAATATTTTGATTCATTAAGCATATAAGGATAAAAAGTAAGACCGTTTAGCATTGACGCTTTATGTACACTACAGAATGTGTTTTAAAATTTACATTATTCACTGAAACTGCTTCCGATTCAATAAAAATTCGATGTATGACAGTATAAAATGAATTTTTAAGATCAATAATATATCTTCGTTCACCCAATTATATTATATGAAAGAATAGGAATCCTTAAAAATGAGCGCACTTCAAAATTCTTTCATTATTCTCTACTTGTAAAGTGAAACGAGAACTCATTTTTAGAAATGTTATTAAAAGATTCATTTTAAACAGAAAAATTTATTTAACAAACAGAAGAATTACAAACAAAAATTTTATTAAAAGATTAAATATTAAACAGAGATCTATTCAGAATGGAAAAGCAGGCCTATGCTCTGATGTTTGTTAACAGCAATGAGAGAAAAAATCCAAAATGAAATTTGGACAACGATGAAAACGAATTGAAGTCAACAATAAAATATATCCTCATTAAAAAAATCTTACAAACACATATTCTCAATTTATTTATATATTCTTAATATTCTTATATATTCTCAATTTATATATTCTTAATTTATTCTTAAACATATATTCTCATTAAAAAAAACCCTTAAAACATTTTTCAAAATTTCTCAAAAATAGACACACAAAAAATTATATTACAACGAAATCTGTATCGTAGAAAAAAAATAATTCTTTTTAACTTCAACGTGATGCAGAATTCATTTTTATGGTATAATATTTTAGGCAGCAAAGTTGAAGAAACGGCAATATTTTAAACTAAAATAAAAAGATCGCATCAAGTACGACTTGGAGATGAAAAAAGTAGTTACAAAAAAACCTATCTAAATGATAGACTAAAGGTTAATATTAGTTTTAAACTTTAGAGATAACTTCATTGAACTTCCCTTCGGTACATTTCATTCCTTTTTACGAATATGAGCAAATTCTACAGTCGTTCTTTTTCTTCAACAAACGAAGTCGGAAAAGTCAAGGGGAGGTGCGCCGCCGGTCGCGATGGGACTCTTCCGTTGAGGTTCGACAGCATTTCGCTCGAACACGTCTATTGGGAATCGGAAATAAAAACTGGGTAGTTTCGCTGAAGACAGGAGAGAAGCAAGTGGCGGAAAATACGCAGAGCAACCCCTCAACCTTCGATGTTGTTTCTTCTTAGGGAGCGAGAAGATGAATTGGAATTCAGTTTGTACAAAATCGAAGAAAATTATCCTCAGTCCTGGATCTGACAGGAGAGGGAAAGATGAATGGCTTTATAAAGAACGATACCGAGGCGGATGATTTTGGAACTCTAAAACGCTCGAAACGGAAAGAAAAATCTTAGATACTTATGAACAGAGTTGCTGCACTATTATTAGTTAAGTAAGTGGTTTTGAAAGCGCCGGGCTCTTACAACCATACCATTTAAAACCTGTAATAACAGATGATAAACATGCTGTAAAATATTGCAATAAAATATTTATTACATCAATTAAATAAGATGCACTTCAAGTTAAAAAAGATTTTGAATCGGTTACATTACTGAAAGAAGGATTTCTTTCACAATTCAGGATCACTGACAATCCGCACACGACAATCGAACCACCCCGCTACATTTACAGGGTTCCCACTCTTATTGAAAGGGGGGAGGGCAAATTCAAGGACTTTCAATGACCTTTTTTTAGAAAATTCAGAGACAGTAAAATTACACATCTTACATATAAAAAAAAGCAAATAATGATTTTTTTAATAAAATATTTTTACTACTAATTTTTAAACGCCTCAACATTTTTAAATACTTTCTTGTCCATTACCTCTAAATGCTTCAGGAAAGGAAATTTGTTACATTCATCTTCAGTTAATAAGCTAAAATTTGCAACTCAAAGTGAGTTTAGAAATCACATTGCAAGCGACTAGCTACCACAAAGCAGTTATTAGATGCTTATTTCTCACAAACTTACTAAAGGATGCTGGCATCATAATCACATTCAAAATTTACTTGCAACAAAATTGATTTAAAAGAAATGCCGATTCCTTAAGAGTACCTCAAGTACCGGGCAGTGCTTGGCAGAATGAAGAGAAAAAACGCAAGAGACAAATACAAATTAAGAAATCTTTATTTACATCTGAACAAATCAAATGGGAACAGTATGCCATCAAAATATTTTACATCACACAATTAAAGCTTCAATTCCTACAATCATTTGATTCTGCTGTGCAATGAAAATTTCTATTATTTTCTGCTCTTCGAACTAGTTTATTCGCCGAATTCTGCAATTTAAAAACTGCCTCTTCAACTGTCGTCATTTTGGTATTAAAATAATTTTGTTATGCTTTTCATAATTTTGAGATTGTGATTTCTTATCCGTTTCACAAGTTCCCCCTCAACCCGATATATTTAGAAGTAGTATTTTTCTGCATGCACCCCTATTTGTTATTTGATAATTCTCTAATCCACCCCCCCACTCCCAATTCAGCAGAAACCAAATTTTTTCCTTAAGGTTTTCAATTTCAATATTTTTATTTGACGAAAATTCCGTTTTCAAGTACCGTCTCGCCATAGGATTGCATCAGAATCTTAATCACTTATCACAATTTCAGATAAAACTTTGGCCTTTTTCAATATTTTAATAAATATTTGTTTATTCGATATGTGTATGCTTGAAACTCTACTAAACTGAAAACCACATCATTCCAAAAATTGTTCAATTCTATTAACATAGAGTCATTCTTTTTCCAGCGATTCACAAGAACAGAACGGATGGCTTTCATTCTGTTATGGCAGGACTTGTTTGGCTCTTCTCCTAGAATCTGCATACTGGCAAGTATTACATCTCGGAAATAAATTATACAAAACTTTTTGAATGAAGGTACATACTAAGTGCTCACATTCATGTTTCAAGATGTTTTTCGAAACATTTTTTTCTGATTAATAAGCCTTTATAGGATTTCGTCTTGAAAAAATCTAATATTAACTTTACCATCGACATATGAAATGCCATTTACAGTTTTCATACCTTTAAGAACATTAATTTTTATGACAGTAAAAATTTTCAAACAGTTAGCGATCATCTTTTTCATACCTTGTGTTAAAAATAAACAATCGAATAATTTTTTTTTTTTTGACTGGATAATTTTGGTCAATGACGAGAAAAACCCGTGTCCGATATACAAGATTTCTGCTGCATTTCGAATTCAGTGTCATAATTTCCTTTCCTCCTTTCGACTGCTCGTTCAGGAGTATCTGCGATCTCTGGAAATCAGCGTTCTTCAAAAATTCTTAGGAAACTTCCCATTCTCTGAAAATGTGAAGTATAATTTTCTCCTTTCGCTGACGAACTTTTGAATAAATAGCACAAACTAGATTTTTTTTTAAAGTTCACATTCCCATGTATGGTACAACTCCTCATATTTATTAACAAGATTTGAAAATTCTTTTTGAATTCCATCATTCAATAAGCCAAAAATTTCCAATTTACTGATGGACTATCTATCGAAATGGATAAAATCTTTTTCAAACCCAATTTTTCCGTAGAAGTCTAGTAAAAAACATTGACTGTGGAATGGCTTGTTAAAAATGAAGCCATATATCTAGTTCTAACCTCTTGGATTTAAAAAAATAAATATATATATTAAGGTCAGCCAATCTTAAATGGATCCTGAATGTATGAATAAATGCCAAATATAAATACATCTTTACAAAAGAAAACCAAGAGTCCAGTCGAAAGCACACCGCCATTCATACGCAAGTCATTTTCTTGACTCGCATTGTCGTTGAGGTGGCTCTTAACAATAAGCCTCTGTGCTTACATCTGAATATGTTACCCGATTACGGGTTGGGTGAGAAAACCGGAACATCAGTTTTTCGCTATTAAATAAAAGGTAATTCATCCCGGGGGAAAATTTAATTTAAATAGCTATAAATATTAAAAAGGCCAACACAGAGAGCTGTTGAATGTTAAGATAGCTTAATTATATTAAGAATTAATTTTTTAAAAACTTAAATTTCAAAATAATTTGAGTAAATTTTTTTAAAATTCCTTTTAAAGATGTGTTGAACAAAAGGAAATGTTTGTTAAAAATTTTATAAATAATTTAGAAAAAAATATCTGCAGAATTCACCTCTGACGTAAGAAACGACTACCGAAAAATGACTATAAGTACTTTTCACTCGGTCCGAAATCGAATACCGAAATAAAAGAAAGGGAGAAAAAATCTTATTAAAAAGAGACGTATTTTAAATCTTATTAAAAAAAGATGTATTATTTCAGATGGTACAATAATTGTCAGAAGAGGGGGCGAAAATAAAATTTAAAAAAATCTTATTACTGACTGCTTTCGAAAAATATTAAATACTAAAGTTCCAAAGTTAAATACTAAATTTAGAATTTAACGTTTAGCATTAATATTCGAAAAGTAAATACTAATTTTAATATTAAACATAAAATACTTAAAGATAAATACCAAATGAAATAATATAACAATTTTTAGAAAGACTTTTTTTTCCGGCCTGCGATTTCGGACAGATAGAAAAGTACTTATAGTCTTATATTATATATATATATATATATATAAGTTCTGTTTCTTTCGACAAATGTTATCAATATTATATATATATTTTCGAAATAAAAACACAAGAAAATGTAAGAAAAACGTAACCTAAGAATTTAACGTTTAAGCGTGTTCTCACATATGTAAAACGTCAGAGCAATGACGCTCATATGCGAGTGACATCAAAATAAGCTAGAAACTAATAAAACTGAAACAATTTAAGCAAATCCTACACCACACAATATATGAAATAAATGCCAACATATCAAACGAATGCGAATAACAAAAACATATGTTGTAGCCCCAGGAAAATAGTACCCAGTTGACCGTGACTATGTGTTATACTTAATAAAAAGAAATTAACATATGCAAAGCACATATTACATATAATCTTGAAACTTTTATATACTTCAAAACTTATAAAAAAAAATTGCTCTACAACACAGTATCGATAAACCAAAATCTTTTAAGTAAATATAGAATACAAATTTCAAACATTAAGACAGTCGTAACTGCCTTCTCTATGATCATCGCATTCCTTTTTCATTACACACACAGAGAGACAGATTATATTTATATTTATATTATATATATATGTATATATATAGTGAGAGAGAGAAAGAGAATCTTCGTAGCATATAAAAAAATGAATGAAATAAAATAAAGTGTTAGAAACAAACATGGCGAAATAGAGAAATAAATGGTATCAAAGAATGTCGCTTTTAATCACTCATTCATGGTACAAACGCTGAAACTACTCAAAACAAAACTAAATTACAAAAAGGAACAAACAGGTAGAAAGTGAGAAAAACAAATGAACGAGAGGAATGTCAACCATTTTGGAAAAACACACATCCGATGTGTGCGTAGCAGCCCTCTCCTCTTTAAATCGAAATTGTTTCTCCTGGGATATTTCTGGTCAACTCAATTTCAAGCTCCGTCGCATGCAGGCTCCGAAACGTGGTGTCGAGAGGGAAACCGCAGCACTCTGTGTCGGCCGCAAAAACATCAGGAGGCGCGAAACAAATGAGACAGTCTGCTGCATACATTTCCGCCGCCTGCCACTACCAATCGACATTCTTAAACAGTATGCAAATTCTCGAAAATTCTTCAACACACCAGCAAAGGTAATCTGTATCTTTACATTATATCTATATAATGCAAAGAAAAGACTGAAAAACATAAGGAGGGATCAGGAAATGGGGGGGGGGGAGAAACGGTAGCAAATAATCGATATCGAAGCCATACATCAATATCGCATGCCTCGAAGCCACACAAAAGTTCAGAGATATTCTTTCTGGATGTTGCGGGACAATCAAAATGCTTTTTAAAAAAATCTCCTAAAAATAAAAAGTTTACTCCTACGTAGCATCTAGGAAAATTGGGGTGGAGAAACTAAAATTATTTGACATTTGATACTAATGTTAAATAGCAGATTTGAAACGTTTGAGGGAAAAAAAACATTTATTATAAACTGGATACAGTATATTGGTTGGATAAAAGATAGGCCTTCTAAAAAATCTTATTAAAAATTACAAATCGGGGGGGGGGGGGGGGCATTTTCGGAAAAAAATTATAGCGAAGGAATATGAGATCCTTTTATTCCTGGTATCCTATAAAATTGTTACTTGTCTAATAGAATTCCCCTCATATCCAAAAGATTTCACTCAAGAAAACCCTTAAAAATTTGTGGAAAGTCTTGAATTTGTAAACGCACTCAATCAGGGCGGGTAGTGAGAAACTGCTGCAAAAATTAACCCTTATCATGGCAAAATTGCTTTTTTAAAGAAAAGCACAAAAAAAAAAGTTTATAGGTACCTTCTTTACGCTAAAAAAAAAGCATTAAAAAAATAAAAAAAAATCGTGTAATAAAACTAAGTTAAAAATATTTTATAGCGGTAATATATTTTTATAAAGTTGTATGTATGGTATACTATACAAAATGAACATAAAGGTAAGTACTTTTAAGCACTTCAGCCAAAAAAAATTTAAGCACCTTTGTACATGCACGCATATGTAAGCCTGCGTGTCGTCTAAGCCAAGGTTATTCTGTGTTTTATAATGATGCATAGTTTTTTCGAAAAAAAAAATTTAAAAATTAATTTTAAATGTTTATTTTTTTTAATTTTAATACTTATTTCTGTATAATATTTGTGCAACGTTTTCTATTGTAAAATAAATTATGCCTTTTTGGTTTTGACAAAAACAAAAAAGATCATAAAAACTATCAAAAGCAAAAATTTAAGTCACTTTTTATAAGATTAACAATCAAGATCCGTGATATTTTTCAGTATTTCTTAAAATGATTTCATTTACATAGAAGTTAGCATGACCAATCAGTTCGATTTTTATATATGCAACAACAAAGAAAACTAAATTACGTAAGTTAGATGGCAAAATTTATTTAAAAACTGAAGGGGAAAAAAAATGCCTTTTTCTGCCTAAAAAGAGATAAAAAGCAACAATCTTCTAATTTAAAAGTTTATCAAAGGATTTGCATAAAATTTTAGAGATAGCTTAAGAAATGTATTATCTAGTTCCTAAAAGAAATATATTATCTAAGCTGCATTTTTTTAAAATATATTATCTACGCTGCAAAATAAGCTGCATTTTTATTCATTCTTTAAATATTGGGATTCAATTGATAAATAACATGACATTTTAAATTTTTTTCGTATTTTGAAGCATTAATACAACCATAAAATAGATTTCTTATTTTCTAGTCCAGGAACTGCAGTATATACTGAGAAATTATACCAAATTTGAAAAAAAAAATTATACATTAGATTTTAATTTTGAAGCTTTTTGTAAGAAAATTCTTAACTTTCTAAAAATAGATTTAGAAACAAAATAATAATAGTTATTATATATATATATATATATATACACGAACAAACTTCTTCAAACATTAAAAATATTAAATTAAAAAAAATCAAAAATTAAAATTGATAATTTCATTTAAAATTCGTTAATTCGCATTTAAACAGTACACCGTATAAGCAATCCTGATCATTGAAAACTTACGACTTCAAGTTAAAATTTCATCGTACTAGATTTTATGCGACTGATTAGCATAATTATACACCGCAATTAATTACAATCCTTTACAGTACATTAAAATCCCTTTAATAAGTCGTTCAAGAGATTGCTCCAAAAAGACATATCAACGAGAATGATAGTCGAAGAAATGTAACATGTTAAAGAGATTTAAGAGCAGTTTTGATTTTGCAGCAGTTTCTACAATGTTCGAAATATGTCTTAGGAACGCAAAATCCATTTTTGTTTTTATTTTCCGTAGATCGGATCTATATGCAAATTCTTCTTTAACAACACATAAAAGGTGAAAGATACACTCATATAACTTAAATAAATTCTTGAACATCTCAAACACTAAAAAAACGTTAAAAAAATTTTTCGAATGTTTTTAGTGCCTCAACAAGTGTGGCACAGAAAGTTTTTCGTACCGTCCCTTCTGAAAAACTATTCTAGTATTTCAATAAAGGGCAATGCACATTGTTGTAGCGGGTGGAAAAGCTCACTAAGCGTTATCTTAATATTTGCTGAAACCCATCGATCCCTTGTTCGAATTCTTCCCTTTTATTTCTTCATATAGCTGATAAACAAGTTTTTACGATTCTTCTTTCGAATTATCGTATCCGACGTATGAAGAAGCAAAAAGCAGTCTTTACACTTCTCAAGAAAATTAAGCACTTTTAAGGCATTTTTCATGACGCTACGCACCCTGTCAACTGCTAAAGCAAACGTGAGCTGAGGGTATAGTAAAGGGCAGACAGAGGAAGCAAAAATGAGTATTAGTAAACAATGTCCAATAATCAGATCTGCAGTATCAATAAAGTAATCAAAATGTAGCATAGTTAATAAGGACAGCACGCCTACTATTCATTTACATAAAATTGCAGGAATATTACAATCACCGGGTAACGGTTTATCATATTTAGATTATTCATAACAGGATGCTGGCCAACCAAAATTTCCACCAGATTCACTTGAAATCCCAGAGTCCAATTAGTTGAGAAGAAAACGTCAGATACAATCCCAAATTCATTCACCACAACCTTTCAGCTGTCATCAAGTCAGTGATTCGACCGTCGATTTCTACTTGCATATCTGACGAAGTAATTAGCATACTTTCCCCAAGCGCGAAAGGTGTCTTTTGCGGCAGATACAAAATTACAAGAATAGATTATTGTTATGCCTACAGATAGGTATTATCTGCACTTCACTCAAAAAGCATTTTAGCACACAAATGAGATGGGAGATTTTCTCTGTACCATGTGAAGTGGGAACTGTATTTTCTCGAAATTATGTATAACACGCAAGTGTCATTCTCACCAACAGGTAATTCCCGCTACCTGTTCTTTCCATACCGGTGTTGAAGTTTCTCAGCCTCTTAAGTATTCCAAGGCGGCAACACGAATCACTTTAAAGCGACTATCACGGGACACTAAAATACAAAATGATTTTCAAATTGCGAGGACTCTCCGGAAGAACTCAGCAACTGTATTTAAAATGCAACAGAATTAGATGAAAAGTGACAGCAATTGGACCACCCAATAGATTATGGTACTATGATTCTTCTCAAATCAATTGATTACGAGTTCACTGCTTTTTAGAGATGAGCACAGATGTATTAAGAAAATTGAATGGTGTTCACAAGTAGTTGCACGGCAAGCGTGCTACCTTTGATGTAACGTTGAGTTTACTATCTGGTTTGGGAAAAAAGGAAAAATCTCATGGCAGAATGCCATCCTCCACTTATGCAAAACAGTTTAGCAATATATAAGCCAAAGCAAGAATTGATAAAAAAAAAATATCGACACGATTTACGATTTGAATAAGAGACTATGCAAAACAGTAGCTGCTATAAAATAAAAGACAGATTTTTCATCATTTTCAACCTTAAATATCTACAATTTTCAATTTATTTACTGTAACGACACATTTAAATTGTTAAGTATAGTACTTTTCCTTAGCACAGTTTAATAAAATGATATTTTTTCAAGATTACTAATTAATTTATACAATTTTCTGAGTTAGAGTAGAAAGACATTTGCAGGTAAACAGTGGTCAGGAAGGGGAAGGTTTGAGAATAGAGGTGATGAAAAATGAGGAGAAATGTGGCACGCAACGGTGATGAGGGCGCAGCTTTAACATTTCTTCCAGATGTGCAGGTTATCATCGAAAATCATCGATTTAATTCACACGAATTTTTGAATAAAATATCACTCCGATTATTTAGTATGAAAGTATTTTCTGCAATTTATAGGACAAGAAATCAAAGCGCATAAGACAGAGTGCTCTCAACAAAAGTACTCGAATTAAATAAAATGCGAGGTAACGAAGAAAGCAATGAAGCATTTAATCCATAAAGAATCTCGGTGAGGTTAGAATTTTGTTCTTTAATGGAGCCTGTATGGAATTTCGGGAAATCTGCGAGTTCGCCAAGACGATAAAAGATTACTAAATCTATTCAGCGTAAACGAAGCCCTTCGAAACTGGCTATTCTAGACACTGCGAAAAGTTTCACTAAAAAGTGAACAGTAAAAAAGCCCAATGTTAAAAAGTAAAGCGCAAGAAAAGGGAGAGTGAAAAAAAAAAAAATACAGCAAAGAATAGACCACCATTAACTTTCAAAAAGTAACTAGGGATAGAAGTAAGGAGGAAGGGGGAAAATGGAGGGGACTTTTTTCCCTCCCAAAAGAGATGAGTAACGGCAACGAGAAAAGGAAGGAGAAGGGGGGGGGGGGGGTGATTACATGGATTCCTCCCAAAAAGTCACAGCAGAGGACATAACAAGAAATAGTGTTTTGTAGGTGGCACCGCTTCACGCGGACGAGAAAAAAAGATTCACGATGACGAACATTCTTGAAGTTTTCAACGAACAGTACAACAAAGCTGGCAGGATTAAAAATCAATTTCTGCCCTCTTTTCTGCACAGCGAAGTCGAGGCAAATGAGGATTTCATGAAAAAGACGCGCGTGGATGAAACTAAACAGAAGTTCTGGGGAGGAAGAAAATGGAGCAAATTGATTTTCTAAAGGATACACAGAAAAGGTACATAAAATGTCGATGGTTAAAACTTCACTGTAAATCGGTTCATGCGCCTACCTTCATAGAAACTGAAAAGACAGTTATTACAAGAGAAGTTCAGAACCCCAAAAGTTTCAATATTATGATTCCGCTTTATTCTATCATTCTCACACTCTTTAAAATTGCAAGAAAGCCATTTTATGGATATAGAATTAAAAATTCAAGTACATTTTCAAACATTACAGTGTAGAAACTTAATTCAAGGGGGATCTTCATATCAATGAAGAATGAGCTCAATATTCCATTTGGTGCAAAATCTGCAGACTGCAAAAACACATTTTCTTAATCGATAGCTCCCTTCCAACAAAATCCGGAATTGCAAAAGGGTGACAAGTGTTTGTATAAATGATTTAAAAACTAGACAAATATATATAATCGACTGAGAAACAAAAAAATAAGCAAATCATAAAATGAAGATGTTTCAACATCTCCATCACTACATCTGATCATTTCAGTTATTCTGTATTGTTCATGATACGCATTTGAACTGTCGGTACGAAGAAGAAAGTAATGTAAAAGATGACAGAAGCAAACATAATTATGCCTTTCCATATTCTAGGCAAATCCGCATAAGCAAAGCAACCAATCTATACTAGAGAATCTGAAATATTTTCCAAAAATTAAACAAACTAACATTCCAAAAGCAAAGGCGAATAAAATTTGTTGGCCGCTCCCAGTCGATGGTATCCGTATAGTAGTCTATCAGCATCACATTTGTGTTCTTTTACATTTCGGCATTATGTTTTAAAGTTATGATAGCCGGGAATTATTTTAAATAACACAGAAATCAAAACTAATCAAGGAGAAAGCTCTACGGGGTAAAATTCGTCTGGGGCTGGTTGGAGGCTGTTGTCAAGGTTTTATTGTACATCTCTCAAAAATGGAAGGGAGGCAAGCGACCGTTGATGAAGTATTTAAAGGTAACGAATTTTCAAACAAAATAAAAGGGGATGAAAAAAAAAAGGTGGTTAGTACTAGAGAGTGTTCTTTGATTTTGCTACTGATTTTAACTATTTATTATTTATTAGATATTATTTTAGATTATTAGATATTATTTATTAATCGAATTCACATCAAGTTCGTCACTGCTGCTACATTTTTGTTAAAAATGATTGCTTGATAAATTGAATTCAGTCATAATTCTTATAATTTATTTTCACTGATGGATGAATACTGCTATTTAAAAAATTCAGGAATACGGAAAACATTTCATTAAAAAATATCATTCTAACTTTAGAAAATGCCATATTCCTCTTCTTAAATTCAAACAATTATAGAAAATAAAAAAAGTTCACGTCCTTAATATTCCCTAAAAATTTCACTAGCGGGTTATTTATTTTTTACGAATTGAATAGAAGCTTTTCACCTTTTTGAGAAAAAAATAAAAAGGGGGGAGGGCATCATTCGGTGCTTCATCACACTTAAAGCATTTCGCGTCGACAAAATAGAAAGATGGCGGAAGCACTCGCGCATAGCAAATGCTCCTTTTCGGATTCAAAACTCAACAAAGCAATAATAAATCCATCAACAGATATAAACAAGAATTCGTTATCGATCACGACTGGGCTAATCGAAGCGTGAAAACGGGGGAGGGAGCGGATGCACTCACTTTTCACAGCTATTACACGGAGGCACGTTTAGGGATCCCGAGAGTTAATGGGCCACGAAAAGTCACCGAAATTATTGCGCACGACTGCATGGAATCACAAGCACGTACATCAGAGAAGCAACGGCCGGAGACAGAAAAAGTTTTCAAACTCTGGAGGGACCGAATTAACAGAATAAGGTTTTCTCGCCCTCTTCTGGCAATCACACAGCGAAATTCGGACATCCAACAAAATTCACTACAGGCCGGCATACATTAAAACGCTCAATTAAGAGAGAAAACAAGTGCCACTTGCAGATCCTTCCAACATAACAAACTTATACAGATACTCCGGCACGTAACATTGGTGGAGATATAAAATAATTATGAAAAAAAAAATCTTATTTTTATGGTTGAGACAAGACCACAGCAAGCAAATGTTGCCAAAAAAAAGACAAAGCATTTTCCGATAACAAATGAATCCAAGTGTGTTTTATAAGAATTTATCGAAGAATTATGAGAAACTGCAAGAACAGTCTCACCAGTAAGAAATGAGGCAGCATGCGATTTTACCAATGTTCTAAAAATGAAAAAATCTGTTATACAAAAAGTTTATACTGCAAACAAATGATTACATAAATATGCTGAAGATAATAAAAATCAATAAATAAATCCTACGACCCAATCATTGATCGATAGAGTTGAGGAGGAGACTATGGATGACATATCCAGGTGTTACAAACTCATAAAATAAAAATTGACGAAACAGAAACAGAGATGTGAACGATTCATTTATTTTACCTATTTTAAATATACAGATGGACGCGAACAACCAATCACCGAAGGCGGCAAGCAGATAATAAATAAATAATAAAATTATGCCATCAGTGTTGTGATAGTTATGGTTGAAATGTCAACTTAACCATACTGTATCTAACTATACCTGTTTTTCACTGTACCTAAATTGTTTTGACTAATGCTAAATCTAGCCTCAATCACAACTCGATCTAAAAACGAAGAATTAATGAATTATAATGCCGTCAAAATATCATTGGAATATCATAAATAATGCAAAAAATGGGGTAAAATAATACATTTTTTAGATAAGTATATACAATATAAAAGGAAAATAGTAAACTAGTTAATAGACAAAAACAGTCAGCGCAATTTGAATCAGAATCTATTATAAGCTAGATGCACGAGATTTGTTCTCCAGAATTGAAGGAAGTTCGCAAACATAACACTGACGATAGAGCAGTTTACAGTATAGAAATTTCGAACCTTCAAAAACGTAAATACAAATCTTCCGCAGCCTGATGCATCGGCAGAAACACGGATAGCTTCTGTTGTAGAGTATATGTGTACGCTTGAATTTCATTAGCTGCCAACGATGTTTCATTCTGCTTATGAAGCGAATTATCATAAGAACTATCAGATTTATAAATTCCAGTTTTAAAATAAATTTTCCCGATTTCCCGGTTGGCTGGCCACCCGTATTATCATAACTACATTTTTTTCAATAGCGATGTAATATTTTCATTTCACAACTTTAGTTGGTGCAAAAATAATTGCGTTTCTTCTCAAATTTCAATTGTAATTTGGAAACAACTAAAAATATTAAATACCTTTGCAATTCCGTCAAAATAATCTTACTCTCGAAAAATTCATTCTTCGAACCGATTAGTATCAGCTTGTTTAGGAACATTTCAACTGATGTTCTGGTAAACAATCCATTTTTTAATCGGCATTTACCAACAATTAAATTTTCTTTTCTTTTTCAATTATATTATCAAGCCTTTTATAAAAATCATAACTTTTACAAATGCCTGTAAATGTGCTCATGTTTCGAAGTATGGCGATCCGAATCGATTATGGCAATCTTTTAGTCGGCACTCATTTGAATTTTTCGAATTTGAAACGTTTGCCATTTCTTATAGAAAAAAAATCAGCAATAAAAAATAGTAAATAAATTCTGATCAGTGTGTTTAATTAACCTTTTGCCTTTTGGTTTAATTTAGAAAAAGTTTGCAATAAGGTACCTTTTAATCTGAATTAATACTACGGGACAATTTATATCAAAATTTTCCGAAATTGACAAATTTTGTGCATGTTCAAATATGCTCCACATACTTTCCTTGCATATCTTTGTGATCATTAGCAGCTTGCTGCTAACAGATCCCGGCAGGGCCGTGAAGAGAATAGTGCAGCTAAATTCTCTTAACAATGATTAAAGGAAAAGCGAATTCAAAAAGCTGATTACGCTTTAAAAAAAAATACAAAATTTTAACTTCTACTTAAAATGTGACTTAATATTTAAATTTACTATTGAATTTAATTTCCTGTCCACTCAAAACGATATTCGCCAGTCTCGTATCATAAAGCTGAAAATCCATTTCTGGAAAGACACAAACTTCTGTTTGCCCTCTTACAGATATCATGTTTGCATTACATAGATTATTCTAAAAGGATCTCATTTTGGAATGAAACTATTCGTTCTTCAGAAAACCTTTCACAGGGTGGATAACTTGCAAACAATCGATTCTACGGCGATTAAAAGCAACATAATACATCACAGACATCCCTCCATTCCCCGACACGAGGAACAGCAATTACGGGACGAACCCAATCGCCAATCGATGGGCCGATTTATAGTCTCCGAGTCTTACTTCCAACCTCGGCCCATGCATTCAAAATTCAAGCAGCCGAGTAGACGCTAATGTCAGGGAGCATATTAAAGGCAGGAAACACTATGCCACCTCATCTACTGGGCAGATTAATAAGAGGTGGGCATACACGCGCTCCGAACTAAATCTCACTTAATTTCCTGCGGGAGCTTTCTTCGCCTTGACAGCTAATGGCAGAAAGGACAGGCGCGAATTTGAAGGAAAAGAGAGCAGCTGCTGTGGATGTCCGTCCACCTTGCAGAGGTGTGCAGGACGTATTTTTGATGAGGAATCACGAGGTTCTCGTCGCATGCTGAGAAATTGATGGGCAAGTCATTCGTCGTCTTGAGTTAATGAAGACTTTTAGGAGATGATTAAATATACAAATGAATCAGCAATCCACTAGGATGACTCTAATTTATATTAATTGAACATCCCAGCAGGAATAAGTCTTGCCCAATGCAACGCAATCCATTAAACCGCGCCGTAAAGGAATTTATGTTACATTTATTTTTAAAAAATAGTAAAGACTTTTCATTTCATTAATTTTGTTCTCTAGAATTAATTAATTCAACAAACGTTAGGCCATTGGTAGTGAAAGTTAGCGAAAACTATAAAGGAAAAAAAAAATGTATACCAATAGTCAAAATTTTTCTGGAACTCTAAAAATTAAAAGCTTCTCTGAAAACTGACAACTTGAATGCATTATTTATAAGAGCCCCACCTCACTAACACCGATTTAGACAGAAACTAACATCCTTTACTCTTTCCGTTGCAGCGAAAAGTAATTATTGGAAGATGCTTGAACCGTGTCTCATTTCCGGAAAAACAGATTTCATCTAAGATACCGAAAGAATGTTACTTCATTGAGACTAGTCCTATTTGTAAAATCTCGAACAGTTAAATATAAAATTTTAACTCAGTGATACTTGAATTGTGCCCCCTGATTTATGAGCCACTTTAAACAATTCAAAAAATTGTGTGGTATTTCTCATGAAAAATCAAGTATATAATAGTTGAAATTCAGATTTAAAATACTGAAAGGTATACATATTCCCACATTGAATACAATGTATACTTTAACAGAAAAGAATATAAAATGCAATTTAATACACGAAATGGTTTAACCCTTTGCACTCGGAAAAGCAATTCGATGAATAGTTATTCTCCTTAATACCCACCTTGTTTAGCACTCCGAAAAACAAAAATAAATTTGTTTTAAGTTGAATTTCCCCAAAAAACTAATATTCATCTTTCTACCATTCTGTAGGCGTTTTTAATAAGGAAATTGAAAAATAAATAAAACGTCAAAATGATGCATCGTCTTGCATGGTGAGTGGGAAGCACCACTCGAGTGCAAAAAGTTATATTACTAATTCTTTCCTCTACATAAAAGACTTAATAGATAAAGTTTGAAAAAATATTCAAACTATAATATATGTGCAAGACTACAAAGAGTTAAAAAATTGCTTCACATGCGCACACCGCTAACACTAGATGAGCAAATGATGAAAAGTCATGGGTAAATAACACACTTTTCCGTGTAAATCAGCAACACGAGACCCACGAAAAGCCGGAGGAGCAAAAAAATAATGGGATAATTAGCCAGTGCCGAAATGGGTGCAACATCCACCTGCTCAGCATCCATTTCGTTGGCGGCATGGGTGGGGGATAAAAATTCGAGAAGCCCATTTAAAGGATCAGGCGGGGGTGATCATTAATAACGGAGCTTCGACTCGAAAGCACTTGCCATCTTTATCAGCACGCCGGGAAGCAATTAAGAATCATTCGACGGCAAATTAGCAACGGTAATTTTTCAATCCTTGCGGGGAAATAACATGACTTCTTGAGTAATGACTTGAAAGTGAGGGCTTCGGCCATTAAAAAGTCAAATGTTTTAACAGTTCGTCATTTTTCTCCAATTCACCCCCCCCTTTTTTTTTCCCCTCCTCCTCTTCCAATCTTTGCTCAAAGTATTCTAAAAGCAGGTTAGGAAGAAAGAACTCGTGCTCAAAAGCATCTAACCATTAAAAGAAAAATTCAGACACATGATGCATGCATATATGATGTAAAAATTTTGATAATTCAAAGTCTTTGAATTTTCTTTTTTTTTTTAAATCTGGGGGGGGGGTTAATTTAACTCTTTTCTTGGAAATAAGATTTCTAAAAACCTATAAGATTGAAAGATCAGTTATGCAATTTGTAAATACTTCAATTTAAAAAATAGAAGGGAAAAAAAACCCACGCATAAATATTTCACAATCAAGTTCTTAATTTTTATAAACAATTTCAGCACATATTTGCAAATTTCAAGACAAATATATGCGGTCATTCTCAACTCAGAAAATTAAAACTCACAAAGATGTTTCTCCTAAAAGTGCGCACATTTGTTTGTATAATAGTCAAGTCAGAAATTTCGAAATGACAGTTCATGCAACAAGAATCAATAAATGTTATAATAAAAGCTTAAAACCCGAACAATAAATCTTAGAAACTTCTATTTTTAACAAAGATGAAATAAATATTCAGCAACATATTCGACTCTTGCCTTTCATCCAAATAAATAAATAAATTCAACATTTAGTTACAAACGTTAATAACAAAGCGCTGCATTTGTAAAACAATAATTAAATAAATAAGTCTTTCCATTTATAGCAAAATGTTTGGAAAAACAACACAACATTCACAATACATCCAAAGGTCAGTTTATCGAGCATTTTCATCTGCATTAGGAGTTGAATTTTTTTTTTTTTTTAAAGTAACAAATTTATGGAACACAATTTGCATCAGCACACTATCCATTAAGGAGACCCAGAAGTCTCCACACCAACCATCTGGCGACCAGAACCGATGATGGGAGCTCAGCCAACAGGCTCAGTGTTTATCATTCTCCTGCAAAAGACCTTCCAATCTATCTCTGCTAACTCATTTAAGATGCGTGCCTTCGGATTTGCATGGAAAGTCATTATTCGAGGGGAATCTTAAGCCGATTACTCGCCGTATCAACACGCTGGGGTCCGAACACGAAATGAGAGGAGGAGGTAATGATCGTGAACTAGTTGGGAATTATCAAGTCGCTCACACCGGCGGCTTTTAAAAACATTATCTGGAAAGCAGATTAAAAAGATAGCACGAAGAAAGGGGCAGGACAAAAACGCAGAAAAAAATTCTCTACTCGCTAAAGATCCGTGCCAGTCTTGCGCGGTCAGATCGGTCGGTAATTAAGGGGAAAAGTAATTATACCAAGTTACATTCAGTCAGTCTGATTAAATTCTCCTTTTCGGTAAATCCTCGGTCTGGACGGAAGAAGGAAAGAGACAACACAAGAACTGTCACCAAATCTCCCTCCAAGTTCACGAAAGCCCTAAGAAAGCAATTGTGCCGGGCGCAGGACCAAATGACTTCCTGGATAAGAAGGGAGGACTAAGTGATTCGGCAGAAGGTTGATTGGGAGCTTTTGGCGAAATAACTCCAGCAGAAACAAGTTGCGCCTGGCTTACACGATTCAATGGCATCTTCGGAAGAAGTTTTATTACAAACACCACCATTCATTGCGACTGGGTAAACAGAGGGCACAACCTTCACATATGTTTACGCTATGAAACAAGAATCCTCCGATTAAACAGAGCCTTTTTGAAATGCAATAACGAAATATGCCACCATATCATTTGTTATTCAACTGAGGGACTCAGAGGATAAAGCAGATCACAGAGTTAAACTAATCATCAACAAAACATGCATACTAATATATTTCATTTTCTAAGCATTTGCAGCACAGGAAATAGCTTATAATTAAATGGGCGAAACATATTAAAATTGCGCCCCCCCCACTTTCCGCCTACAATACAGAGAGTTAAATGATAACTCTTATGGAAATATGTTATAGAGCAGATTTGAAGGGATGGGGAAATACAGTCATAATTAAAAGCAATTTATATGAAACTTGATGGACAACGCCTTGTTTAATTAAGGATGAATTTACTTTCCAGATAATACTTTAACCTAATCAGAAAGAGGACATTTGAAGAAAATGATGGGCAAATTTCTTTAGTGGAAATGCAAAATATCGAGGGACATTTAACAATGCGGTTAAACGCTTTACAGTCACAGGCAGGGGTTCCACCGTTTCGAAAATGAAACTAAAGAACTGCTCGCGCGCCAAGTTGTAAGACAGCCGGAAATGGAACTATGAAAGGTTGAGATATGTTGGAAAATCAAAAAGTTCGGTCAATTCAAAAATTAATTCATTAAAGCATAGCGCCTTTTTTCAGGAATTGAATCGTGTAAACCAGACGCAACTTCTTTCTCTTTCGTTTCGATTTTGCATACATAAAAAATGTCAACTTGCATTGTAAAAATTTTATTAATATTCTTATGCTTCTGTTTTAATTTGTCATTAACAAATGCAGCCCATAAATTATATATTCTATAATCATTTAGTTTTTATATTCTTCAAGAATTACGCTGTTCTCAATATCAAGAAGAGAAAAAAAAAAGCTTTTAATGTTTATGAATTTTATTTATTATTTTACTATCTACTCTTTAGCATACGTCCCCTCCCAATCTTATGTATTTCTGAATATTTTTTTTTTTCTTTTAGCATTTAAAAAAAATAAATTCAGAGGCACCTGGCACGGAAGGCTCTATGTTTAGCCATTCCCTGTTTCGTTAGCTTAGTTATATTAACGTCTTGTTTTAAAGCAAATTTAGGGCTATTTTGGGACTGATCTTGTAATTTTGAACCACGGTCAGAAGACCAGAACGAAACCTGAGCTGGTATCCCCTCTCCAAACTTCTACACTACACCTACGGGAGGTCATTTTACCCCGATGGACTCAAAATGTAATGGACCTGCTTGTACCACGGCTCTTCGGTGGAACCTGTTTTCCAACATGAGGTCCTGCATTTCCAAAGAAGACTTTGCCGCCAATCCATAGCGGTTTGTTTTATTCTCTTTATTATTGTATAATTTTCAGAATTTTTTTTTCATGCAAAAAATAGATTTTTCTCTTAATCACCCGCAGAGACTTTCAACACTTCAAATTCGTCGATTAAAAAGACAGCTAGGAAGAAATGATGCAATTGACAAAACGTCTAAACATTTTAATATTGGACACTTTTCAATATAATTTCAACTCTTTTTATTGTTAAAAAAAAGTCTGTGCAAAGGAAAATCTATAGTTATTTATTATCATTTTAAATCTATAAATCTGATAATGAAAGGCTAAACAAAGTAATGGAAGACATCATTCGAAAATAATGGATTAGTTGATTTTTTTTTGGGGGGGAGGGCGCATTTCTTTGAAATATTGCGCGTGTACTGCCAGTTATTTAATCTTATAGTTCGTTGGCTGATTGTATTATATTGGTTGCTGATTGTATTATATTGGTTGAAGAGACCGAATCCAAAATGAAATATTCTTGAAATTTTTTAAATAATTATTATGAATATCATCAATGATATTATTAACACCATTAAAAAAAGCCATAAAACAACACTTTGAAACGGCGGTGTATATAAATAATAAACGACAATAAAAAATCTTATTAAATAACTGCCAGTACATACGCAATATTTCAAACAAATGTCCCCCCCCCTCCAAAATAAAAACCCCTCCATAAGGCAAAAGGTACATCATTGATTTTTAAAAGAATCTCTTAAAATGAGCTGCAACCAACTTCAAAGCAACGATTTCCAAGGCATTAAAGCGAGACGATGACCCGGCACATTATTTATTCGCTTGACCCAAATTCGTTATAATGGCTTTAAATCCCATTAGGTGGGTGCTAAGCTTTAACTGGCCATTAAAAAAGGCTCGTAAAATTCCAATTTTAACCTCTTTAGTAGTCGAGACAAGTAACCTTTAAACATTTACCTACTTACAAGAGGTGGAAGGGAAGTTTATATAAATCCTGCCCCCCTCCCTTTTTTAATCATCCATTACTTCATAACAGCTTTAAAATGTCTCAAGCCCTTCAGCCAACTACAAAAATCAAATGCAATATAACCTGATGATAGAAATTAAGAAGTCATGTACCATAAAAAGCGATACGATAAGATAAACGACAAATCATAAATGTAAAAGTTTTTAAGCGGCGTCGTATTATTGATTATAACTTGTTTCTTCCGTTTAGGAAAAACATTTGTTTGCTTAAAAATATTTTTATCACCTCAACCCCCACCCTCTTTTTTAATCCTTTCTGACGTGGCAGTCACAAAAAAGGATACCAATTTCAAATTTATATATAGATTTTCAATTTTCGAATTCGAAAAATCAATAGGAAAGTAGCATTTTATTTCATTTTAGAATTGAAGAAGGCATATGGCTTCCTTTATGTGATTAATTTTATATTTTAAATGTCACAATTCCTCTTTTAAAATGTGGAATTTTTTAAAAATTAGAATTCTAACAAAATCATTTGATCAAATGCTTCAGGTGTAAATTCATAAGAGATTCAAATTCTTTTCTGAAAGCACCAAAATGCAGGCTCCGCCAACGCAACAATCTTCTCCTTGCGCACAAAAAGTGCAGCTTCTTGTTACGCAACATTCCTTCATGTGTAAGGCAAACGCACACTGCTTTTGTGTGTTTCGAGCAATTTTAATCGAAATACTAAAGCATTTTCAATTTTTATAATTTGACATTTCAATTTTCAGTTAATATACGTAGTAAAATGGAATCAATTTTTATTTTTCTTAACTTGTATATATATTAAGTTTAATTTGTTAATTTCTTCAACAGTTATTCTGAAATTGTGGAATTATAATATTTTAAGCGACTTAAATTTCATAGATTAAAAATTAAAACGTTTATGAATCTAAAATATTCATAATTATCGTTACGAAATACTTTTCATCAATTTTGAAGATTTTCTTAAGACCGAAATGCCCCCAAAAGAAATCTCCACGCATTTCAAACGAAAAAAGTTTTTTTTTTTTTTTAAGTAAAAATTTATGCTTATACAATCAACGAATCCCATTCATTTGTCCCCCCCCCCCCATTATATTTCTAAAATTTTAGTAACCCAGGCAAGAACGATTTAAGGAACATGTCGTTAAATGTTTTAAAATGAATTTTAAGAAGTTTGATTTTAAGTGCGTGCGTTTCTTTTTTATAATATTTCATGGATAAGTTTTTACTGATAAGTTGGATTTCTCGGAGTAAACTCTAAATCATTTTCTGCCTTATTAATGCGCAGAACAAAGCTCCAAAACAAATTGCTACTTACATTTACAAACTAGCTGCCATCTATTTTTTTTTTTTCTTTTTAAATTAATTCGCCCTTTTTCTAAAGCAATCTACACTCCTTCTGGATTTTTGAAATTTGATACATTTGACAAAACATAAATAACATAGTTCTATTTCATTCCATTCCATTCAGAGCATCAGCCACAAAGAATTTCGGAACGAATCTACCAAAGGTCCCCAGTGGCAAGAAACAAGTTATTTGCTGCGGGGAAAGAATAAACAAAAGAGAATCTCGCTAAAAATGAGAGGGATCCGAAAGCCATCTGAGGCCCATCCGGCACCTGACACTTCTTTTCCAGCACACAGCGGGAGAAAAAAGTTTTGTTGTCGGAGACGGAAAGGTTATATTTACCAGTCTGTGGGGTTAGATCTGTATTAATCGTTACATATCATCAGTCGCTGCTTATACATTAGTGCTCAAAAATATATATTTAATTATTCTTTTACTTTTCAGTAACTAACATAATTAAAAATAGTGTGGAATCTTGCAACAGTTTTTTCGAAAATCCACGGTTCGCGGGTTTAGAATCAAATCTTGAAATGAACTGGCTAACGGATAAGTAGATTCTAAATATATTAAAACTAAGCAGTAAGAGTACAAAATTTGAAAGTTGTGGCCAACGGAACGTGAGGGGGTGGGGGTGGGGCGGGGGGTGGAACTGATGATCAAATTTTAACTTTATTTACATGAGATATTTTAAATAAGTGTATAAAAGCACACGATCTCCTTCTTAAATGACAAAACTGCGACTTTATATTTCTGGTTCTCTAAAATTTTTAGGAATAGCAATTAATCCTTCCAGTAAGATTTAATGATGTAAAGTTGTACATGAAATAGCCAATTATTTAAGAAAGCTTCGTTTGTTTTATAATTCTTACATATTGTTAATTAAAATTGTTATTGATATGGACATAATTATAATTCTTAAGCTCATATTCAACATTTCTTCAAAAACTTCTAATGACTTCGGATTAGCCCCTAGTTTTTGCATTTACTCCAGGAACGCCATTATTATTTTTTTATTTTTCAGGCACATTGTCTATTTCCTTCCAAATCCATTTTTCTGATAATGCGTCTGTGACTCAAAGTATTCACTAAAATCGCTCATTAGTCGCTTCGCGCGTTTTCGTCTTGGTAATATTTCATTATCAGTCTCAGGTATGCTTATTCTGACTTTTCTGAATCCCACCCATCCCCTTGATCCCCATAGTTTACAATACTCTTATTCATTGCGGTGTTACGGTTTTTCCTTTACTAAGACCGATGTTTTCACTAAATGTTTAGAAGAATGAGATCCCCTGACTAACAATAATTTGGCCACACTTGTACCAAGACCACCTAACAGTTAACAATGTGATAATGATTTCCGATATTAACTTAAGTAATAAAAGTGCTGCCGGATTCAGTTTATCTAGAAATTTTAAACCAAATTTATTATTATATTCAACAGTAACATCAGTAGCATGATGAGTATAACTCGTCACTGCGCTATATGGTATGAAAAACCGGTGACGAGCTGTACTCGTCATTTTAGCGGAAGGAATTAGTAACATAGCGTTTTAGAAACTAAGCGAATAATACAATTTTAATAACACAGAGAAATTGAAAAATTTATTAAGTTTTAATCCAGTTATATTGTATTTCAGAATGCATATACAATGCTATAGCTTGCGCTTGACGTGTATGTCAATCCAAATCTGCATTTGGTGAGGTCGAAGTGTAATATTTTTCTTTTTTGTTGCAAAATTTATTATGACATGTATATGCGTCGCTTGGCTTTGAAAGCGCGGGGGGTGGGGGTAACTGAGGAGTTCTAAAAAAATAAATACTCAGTTAACTGGTTTAAAACAACCGAATTTCCTCTACAAAACGTAGAAATGAGGCAAGGAAGATCTACCATTTGATTCCCTTCAGACATTATATTACTAATATTATTTTGTTTCAATACAAAACATTCGTAATATTATATACTTTTTATTATTATTTAATATTTCTCGGCAGCTGTTTTAAATTTTTTTCCCCTTTATGAACAGAAAAAAAGAATTTAAAGTCAAATAAAAAAAAATACAATCCAAGTAATAAAATATAAAACGTCTGCTCTCAATGAATAAGTAAACAGTAACATTACTAGAATAATCTTTTCTTAATCATTTCACAAAAAATGATCAAGCAATGTAGCGACACTATGATTATCCAGCTATACGAAAATGTGCTCAATAAACACTGCGAACTAATCTAAATATTTGAAAAAGCTCAACGTGCAGTTTACGTACTTACATGAATATTGATGTTTCTGAAGATTCCATAAAATTGTGCTCGTGTAGAAAGGAAAATCCAGACCCGGTTATCTTAACTAAAAAAATAAAACTACTTTGATAGTGTTAGGTTAGGCGGAAAATATGTGAACTTCGAAAGCTAAAAAAAACCTGAATTATGTATCCCGCTCATGAATAGTTAATAATTCCAAGATTAAAAACATTGTTTTTGTTATAATAGATAAATTAAACGTGATGTTTTTTTTAAAATCATCACAACAGTTTCGTGAGCGAGAGATAAATTCAATCGAAAAAAAAGAGTAGTAAGTCATTAAAATAAAAGAAGATGTGAACCAATTTCTTCTTTGTATCCAGCTACAGTTTTCAAATCTAATATATAAAAATGAATGTTTGTTCGTATTTCATGCGCTGCCGTACCATATTACCGTAAGACAACATACCGCCAGTTATAAGTTGGAGAGCTCACGAGTCGAACAGCCAAGAAGCTTATTTGTTTTTGCTAAGATTAAAAAGAAAAAAGAAAAAAATATATTGTTACCCTAAAGCACTTAAATAATAAAATAAATTTCAACGATATTTACAAACTTATTTCTTCTGAGGCAGCAACGCGCCAGGTACCAGCTTGTATAGAATATTTTCCTATATTGAATCAATGCGGTAATGAAGAAAGAGATTGAATTTATTCTCAAGGAAACGAATCTCGTGACCTTTCACTATGAAACAGTTCCGAAATAGTAACCAAGACCAAAGAATCAAGATTCATTTAACTCTCTTTGGGTTCATTTGTTTCATTAGATACGTCATATAACCCTTCTGAGTAAGTTACAGATGACAATTTTAATCCTTCAATAAAACTTCCATTTCACTTTATTTGTCCGTATAATAAAAAAATTAATAAAGCTTTATTCAATAATAAACTTTTTTATATAAATTCCGCGCATCATCAAATTAAATCTCCTCCAAAAGCAAAAATGATTTCAAAAAATTGGTGCCCAAAAGGTTGATAGTACTTTGAATTCAGCTACCGACAATAAATAAAGATGCGAAGTGAACAGCAATGAAACTAATACAATGAAGGTATTTTTCAAAAAATCTGAAAAACTTGCATTTATCCAAATGAAGTATCGAGATTATATCATATGCATATCTCTAGCCCATTTATTCACAAATTTTCTAGAAAAGCTAACAAAATTTCTTATTTATATAAATCGCTATATTCAAAAGTTAACTAATTAATTTTTACAATACCAGACGCTGCACTAATGTCATTTTCTTGGACATCTTTCAACAAAGGAGCATGCATTTCTGTTTGCACAGAAGCTGCTGTGAAAGAAATTAGAAGCTGTTAAAATAAACACATGAAAGCGTTTTTCCCTCCCCTTCCCCTGAACATATAAGATTCGGCTATTAATCTGTCTGACCGCCAGATGTGACGTTTAACATTACTTGGTTAATAATTTCAACAATTAACACTAAGTGAAACATTGTTTGGGAGTGGCTGCCAGAAAGCCGATTCGTATGCAGTAGCGAAGGTTCTCTGAATTATTCGAAACCAGGTTAAGTTAGATCGAAAGATTTCAATGGGCGGGGGTGTAAAAAACAAACGATAACAAGGGAATGGATAAAAACAACAAAGGAAATGGGTAAACAATTTTAAATGGGACACATCATTTGCATAAAGCAAAACAAATTAGAGTTGATGCTCGAAAATTTAACTGCTAATAGTGAATGAGAACTGTTCTTCCATTTCCAAGAAATGAGAAAAACCGAAGAAAATTTTATCGTATTTCTTTGAAATAAGTCAATTTTAGAAACATACTAGTATCCATTTTTTTTCCCTCGGACCTCGTTTAGTTTTGTTATATTAGCGATACGTTTAAAAAGCAACGCTATGGCTATTCTGGGAAGGACCCCGTCATTTTGAACCACGGTCAGATGACGAGGACAACACCTGAGTCGACACTCCCACCTCCAAACTTCCACACCATACCAGCGAGAAGACGTTTGGCCCCGGCGGATTTACCCTGAAACCCTCCGGTTACGAAGCCGACACTTAACCATAGACCTCAAATACCAGGGAAATTAAATAGGCTGCCTGTAGTAGTTGTAATAGGTTAATTCGATGACAGTGCTGTGCGCCTTCTAACAGGTATCAATATATCACATATCAATCCAGGTTTTAATGGCAAAGCCTCAAAAGCTCAACTACATCCAGTTTCTTATAAATCTTCTGGATTTATAATAAGACAAGCGAGTCTACTTTGTAGCCAATGAGGCTGTTCCATTCAATTAATTCCATCCACTGGATTGACAAAAGATAGTTTGCAATCACATGCCATTGAGATTTGCTTTGAAATGACTTCATTTTTATAAGGCCCCGTGAAAAGTAATTCCTATCACATGTAGAATAAATTCATATATAAATGAAACAGTTGTGGTAGCCTTTCATATACTCTGAGGGGAAAAAAAAAAAAAAAAAAAAAAATCTTACCTCCTTCATAAATCTTTGAGTAAAACGGCGAATACCTTGTATGTCACTAGCGAACGAAGGAACACAATATTCATTTTTGGTTTAAATTTCGAAAAACTGATGTTGCGTAGTTTTATCGAATCTATCGTGTGATCCTTGGCGATAAATCTTTCACATTTAGCAAGAAGTATTTGAAAATCGAATTTGTCTTTTACACTCGTTGTTTTCAACTAATTGAAACCAAAAATCTGATGAAGAATTATAACTGCATCTTCAAAATTACATACCATTTTTATATAACTACGTCACTGAGTTTTTGAAATGATCGCATATGCAAAAGTACAACTTGACAGAAAGCCAACCTCTTGATGTTGGTTTCAAATTTGGAAGGTATCTACATGTTAGATCTGAGCTCCAAACTTTAGGCATCTAGTTCTCTTTCATTTCGTAGTTATCGTGATTACATTAGGACAGCCGGACAGATAGATTTCCTCTAAACGGACCTAGCTCAAAACTTGACATAAATCTAAAAATTTGGTGTATATACCAAATTTCAATAATATAGCTCAAAGCACTTTTGAGTTATATTGTTACGGACAAACACAATGTCAAAAAAAAAAAAAAAGTATTTTTCAAATTCGGGGAAGTTTCGAACATGAAGAATCGTCAAAATCTCTAGTTCGAATTTTTACTTTCTCTATATTTCGTATAGGAGAAAGTAAAAATTCAAAGCTCTAGGAATTAACAAAAATTTAAAAGATGGATTGCCTTCAGAGTGGAGTTCACTACAGTACAATAAAATAATTCAAAAAATCCACGAAGATTAGAAATGAAGCGGCCAAGATCAATTTTACATTAAGAGCAGAATCATTCAGATATCTAATAAGATGCAGTTTTTCCCAACAGCAAAGAAAGATTATCCGCAGGCGAGGAGAAACAT
>JAPMOR010104527.1:485490-510976 GCA_026543865.1 Argiope aurantia
CTTTAAAAATATGAAATATTTTTTAAATGTTAAGAAAAATCATACACTTATATTGCTTATTAATAATGTTACTTAATCATTCAATTCTTAAATTCAGTCTATATTTGCCAAATATTCATTTTCTTATAATGGCATTTAGACGTAGATATCTTGACACCTCAAGAAATCCAGTATCATTTACCAAAGTCAGACAGTGAAAATGAATTGGAAATATCAAGTGATCATAGTTTGAGGAGATCCAAATTTTTCACCGCCTGAAAATTCTGAAGAAATGGATGAATATGATTCTTCAGAAAACTAATCAGATAATATTGACAGAAAATATCAACAAAAGTTACTGGTCTATATCCCTATCGCATCAGTTAAAGCTCCTATAAGAGTTCAGATGAAAGGGCTTCAATAAAGTTCATCGGTCGCAATTTCAAAAAAATGGATGGGTGGAGTACATTTAATTAACAGTATTATGGGCAGACAAAAATGACTGCTAAAAAGTAGTAAAAGGCAGATCTGATTTTTTTAAAAATCTAATAATGTCCTGTGTTGGGTTGTTATACAGCAAATCTTTTTTTTTTAACTGGAATTGTTGAAATATTAAGAGTTAAGACGTAAGGAATCTAATAACTTTGAGATTCCTTACGTTCTTTCCTGTTCTATTTAGTCTGTACAATGAATTAGGCAATTCTCTTCACCATTTTCAAGCCATGAAAAAGGACGAGGAAGAAAAAAGCAAAATATGTGTTAATGACGTTCGAAAAATGGGCTCTAGTCCTTCGAATAGAAATCTCCCTTCCTCCTAAGAAGAGAACGTGGAAGACCTTTTATAGAGAGACGTTTTAACAAGTGGATATTTTTATTTCCAACTGGCACTGAAAGAAAGCTTTCGTAGAAATAATAATCATTCAAATATTTAGAAGCAAAAAATGAATCAGGTTCGGAGAGAGAAGTAAAACGTTTTAAGTGTTAAAACACTAGGATAAATGCATAAGATCGTATTCCAATCCTCTGAATGGCATCCTACAATGCGATTCTCCACCTTTCACTGCGGAGAAGATTGGTTTCTTTAGTGACACGTATCTTTGGTTTATACTGTGCGTCATATTACTGCATGTTTCAATTAATTCATAATAAGCTAATCAAAAGTTAAGAGGATTGTCAAAGATTCTCTATTGGTGTTAAAAACAATGTTAAGCCAACTTAAATTAGAGCATAAAATTCAATAGATTTTTCAACACAAAAGGTGAACATGAGGTATATTACCGAACAACGTATAGTCTGAAAGAAATGCGTGTGACTGGAACAAGGGACATTTTTATCAAAATATGATGGAAAGATGTGGTAAAGTTACAATGTGGGCATATAGAAGGCTGCTCTCCCAGTAATAAATGCCGCCCTGCGAATCATGTATGACCAATATGCAGACGTGTGAGAAGAGAACACCTTTCTTCTATTATCAGAAGTATTCCAGTCCTGTAAAGAAAACTTGATTGGAGTTTATTATCCATTTAAAAATTCCATTATTTGAACCGAAAATGCCCTTAACATGCTTCTTAAGATCACAAACAGGTACTGTTGTATTAATAAGAATCGCAGTCGTTTTAGTAGTCTCGACAACTTGTTCATTTTCGTCCATACTAATATGCAATGGAATCCAATAAAATGTAATGGTAAAAGCCCGAGAATAAAGTATTTCATAAATATTTAAAATTTTAAAAACCAATGGTTGATTATGAAGATATATAGACTGAAGATTATTGTAAAACGCTCCAAGAGTCAGCGCATATCGTACAATATCCAAGAGACGTATTTCAAATCTGTTCCATCGTAGGATTTCTGCAGTAAAAATTGAAGATTTAAATTGGAAAAATTACAGCGAAAAAGTTTTGAGTAGCGGATTTGAATCCATTAGTACAAACAGGGATAAAACTATGACAACGTGACCGGTGTTATATCAGATAACTTTATCAGTCGCAGCCGAGAAGGATACGTCGCTTTAAGGCAGAGCATTTATAACGGCTGAACTTATAATTGCAGTATTTATCTGGCGCAGTTTCTAGATCGAGAAGTTTATAACAAATACAGATAAAACTAAAGGGGAGGGGTGATTCCATTTGATCTAAGCTTATACTTGTTATGAAACAATTGACTTCACGCCGGAAGTATTTACTGCGTACAAACAAATGTAAAAACTATTTAATTTTTTAAAATATCTCGTTGAGTAATGCAAATTTACACTATTTATTACAGTAATAGAATAAAAGATTGGGAGGGGGACCCGCGCCACCTCCGAAAGAGAGGCTAAACCAAGAATTAGCAGTCAACTGTCAAAGTTGGGAAAAGTAAAAATAAAATAACTTCGAAAATGAGGTCTCTCTCTCCCTCTTTTTCACAATACGTGATAACCGATGGAATAAGAGGCATAAAACTTTCTCCTCTTTTCTAAATATTTCCTATTTCAATTGAAGACGTCAGGCAGAACCATTTTAAACGGTGTCAAAATCGTAAATGGACAGAGACTGCAACCAACTAGACCGCTAAGTACCATTCCGACCATAAACGGGCCCTTGTCGATCAGCAACAAAATATCAAACACACCACATAGATAAAACAATAAAAGAGCCCGTACTATCGATCTAGCGGCCGAAGCAAGTTCCCAGACATTCAGCCGACATGAAACTATAAAATAAACCTTCGGCGACAACGTAAAAAATGGGCAGTAGGGTAATAAAAAGTGGATGGAAATGCTTCGTAATGTGGTCGTTCCCGTAACAAGTGCGAAAGGGAGGAAAGATTGTCCAATCTGGTGCGGAAGGTGACGCTTTATTTCTCCCGATTGGAAGCCTAACGATTTTCGCTGGAAAAGCCATAAAGTAACTTTTTATTAATTGGGCGGGAGTGAAAAAAAAGAGGAAAAAAGTGTTTAAAATATACCGAAAGAAAGAAGCTGTAGCTCACAAAAAAGATTCTGAAACAAATTGCCAAACTGACATTGGCAAAACCACTTTCTGGTTCAAAGTACTCCTTTAGAATAAAGAATGCCCCCAAATAGTTGTCTCGAACACTCAGTGAAGTAAAGCAATAGGTAAAACAACACAACCCACCATTTTGCGTCAAATTTATATCAAAGAAAATCACGACAATTCTTCTAAATAGTACATAACAATTCTATGTAATTCAAATAACACTTCTATTGCAATTCATGAATAGCATATAGCAATATTTTCAACTCATAGTTTGATCTTCTAGAATATAATCGCTAAAACAAATTCTTTAAGTGTAATTAAATCTCATTACCAGATCAGAAAATTTCGTTCTTGCGCACTATGTACCCGAACCGCAGAGTTTGTAAAATATTATTAACTAGCAGTACCCGCACAGCGTAGCCCGTGGCATAACATCCAAGAGAAAAAATTAGCTTTAAACTTAAGTCTAGCCTCGACCCGATATGACATGTCATGGAACATCAAACAGACATAAAAAGATATTTTGAAATCTTCAAAAATAACTACAAAACAATTTTTTATAGCAAATGTTCAGAAATATTTAGGGCTAAGCTTTGATATACAGTCATTTGGCACCTTGCTAAGTTGACAATTTTTCGGTAGCGCTTTGTTTGGGGTTACATTGACACCATTTTTTTTTATGTTACTGTGTTTCGATCTTAAATGTTCATTTCCCTTGATTTTTTCCTGATTGAGAAAAAAGTACATATATGTGGTGCCGTCATGACAGCGCGCCATAAACCAGCGCCTCTAGCGGCAAAAGTACTGTAGCTGCCAGTTCAGAGTAGGCCGCGGTGAAAGACGTTGGCAACGGAAGACGTTCGTTGCATAACTAGAAAGAAGACGTGTTTTGACGATGCCACTGTAGATGATAGCCGTAACGTTCTATAACTTGAAAGAAGACGAGGTGTCTTAATTAACTTTGTTTACTTCAGTGTTTGTATTGTTCCTGTTCCGTCCATCATCCATTAATCTTGTAACTAAATTCAGAATATAGTCATTTTATCATCAGTTGGCCGTCTCATCCTTTATGTGTTAAAACGCCCACAAACAATCTACATATATATTGGCACTTTTCGACGACCCTCCCCAACAAAATGGAATTTCCCAAAAGATAACGCAGATATCGTTGTGACATTTTACCAATTCTTTTCATTTATCTAACAATAAAACAAGAATTGCAACTTAAAAAAACTAGTAATGAAATCTTCCTTCCTCCATCCCTTATACGATAACATATTTCAGTGAAATATTAGAGTTTTGAATAGCTAGCTGTTTGATAAAAGTTTAATTTTAGAAAAATACTTTATATAAAACAATTCTCGAGATATTGACGGAGCAGATTTAAATAATATATCTCAGACAACAACAAAACAGATGACCGAAAACACTTCGATAATCGACAACATATGCCAGCATAAATTAGAAAGCACTGCTGCAATATTATTCATCATGCTGCACATTATTTTTAACATTACCAATATCAGAAAAGTGTCTTACAAAATGAAAACTGATTAAAGTATACAATAAAGTTGAACGAGGTAGGATATAAAAAATCCGATTCTTAAAGTATCGAATTCTAATAGGGCACAAAAGCTGTGCTTTTTCATAGTAATCAACGAGGTGGAAAAATTTTATAGTTTGTATCTTCAGTTCGTGAAGAAAACTTAATGTTTGTACAAAATGATAAAAAATAACAAAATTTACATTAATTTAAAATTATAGAAACTAAAGGTTTTGTTTTTTAATGACGCTTTAAGTTCCTCATTTGAGTTGCTTGATCAGAACAGGAAAATTAAATATAAAAAATATATGCTAAATTTTGAATTAGCGGTTAAGAACTTAAGCTTCACAAATTTGCTGTAAAGTTTTAACCATTTTATAAACAGATATACAATACTAAATAAAGAAGGCTGTATTTCTGAGTAATCTGATAATGCGAGTCATTTTATACATTCGATTATGATAAAAGTATTTTATTCTCTTCGCTAACATCACATTAAAAAAAATTGCGTTGAATTAAATAATTCCTTTCCAATTTATTAAGGTGTGTTATATTTATTTATTCAAACAAATTAGCGTATATTCAAATATTTTTCACACATTGAGCCTAGAGAGGAAGGACGATCAAATGCAACCATCTCCATGTCGATGCACCTATTCTATAGACTAACTGCTTTAACGCATCTTTCAGTAGCTTCAATATAGTCTGAGATATCAAAATAATTTGAGACAATCTTACAGGCCTCAGAGTTTGGATTTTCGTTTTCAGTACTCTCCTATAACCCTGTTTGTATTGTCCCTTATCAACAATTATAATTAACAACACATTCTCTGGATGATAGAACACCGCGTTTCACTCAAATGATGGGTCGATGATTCTGTTAATGTAGACAGGATAATATCGCGTTGCTTGAGCAACTTTAACAAACAACATGAAATACACACAAAGTTTTCGAAGTGGGCACACTTCGCACTACTGGACAAGTATCACTATCCAATAATGTACTCAACAGTGAAATCTGAATTCAAACTTTATAGGTTATATGAACACTTTTTCGAAGGGTGTCACGTTCAAGGCATTACTCCAGCGGAATGGACTACCCTAAAGGAAGGGTTAAATAAAGGCTTTCCCTATATCTTAAGACTTGGCTAGCCCGAAGATAAGATTTCGGAATCTGAGGCTGGTCAGAATCCGAGATTCAATTAATGTCATCGTACTAAATAAATAGGGAGCATTTATTGTTCCCAAGCCGGCAAGGGATGGCTGATAGACGATATTTATGACCTGAAATGAAACACGGTGCAGCTGGGTGAAGAGAGGAGAAAAATACTTTCCGGGCGCTTCTTAACCCGCCTGCAAATGGGTAATGCAAAGGAAAGCAAATTATACGCAAACAACAGATAAGAATAAAAGTGAAACTCAATCGAAGGTTGTGAATGTTGTAAAGAATTTGGCCCGAAAATTGCCAGAAGATAGATGTAAGCACCGTATTGGTGTAGATCAAAAATATGATGACATCACACCGTTTGGCAGACGGAGATTTTTTTTTCCGACGGGAGTCTGCGTGATGTTGAAAGTGAAAGGATTGATGCCTGTTGATGGTGTTCTACCTTGTGGATTAAGATGATGGTCGTGGGAATGGATTTACAAATGTTGTATGAATTTCCTATTGTTTAAATGTTTGTAAATGTTTCTATTCTATGTGTTTTGTCCGATTGTGGTGTTATAAATTAACAAATTTGACATAATTACTCAGCTATATTTTGATGACATCACAATGTGCAGCCGAAGGGAAATGATTCAAAAGTGGTCTTCATTAATGATAGCAGGAGAAATATCGGAGGAAAAAAGTTGTTTTAACGCTTTACACCCGGAAAAGTAATCCGAGTATAAAAGAATCCAATCATAATTACTAAGCTTAATACAAGGGCTTCTTTGTTGTTCCGAAAAATAAATATATATAATTATTTTAAGTTCGATTTCCCTTAAAAATTGATCTACCTCTTTTTACCATTGTGTAGATATTTTTAACAATCAAAACTGAAAAATAAATAAAACTGAAAAATGATGAACCGTCTTGAATAGTGAGTGAGAGGCACCATCCGAGTGTAAAGGGTTAATGCTGTTGTATTTCATAGAAAATTAAGACCATTTAGATTAATTTATTACAAACATAATTTCTCTTTATATAGAAATAGTGTATATGATGAAACATATTGTTACATACATGGTTCATGGCATTTTATATACGAAGATTCTCCGCTTTTTATGTAACATACTTATCATTTCAGATACATTTCAAAGCATTAAACATAAGTATAAAAACAAGCGAAATGCAGGCTTTCCAGAAAGGCAAGCTTTCAGCCAACAATCTAGCGTAATTACCTACAAACAGACAGAAGCCATACTTATAATGTTCGCCATCACAAAAAGTCGCAAGCAATCAGCCAACAGTGCTTTGATAAAGTAGTTTTTTAAAACTTATCCTGCGAGTTCCATCTCGCCCTCTTTCTAACAATGCGAAAGAAGATAATGGAGCGGCAGAGAGGAGAGATTCAATCTGGGGCTACCCGAAATTTATGGCCTCGCTGTGCCCCAAGTCTCGATTTCCGATACTAAACAAAATGGCAATGGAAATGAAGAGTCCAAATCCGAAAAGCGCTCATCCGCAAAAGCTCATTAGACTTGAACTGAATTGAACAGGAAGTTCCCCGAGATTTTTTTTTTTTTTTCATTCTTGTTCTTTAATGATGGAAAAATCGAAATTAATGATGAATTAATTAAATACCACTTGGCAGATAATTATGGTGGGATGAATAAGTAGCTAAACATATTTTCATCATCGTCGAAAATGTAATAAAGTCTCCAGAATTTCAAATGAATAGCAATAATTTGCGAGTAAACAGCCGGTATTCTTATGCAAATTCTTCCGTAGATGCTTTTATATT
Organism: Argiope aurantia; assembly: GCA_026543865.1. Taxonomy (NCBI): domain Eukaryota; kingdom Metazoa; phylum Arthropoda; class Arachnida; order Araneae; family Araneidae; genus Argiope; species Argiope aurantia. Next base: position 492,942 of record JAPMOR010104527.1, read on the forward strand.
CTTTAAACTAAATGATTTGTCTCGAGCGCGGAAATCTATTGTTTTTTTCTACGCTAATTGCATTAACTTCAATTTTTCTAATTAAATGTAATTTCCTAAATCATAAATCTAAATCAATCTAAGGAAATCAAATTTTGCAAAGAATAATTTTTTTCCCCCTTTCAATTTTTCAATAGTAAGATGTAAACGAACTGCCGTACAAATGTTCCAAATTGCATCACTGATTTATCGTTTTCACAGTTGCACTTAATTCTGAATGCCTTAATTAATTAATAAAGCTGCGAATTGTTATAAGAAAAGCAGCTGACCGACCAAAACAGATTCCAGTCCGACTTAAAATTAATGCCCTTTCGTTAAAACTGATTTTTTTTTTATGTGATTTTTCGCTAAATGTAATTGTGACAATCCTTCTTAAATTGTAACCCTAACAGCCATTTGCCAACATATCCTGTATCATAATTCCAAGAAAGAGTTTTGGTGAGTATTTGCACGATGTTATCGTAACCTAGCGAGAAACCGTCCATGAATCTTAAATCATATCACACTGTAAATAACTGATACAGATTGTGAAAAATTAACTAATGATCAAACATTAAACCTCTGTAAAAAGGTAAAATTTTATAACTTTAGGATAAAGTGACGCTTCTGGATAATATAGTATTTTAATAGCTTACATTTATTGGGGTTTTTTTTCCCTTCTTTTTTTATGAGCATAGGTTTAAACATACAATGTTTATTTTAAGTTTTGATTAATAATGTAATATACATGATATGTGTACATGAGAGATATTGATGATTTTCGTAACTTCTAGCTAAATTAATATGAAATCTAATGCTTCAGGCCAAAACAGAAGTCTAGATTTGAACATCCAATAACAATGCAAAGCAAATGAGCGCGTGTATTATTAATTCCATCCTATGTTACAGAATCGCTGGAAATTTTTATTATCGATAATCGACCCATCTTTTAGAGCCAATAAATCTTATCAAGCGACGCAGCTTTGATAATATGGAGAGAGTACAGTGCTTGTATGCATGGTAATAAGACCACTCCACAATTACGGACACCACACTCTTCTTAGGGCTTGAAAAAAAAAGGGCCAAAGGATCGATTAAATAATAAAAAGCAGCGCATTCCACCCTAACTCATCAAAGATGAAAGAGGCGAAGAGGCCAAGGTCGGCTCTAAGTTAGAGGATTAGTTCCATCTCTAAATTGAAGACCCTCTTGATGGATCTTTAAACGTTTTATTGAAAGGGGGAAAAAAAGGGAGAGGGACCATTCGCCCTCCCCCCCCTCTAGAAATGCGAATAATCAGGCCATGAAAGGAAATTTTATTTATAAACAAGAGCAAGATTACTTTTTAAACCCAATATATTAAAATATTACCTACTTAGAAAACATTTCTGCATGAAAAAAGGAAATAAGTGGAAGTGGAAGTTCCGATATAATCGGATATAAAATATTTCTCTTAACTACGGTGAGCTATTGGCGCTAACCAACAGTATACATAACTCAATTCTTTTTCGATACCCAAAAATCCCCTACTCCCTTCAACTAGGTTTAAAGAAAGGTAAGGCAAAGGCATTAAAAATTAAATAAAAATGATTTTACTTAGAAGTTAAATGCTTCCTTGGATAGACGATTTTTCTTCAACCTCTCCTCATTTTTTTTTTAAAGTCAAGTATCCGAAAAGCACAATAAGAAAAGAAAAATGAATGACATTAACAATAATTTGTTTTAATGTTTGCTAAAAACTATCGCAAGACTCTCAATTTATTCTTAATCGTAACAGACATGGCTGCAATTGAAATTTAAATGTCATTATCTAAAGTAAAAAATGTTATCAAAAACATTTTTTTAAGCTCTACCTATGAATTTATGCTTTAATAATAATTTTAAAAAATAATAATTATCCTCTGAACAAGAAATTAAAAAAAAAAGTCTTGGAGAAATTTCATTTCTTGCCGTCGCCATATATCTTAAACAATAAATAACCTCAGAAAATTAAAATAATCTAATTTCTTTTCCCTGTGAAAATCTCATTCAACTTTTAATTAAAAATAATTACACATTTATTAAACACATTCAAATTTATTGCAAAATAAGAATGAAAAAAAATCATTTCGTAAGGTGGAACCCAAAAGTAGATTCCTTTTCCTATTGTTTTTAAAATTCTTTCAATTCTGAAATATTAAATTTTGAAGTAACCACAGATAATGATGTATTTATTCCTCTGGCATAGTTCAATATTTATTGCAAGATAACTAAGGCAAAAAATATTATAAAAATAATATACAAATATAGTTTGTAATTAAATTTGGAAAGAACTAAAAGATAATCTCTGCATTTTAAACATGTTTGAAGAAGTTAATTACCGCTTGCAATTATTACTCTTTCATTTAAAAGCAGAATGATAGAAAGTACGAATTTATTGATTACTTTATCAATTAATTACTCTGGAGGGAAAAAAATCGTCTGATTTTCTTAATTAACGTTGGAATTTATATCTTATTTGTTATGGTTTTGAATATTTCAATCATAACTATTAATTGGGAAAAAAAGAAGCTTTTCAAAACAATCGTCAGTTTTTAAAAAATATATATTTCAGTATTTGTGAATTAATTTGGCGAACATAGCTAATAAACTAATAGGATATAATTGATAAACTTTGGCGAATAATCGCTATTATACATTTAGTACTTTTTTTTAATACGTTATATTTTCGAACGGGGTAGACATCAAACCAAAGGACCGCCAAATTAACAAACCCTCAGGAATAACGAATGCTTACAAACAATAAAACTTATGTTTACTGCACAAAATATGCTGAATTTTTTTTTTTTTTTTTTTAAATTATTCTTCATGTTATGAATACAGCAAAATGTCATTCAAAACTAGAGCAGCAATCCATTTTATATTTTTACACGATAACTGATATCCATTTAGGAAATTAATTGCTCGCTATAGTAATCAATTTCATGAAAAATATTTTCTTTGGATAGCATAGTATAAATTAAATCATTACAGTAGTACTTAATCACATTAAAAAAAAATCTACTACATTTGAAACAAACACCTAACATTTAAAGAATCATCATTCAAGACATCAGTGAATGCATGAGTGATTTTTCGCTTTTGTGTCTATTTTCACACAAGAATTAGCATTTAAGAAAATAATTTCAAAAGTTTATTCAAAAGAAAATAATTTCAAATAATTTTATTTAAAAAAAAGCGACTACAGAAGAGCATCGGGTACATGGCGGGGTATGATGTCAATTTTTTTTTATAAATATATTGGAAGGGGGGGGGACCCTAAAAAAATATGCAACTTCTGAACAATTTTTAAACTGCTGATTTTTATGTAATGTTACAATTAAATCTTTCTGCTTTATTTTTATTTTATTAGTTACCTTCAAGCTTTTACTCTTTACTCCACGTGCACTTAAATAATTTCAAACTATAAAAATGTAAAAAAGTTTTATTTTGTTATTTTTTCAAAACTGGCAACATAAATTGTTGAAGTTAAAAACAATCAAAATTAGGAATTGAAAATCATTTTTTAACCACTGACTTCTAAGCAATTGCGGCTAATGAAAAACTTTAAGAACAAAAAAGTTGTTCTTCTTAATGAGGTGTTCATTTAACTAATTTATTTTTCTAGTTGCAAGAAATTGAAAATTTCAACTCCTCACTATTTCCACCCCCTTTAAACTAGATGGCCCATTTACAAACTCCACCGAGATTTTCACAATTCTTATAACATATTCCAAGCCGATTCAAATCCAACAAAATTACTCTAATTATTTTGTCAACAAAATACCATGGGCAAAGCATTAAAAGTATGTTATAAATAACTGAACGAAGGGATATTTTGGGGTGTAGGGACTGTGGTAGTGAAGATCTACAGTCATGTCACGACAACACTGCAATCTACCTAAAAACACTAAGATAATTTTCAAGAGAAAAACGTTAATGGCACATTGCAAGATAAAACGTGGTTAGAGCATTAGCACTGAGGCAATTGGAAGTTTTTGCTTTTACGAAACAACCTCATTAAGGCTGCTCTTTATAAAGGTGCTTTCCCGACAAATTAGCGTATCGATCAAAGGGGTGAGAAGCATTGTCATCTGTTCTCCTCACAGCTCAGAAGTCAATAATGTATATTTTGAAAAGCAGGCGCATGCCAGGGGTTGACGAGGCAAGTTCCTCCGACCGTAAGACTTTCTCGCCAATGATTTAATTTTAAAAAAAAAAAAAAGTGACGGATATCTGTGAATTTTAAGCAAACTATAAATAGACCTGGTGAACGGCAAAACAACGCGAGTGATATACAGCAAAATTTTTAATGATTATTGAAATAAATGTAACAATTCTCCTTAAAAATTTATCAAAGTTGCTAATTTAAACACAATTCAAAAATCTGAATGACTTTGAACTAAGAGCAGATCCAATCACAAGCTTCCCTGCCTGCTCTAATAGCTGCATTCCAGGCCATTATAAAGGTACCTTCAGCAAATTGCGTGTGGAGTGATGATGGTGGTGATAAGGAAAGAGAATAACTTTTTCGATCCAGCGGAAGTGGTCTCCACACAACTTTCTCGCATATTCTCCAATAAAGGTGTTTTCCCAGAGGGCGCCTTGCAAGGCATTAGCTATAATAGTTGCGAAATATTAAACTTTGGCATGAAATCAGCATTTTTACTAAATCTAATGTGTGATCATTGGCGATTAATCCTTGGTATGCATTTTAAAATATACGAAAATCGAATTTGTATTTTAGACGCGTTTTTCTCAACCGATTGAAACAAAAAGAATTGATACAAAACGTCACTTGCAGTCACAAAATCTAATATCAAATTTGGTATAGCTAAGCCTGCGTTTCTGAATTATCGCACTTACATGTTTCTGAAAGTACAGACCGACAGACCGTCAACCCCCTGCTGGATTTGGTTCAAAATACGATAGGTGTCTTAACTATAGATGTTAAATCTGTGTTCCGAAATATATTCAATCAGCTACCTTCGATTTGCAGTGACTGCGTTAAAGTATATTCGGGCAGCCGGACAGACTTCCTCTGCACGGATACTGCTCATAATATGATCGAAATCTAGAAATTTGGTGGAAATATATACAAATTTCCTCCAGCTTGCTCAAAGCATTTTAGAGTTATCTCTGTCACAAAAATGTTTTTCGAATTTAAGGAAATCTAAAACCTGGAGATTCTTCAAAATTTAGAATTCGAATTTTTTGAAGATTACAATACTTTCTTCTATAGGAGAAAACAAAAATGACCCCAATACAGAAATGTAATGACAATTATGATATTTTGCAAGGAGAGGTGGTCCAAAACTCTTCACCACATACCTAAATAAATATTACTCCCCAAAACTCATAGCCAGAAGGGTAGGAGGGGGAGGGATGAGAAACACTTTTAAACTATTCCGATGTAAAAAAACAGCTCTTAATGAAGAGTCATGGATCACATCGCGGTTGTAATTATAAAACAAGATTCGAGTTTGCAAAAATATATTCAACATGATTTCATTGATCGCAATTCAAGCTCAGTAACCAAAATTATATCAAGGCTCTTAAAAACTTCTTAACAACAAGCAACTCGAAGATTTTCTGTATAGTTTTTAAAAAGATATATTTAAAAGAGAGGAGAAGAAAAACTGTCTCGAATTTCAATGTAATAGTCGATGCTTACGTTTCTCACGACACATCCCCCGTCTAGAGGTGGTATGATCTTATGCATTAAATCTGCCGATATCGCAACACAGTCGGTAAGCATGAGAAAGCCGTGGCACTTAGCGAGCATAGCACACGCAAACTTCTCCCTTTTAATGTTGCAGGTACATCGTACGTAAGATTAATCAAAGCGTGGTTTATCAAAGAATTTAATGGTTCCCTTGGAAAAATTAATATGCATCATACACACCGCTCCACCGACGTGAAATCATAGTTGTATTCCAGAAATGCTTAACGCCGAATGGAACAGATTTATTCCAGTATTAAATTAGAAGCAGCAGATAATAATGCAGATCAAAAGGAAAAGTTCTGGAAATATGCAACCAAGTTTTCCAGCTGAATTCGTTCTTTCAAAAAGAAACAAGCAGATGCGAAGTTTCGCCCAACCCATTATTCAACAGCTGTTAAACCAGAAACTTTGCCACAATGGGAAGCTAGGTTTTAATCGAATAACGGAAACTCGAATCTCAGAAGATATTTCCCAGCGCAAATAGCGCGCTTAATTGCATAGTTCGAAATTGTTCGCAATTCGTTTCCTTTAATGTTCAGCCAAAGAATTTTGCCGATTACTGAATGAATTTGCAATCAACAACCTTCGTCCTAATTCCACAGGTCGTTGAATAATTGCAAGGTTTTGAATTCAGTAATTCTAGATTTCAAATAAATTTCAATGGATTACATATAGCATTATTCTTTAATTAAGATAAAATTATTAACAATTTAGAATTTTCGGTAATTTGCTGTTATTTTTCAATACTTAAAAGTACAAATTCGATGTATAATAAAATCCAACTAGTAGGTATTGAGAAAAAGAAAGGGGAGGAAAGACTTGAATTGTTTATAATGAACAAAACCAAGGCGTATAACTCTGCCGTTTTTCTATTTATGGATTCCTCGACAAGTGCTGGTCTAAACAGTTAGATCGAAAATGTTCCAAGCAGTAACTTCATACATTTGTCAACATAATGAATAACAACACCACATAAGTGAATTTTTGTGTTTGCTTCTGAATTTCTGATCGAAGATGTCAGTTTTCGAACCAAATTCTCGTCATACGGGAAGTTTTGATTATCTGCTCGGCTGAGGAGCATCGAATGCACTCAGTACTAACGGAGAATCTGCTCTTGGGGACAGAACATGCTATGAATGAAACCGAATCTTCACGATGACAAAATTATGCTCTGCATTTGGTGGGACCAGCTCGGTGTGAACATAGTGAAATTACCACCGGGGATCGGTATTGAAAGCAACTGATACATTTGAGACGATCTTTAAAGGAGAAACGACGACAGAATCAAGGGAGGCACGGCAAAGTTATCCAACAGCATGACAATACTGGGCCCCACGTCTCAAGGCCAGTCAATATATACTTGCAAATGCTAAAATGGTAGGCCATAATTTCTAGACATTACTCCTTCAAACTACCATTTATTTCAATTAATGACGCAGAGTGTCCCATTCTTATGAAGAAGGCCAAGAATGAATAAATTCTTGGTTTGCCTCAATAGATCCAGCGTCACTTCTCCACGTCAAGGCGGTATCCGATAATTTCCAAAAAGACAGGAAAATTAGTATGGAGCGTCAAAATGCACTTCGAATCATGAACAGGTAAACATTTTTTAAGAATAAAATTTTGGAAATAAAACCATGGATGTAAAATTGAACACTTCATTCTGTTTTCCTTAAGGAATTATTTAATGATTTTGGGATATAACAGAATTATTTTTGGATATAAAAGAATTATTTTTATTTATTTATTCTTCCACGTTTAAATAAGTACTATTCTATTCAACATGTTTTCCTAAATTAAAATATGTTGATACTAAAAATTTTTCCGATTTTATATATAAAATAATCGCAACTAAACTCTGCCTATTCAAATCACTATTCTGTATCTGTAAATAAAATGCAGATTGATTCGATATACATAATTCAAAAGACGCAAAGAAAGATTCTGCAAGTTCGTTCGCTTCATTCATCAAGCAGTAGCGTATATTAAACATGGCATAAAAATTAAGATGCTGTAAAGAAAATTTACAAATACATTATAGAAACATTTAGCATGATGAGTAACAATTTGCAGTGACTTTTAAGATGGAAAAATTGGAATCCTTTTCAGACAAAAGAAATTCGAAATAAAAATAACCAACCAACTATTATTTACCTTCCGTTTCAGGAATGTGTACAATCGTACCGGTTCAATTAAGAATTCTTAGAATACTTTGGGGCGAGTAGTTTTTAAACAGAATAACAGCGTTGTTGAATAATATAACGTTAGTTCATAAACCAGCGATTATTCAATACATGTACATGACAGATGAAAGACGGTTAAGGAATTAAAGACATCTTACATGGCTTTCAACTCGAAAGAGCGCGGAAAAACAGTCGCAAGTCAAAAATATTGTACATTCAAAATTCGGAGATAGAAATCCACCACTTAATAATCCTTCAACACAGAAGGAAAGAGGCAAGTAAATACAGAAGAGCCTCCATCCACGGAAAAAAAGAAGCACAAATAATCCTCAATACACACAGTAAATGTATCACACACAGTAACTGACATCACTTTCTTTTTCTTCTCCATTTCTTCCTTCATGCAAGATGGGCACCAGATTTTAAAAAATGCAGTCAATGATGCATTGTGACTTGCATGACGCGCATAGGAATTGGATCTATTATCTGAAAAATACTGATGTATTAAGGGGCCTTTATATGAACACAAGGCGATGCTCATTTGAAGAAAAGCGATCCTAAAATCATTAGATTTTTTTACAATCAAGATTTTTAAAAAGTACAAATGATTGAATTGAAATAAGATAACCATTAACCAATGATAATTTTTGAAATGCTCTCGATTGCCAATGTCCCCGAAAGTTCAGCTTCCAGTAAAGTTACCAGAGTGTAAGGTTAAAGAAATAGTTTTTACCAGATTGAGAAGCGATAACTGATAACTTGCAAACTAAGCAAGCAATTAAATGTCCTGCGAAGATACGGTACCTAATACGAATTACTGATGCAGAATAAGAATAGAAAAACACCCATATCCCGACCAGTTCAAAGAAAAACTAACACACCAAACGATCGATCGGCTGCATACGGGAGGGACAGCGTGTGTGCGGGGGAGGGTATCTCCGAAGGGGACAAGCTTCAGAATCCTAGGAGTGAATGACACTGAAACGACAGGTCGAAAAAAGTGTAAATTCTTCCAATCCTGCTGAGAATCAGAAAAGCGGGATGTAATTGCTCTGACGGAAGGAAGATCTGCTAAGATCCCTGACACTTTCATAAACTAACCGAATGGGGCTTTTAAATAAATCTTTCCGACTCCTTTCAATAAGAACAGCAGAGACAGAAACGGAACTCGATAAATTCTTCAGTAACTTTTTCGAATGAAATGATTATTTAGAATAACAAGGACAGATGTTCAACTGGAGGGTTTTAAAAAAAAATTATTCCATCCTAAATGCACACTGAAATATCCTTTACTGTTTTATTTAAACAAATTTATAGGATAAAAGAATAAATATATTAAATAGACTTCTAAAAGAAGAGATGTACCGAAGGTTTTAAATTAAAATACTGCTTTCGCAAAATTTCAATGCAAGACACCAATTTGCATCCAGCAAAAATCGTTTTCACAAAATCGATTATAAAAATAATAACATCTGGAGAAATTGGCACTGCTTCTTTTACATTCAATATTACTTCTGCTTACACCGTGAAGTGACAGTACAAGCACATCATTGAGGAAACACAGATGGAAAATTACATATTTTCTCCAAACACTACATGAAATTTCTTCGCGCTTAAGATTTAGTCATGTCACAAGCCAACATATCTTATAGGACTCGCAAGTAGTGCAGACTAAGTAATGATCCTTTGTTATTTAAAACCACACATTTTTATATTCATTTTGGCGGGTTTTTTAAATAAAATTCTGAACTAAAAAATATTGCAATCATCAGCAAAAGAGAATCTGAGAAATCTGAAACCGATAATCGCAGCAAAAACACCTGGTAATAAAATATACCAAGTATTTGTTAACAGTCAGCATCTTATGACAAAGAGATACAAGATATACTTTAACTATTTATGAAGTGTTACGGAGCAAAGCCAAATCAGTTGTTTTTCTTCGCGCCTCCAAATAAATAGGAAGCGAAAATCTAACACAAAATTCCCCCCACCTCATTAGCTAACCACATTGCCCAATTTACCAAAGTAAATCTTAAACTAAATTATGCTTCATCTGGCAAAAGAAAAAAGAAGAAGAAAAAATCACGCGCATTTCGGATAAAGTTATAGTAAAAATGAAAAGCACGCTGAAGCGGCCAGAAACTCGAATAGGGGCGAGATACTGTTCGAAATTTATGTCGAAACTCTTCATTGCAACAAAATTACGATACACCTCTTCTAAAACACGTATACTAAATTTCTTATAACAAAACAAACACAAGTTATAATTCTATTCTCTTTCTGTCAATTTCAGAGTCAAAGATTTCGTTCCCAACTGATCTGCTGAGAATTTTTATTTATAAATCTAAACTTTTACATTTACTAGAATTCTGATAATTTACACTTAAATATGTAATCATTTAAATTTATAATTGCTAATCAATGATTCCAAATTAACAAGAATATAATAATAAAATTACTATTAACAGGATAAAATATTTCTTCTGCTTACGGGTTCGGGGGGAGGGTACATCATTACTAAATATTAAATTACAGGTTATTGATGAATGATGTTCAGCCATACTACGTCTCCATTTATTATTGAAGTGATTAAATACAAACTGCATTGAAATGAATAATTACGTTGAAAAGTCGATTTTTTTTTAGAAAATGTTTATTTAATATTCTTATATGTTTGAACAGTTTACTTTCTGAAACCATTCGAATTTTGTTGAATCTATTTTTTGGATGTAACACAGACACTTGTATTTATATACCTTTTACTGCATCTTTAAATTCTAATCTTTGGTAGAATTTTCTAATGAAAAACCTCATAAATTAAAATCTAATGCATATTTCCCTCCCAAATTTGATATAATTTTTCAACATGTTCAATAGTTTATGAACTACAGAATAAGTAATCGATTCATTTAGAAATATTCTATGGTTGTCTTAATGCTTCACAATACGAAAAAAAATTGAAAATTACATGTTAATTATAAATTGAACCCCAATATTTAAAGAGTGAATAGAAACACAACTTGCATTTTAGTTCAGGAACTGGTTAATATATTACTTACGCTATTGGCAGAATTTTAAGTAAATCATTTGAAAAAACATCTAAACTAAGAGATTTTTGCTTCGCACTTCTCTTTAGATATTAAAAAAACCTCACCTAATCTCCCCACCACCACCACCACCAATTTTTAAAGAAAAATTGGTCGTTTAACTAATATATTTTGGTTTCGATCTTTTTTTATGCACATTTTTTTTTAATCATGCCCAAAGTGGGCACATACCTTAAAATTAAATAATATGACTCGTACATTGCGATAAACTGTGTGTGGGGGGGGGGGGGAAGGAGGAATCCAAAGCTATTCGAAACATGCTTTTGGTTATAAAAATGCTTCTAAAGTAATAAATGTTCTCTAAAAAAAGAATTTTCAAAATTTTAACATTTTCTTTCAATGATAGGATAGTACAGAAATTTTAATTTTTACAACAGAATTTAAAAATAAACTTTTCACTTATATACATAAGAATATTTGAATTTATTCTTATACTTTTCATTTTTTGGGTATCAGATTTATAATCATACGTGCATCGAAGTTATCGCTACTATATAATTAAAAATAAGCTTTAAACACAGACAATTAAGCATCGATGGTTTGGTTTGTTACTAACTCAATAACCTGTTTGCACAGTCATTAACAACAACAAAAATGAACATTTTTATAACTTTCTTGTTCATTATCACATCCTCACAAAATTAATGTAGATTAAAAAAATGACTCGAAAGGGCAGGTTCGTTCCTATCGATAAATTGATTAACCGAGTTAATTAACAAAGAACATTTTTAATTAACATTGTTCATTAACTAGTAACTCGAAAATTTTCAATTATGGAAACGCATATTTTTCAATAATTCGATATAGCAAGCGAATTTTGTTCCGAAATTCACAGTAAAAAGATAATCTCAGCTTTTTAATAACAAAACAGGATTTTCTTTCGTTTTTATTGACAGATATTGCAGAAGAATAATCTATACATGATTCAGATTTATTTTTAATATAAGCATGGTTTTCCAATTATAAATATTTTATTATTTCTATTTAAATGTTGAGACCTTTTTTTTTTTTTTATTGCCTTTCAAATTAATTCACCATAACCTTCTCGGCTGATACCGCTCTAAAAAATTAATAGACACCTTAATTCTTATGATGAATGAAATAAGTTTTTTAACACGACATCTCGAGTTAATTATGTTAATTAAATCGTTTAATCAGTTTGTCTATCTGAACATACCTGTCCCTCAACTTTGTGAAGATTCAATAATAAATAAAAAAAAAGTTAGGTGTTCCTTTTATTATTATTATTATTATTTTAATCACTGTACACTATTTAACTGACGGAAACTTAATTGAATTCGTGCTTTTCAGTCCTAACAAATAATTATTTTAAGTAGTCAAAAAAATTGGTCGTTCAAGACAGATTGTATTATTTATGCATTTACTTCGTGATTTTAAGAAAAAGATTATTTTATTTTAGTGAATGACAATTTTTTGAGAAATATAAAACAGTTTTCGAGATATTGTCGAAAGTTCAAAAGGCTCATTTAACATCAAAAGTGTCCCTTTTCGAAACCCTGCAATTCTCGAAATTATCGTGAGAATTCCCTAAAATATAATTCGAAGGCAACTTCATGACAATAAATCGGTTCAGTAAAGATATTTTAGTCCCAATGGAGAAATTTCGAGAGTTTACTCAATTGGATCAGTCCGTCAATAAGAACAAACCTGTCCCTTTCAGTTATTTCCGCCGACAACAATTTTGTGAAGATGTGATATTAAATAACAGAGTTACAGCGGTTTGTATTTTATTTGTAAACGACTGTACATTATAGATTTATATTTACACGACATATTCTTTGTTTCGAGAAGTTAATTTTGGAACATCACTCAGGACAACAGTAGCTCGGATGAATTTTTAATATGTCTCTCATGTTCATCGAAAATCAAATCGCACAACCAGTGCCAAAATGGGAGGAAATAAATCTCCAATGGTTTATTTGGTAGCCCATGCACTTCTGCAATCTTTCGTCTATCAAAATGAAGGAAAACATCCACGCTGCATACTATTACAGATGATCAGCTGCAGGTAAAAACGTACGCTACAAAAATGAAACAAATCGCGAATTCTTCACAGAGAAGGACGGCCATATCTCAAAATATAGTTCTTTCCCGAGTATCCGGCCTAATGTGGCGGAAGGACTGGCCGGGCAACAAAAAAGCCGGATAGGCGGGAGTTCTATGAACTCATTTCTTTGTCCACCAATACCAGAAGATAAAGTTTTTATACAATACTCACTGTTATAAGTATTTTCACACCTCTTATTCAATACTAAACTCTCCATTTACGGCCCGGTGAATCATGGAAGCAGTTGCCGGTAACGTGTCGAGTTAAAATAGAAATCTGTACTACCAGCTTACATATGTTTATATATTTACTGCAATGCACATTCAAGAATTTATTGGAGAAAAAAGTAGGTTAAAGGACATAAACTGTTCACATTCTGTAATGCCCAACTTAAACACAAAAACATTAACGTAAATCGTAGACCTAATTCTTAAGAAAATTGGCTCAAACTGATTTCATTTTTCGCTGATAAATGATTACACAGATATGAAAAGGTAGCCATAAAATTCGAGGCAAAAATTAGTTTTTAGGTTTTGAAAAGGTCCTTAATAGATGACTTAATAGATGCCTTGCCTTTCTCATTTAATTACGATAAAAGAAAACTAGACCGGATAGTACGTCGCGAACCGGATACTCGGGAGTGAACTCTAAAAGTAAAAAGACGAAGTTTTGCCACAAGAATAACAAAAATAGTCATGGTTTCCGAAACCACTTTTACAAAAATATATTCAGCATATTCGGTACTTTAATTTTATTACCATGGCAGTGATATTAAAAGCTTTAATGGTCCCGAAATTTCCAAACTGAATTCCGCTTCTTAATTTCGCGATTTTTCTCAGTGGGGATGAAAGGAAAATTCGTTATTAAAGAAAAGAGAGCGGCCAGAGCTTTTGTGTATACGTAAACAAGGGAGCGCCTCTGGTCAGAGGAAGCCAGCAAATCGATCGGAGCCGCGGGATCCTATCAGAAAATAGATGACGAATCATATATTACGCTAAAGAGAATAAAAAGATCACAGTCTTTTCGTGGCAAGAGAAAAATTTCTACCATTCGCAAACATTATATAAAACAGAGGGCAGTGCCCTTTTCTTATTTCGAGTCATTAATTCAGTGAATAGAACAGTTATTCTAATTAAATACTTAGAACAATAACACCTGCCTTCAATAATAATTTATAACCAACCACAGAACTGCAGTGAATGCGTCAACTGATTTCTATAAAATAACCCACTACACTCAGACCAAAATTTTCGACTTTTTTTAAAAAAAAAATCTTTTACTATTTTTAGATATACTGCGATTTATAAAAAAAAAAAAAAAAAAAAAAAAAAAAAATGACGGGAAAAGATTTTATTTTAATATATAATATCAATTGAGAAGTAGAGATATTTGTAGTAAATATTAATGAAATCAAAACGGTTAACGCGCTACGTCAAACTGCAATACCGCAAACATAATTTTCTTTGCACCCAAGTGATGGAGGATAAGGATCTATGAAATGACCCAAAATCTTGAAAAGATTTGAAATATCATTAAATTTGTGAGAGTAAATATTCTCTTTTTATAATTATTTATAACTGAATTGTTTCTATAAATGCCTGTAAATGAAAAAGTATTTTATCCATTGCAAATATTTTGCTTAATTTCACTGTCTATATTATTTGAAACCGATATTGAAACTTCCAAACAATTATTTCTATTAGACTTCGAGTGTTATAAAAATTGCAGTCAAATTTTTAATTGAAAGACTTGCTTAATTTAGTCACAGAAATTTAAAATTCCCGCACAGATAGATTTTACATCCTTTCCTGTTTAGCAAGCATTTTTTTTATTTTGTTGAGCAAAATGACTTCTTCGTTGAATTTTTGCTATTCACGGACAATATCTTTTGAAATAATTAATTGGTTCCATTTAATTAGCATATAACTTCCACTTCTCTGCTTTAAATTGTTTAAAATTGCTAATACAACTTTATAGCCCTAATTATAACTGAGGCAGATATAAATGACTACAGTTTCTTTGATTTTAACTCGACAAAATGCTATTTTGAAATTTCATAACATATCATTGTTATTTTGCATTTTCCTTTGTAAACGATATTGCAGAATTCTTTAAAAATAGGCCTTATTATGTCCACTATATGTCGTAAGGGTCCATCCCTCTTATCCTTAAATGATTTGAATAATTGTCACCACCTTTCGGGCGGGCATAGGCCAAGCGGAAGTGAAGAAACACTGAAATTATAAAGCTTTGCCTATCTTGTAATTGCCTTTGTAATACGTATTGCGATTCCGTTTCGCATTCCATCGATGCAGCAATAGGAATTTTTCAAGGAGAATTTCAATCGCTTGCTATATACATGTCCAATACATTCTAACTATTTCAGCAAATTCAGTTCATAAATGTTCTCACCGTACTAACGAAGAAAAGGAGTGAAACATTACTACTTGAAGTTCATATTCGGCTTCTGAATGCTTCTTCCAGACTGGTTCTGCTTCAGATCAAAACTATAATAGTTTTACTTTCTCGTAAACGAAGTACAGAGAAAGTAGTGTACCAGTAAAAAAAGACGAACTCGAATATTTTATGAATCTCCAGGTTTGGGACCGCCGAAAAACATATTTTCGTCATTATGCCTGTCTATCAAACGGACAGTTTATCTGTGACAAACATAACTCAAAACTCTATTATGGTCTTTACGAAGGAATATCTGGTGTATAATCTTTACGCCAAATTTCTAAATTTCTATCAAAATTCGAGAAATTTTTAAGAGAAAATTTGTCAATCCGGCTATTCGAATATAAGTTTCACATTATAACTACAAAAGGAAGACAGATAAAATTCGGTACACGGATTTAATATCCATAGTGTAGACACGTCATTTTCTATGACCTATTAGAGGGAAATGGTAATCGGTTTTGGAGAAAGATAAGTGTAACCTACAAAGAAAAGTCAAAAAACAGTCCTTCCCAAATGTTCGGAAACCGGTATTGTCAATGTTAATTGCCACTTTTGAATACCTTAAATCGTTATTGAAGGTATAACCTTAAATCGTCACTTTAAAATTATCTGAAATAACAGAGACACTTCATACTGAAGCAGATTACACAATGAATACCAATTCAAAACATTAGGGCCGACCACACACTTGGAGAGTTCCGCGGCATTCAACAGCATCGAATACATCGGTTTCGTTTAAACGCAGCAGCATCATAATCCGTACAATTGAATCGGACGTAATGATGCTCCAATCACTGGCAATTCCAAGAAAATAAGTAAGGGTAATAGCGCTTATAAATAAAAATAACTAACGGCCAATAAACTTAACACAGTACAGCGCAACTATTAAACGAGTGCGTATCGCCACACCCAACATCACGGAACACTTGAAATTGCAACCTAATAAATAAATTTATCTTCAATAATTAATTATTTACACGTGTTTATGGTACGGTATCGCGTCGGGCCTATGAAAATGTATCACCCCCCACCTGCCATGATGAAAGTTCCTAATCTGAATCCTTTAGACGGAGAGCGGGAAATTCGGCAACGATTAAAACAAATTTTCTAGAAGTGTAAAAATATCAACTGGTCTACAAATCTCGTTAAAAATTATATATTTTTTAAAACAGATCCGATAGTAATTTAAAACCATTTAATAAAATTGTAAGCTATACATATTAGATGTCATTGCTTAATAACTAATTACTTAACGGCTCAGGAATTTTATGAGAAGTTATTAATAGAATGAAAAAGAAATTTTCAATTAATTTTAAAAAGATGAATCGCACACCTTTTCTTGAAAATCGAAGCACTAAATTATTCAAGAATGAGGATATAAAAAAAATTCCGGGCAGGCAAAAATATTTTTATAAAGTAGTTCTAGCCAGATAGCTTCGGCAGTTTTTTTTAAAAAGAAAAACGAATGCTCTCTCTCCTCTTAAATGTTAAAGTTGAAAAGAGACGTAATAAACGAATACACACAAGCGTTTAAAACAGGAGCACGAAAAACAACAATTTGCGTTATTATTTCATCTTCAAAAGAGGGATCCACTAATGAATTTCTCCCGTATTTTTCGAAATCGGCCAGCCAAAAGTATTCAAACGAATTGCTCCAGGCTGAACAGATAACGACGTCGACACGAGACTGCGGCCAACGCAAATGATTTCAATTGAAAGGGACGGAGGGAGGGGGGAATCAAGAAAATGAAAAGAGATATTTTTCCAGCTTTTTTCGAGACATAAGATGAAATAAAGTTCTCAAGAATAAAAACTTAGAAAATACTTCGCACTAATTAGATAGCGAACAGAAGGAGATGTACTTCGCTCCAAGACGAATTAAAAAATTTTAGTGGAATAAAAGTAAATAAAATATTTTCGAATATACAAGGAGCAGCATCTACGAAAGCAAATAATTAATCCACAATTAATCTTTGTTTTTCAAAAAGAAAAATATTAATAAATATAAAATAAAAATACATTCATCCTCTTTATACCTCTTTCAGGGTGCTTAGTCAAATTTAAAGGTTTTTTTTAAAATTATATACTTTATCAGCACTTTTTAAGCACCTTCAGAGAAGAACTTGCTTTAGGATAGAGTTTTTGATTATAGAACTACATGTTGCCAAATTAACTAAGTTAGTATTAATTAAATGAGAACCCAATTTTAAGCATAAAATACCAGCAATAATTGTTGAATACGTTTCACCAACACCGAAACCAAATTATTGAAAATGTATTTTTAATACAAGTTCTATTAGGAAATTTTTATTGAAGCACTTTTATTTTAGAACTAAAATTTTTTCATTACTCAATAGTCAATACTATTTAAAAAAATATATATATTGTACCGCTACGCCATTAATACACTGGTGTGCAAAACTTAAGCAACAGGTATGTTTTTTGCCATAACTTCA